>JAQFVV010006772.1:230339-364163 GCA_028023455.1 Epiperipatus broadwayi
AAATCCCAACACCAAAAATCAAATGCATTCAACGCGTTAATACCAACAAATTTTGAATGCTCTAGCACTCATTCCTATTATCTCCAAAGTTACGTTGAAATTCCAAGCAATTGAATAACAAAAAATACTAGTTAAATAAATGTTTTATTTAATCTGTTTACTAACAACTAATGCAGGTATATGATCAGCAAGTCGAGATAATTAAATATAGATTTCAAGGTGACTTCGCACATATTTTAAAGAATGTTAATCTGTAGGCAAACTTATTTGGTTAGATTCTCAAATCGTTCATTAATGGTCAAGAGTAACTTTATCATTTTAGCTTAATGTTTTTTAATAGTTCTGGTTATTAAAGTTATTTTATTTTGGTGCATAAGTGAATATGACAATTTAAAGATAGCTACCTGTGGAACGTAGAAAGACTGTCAATGGGATCCTGAGCAATGGTTTCTTCTTTAACGAAGCATTCCGGCAATTTGCAAGGTCTCAAAAGCGTGGGTGGTCCTTATGTGAAGTTTCTTCGGTGTTACGAGCATCCTATTGGCAATCAGCTGAGCTGGACTCGAAGGTCCGGCGGTCCAAGCCGCGAATTTTATGTTCAGCAACGCATCTCTGTTAGATTTCAATAGTCTAATAATAATCAATAATAGTCTAATTCAATAAAAAATCTGAAAAGTGCTGTCCAGCCTTTTTGATCTCTTCCTTCCCCGCCCTCACACCTTGAATTTTTCTCACCCAATGACTCCCATGCACCTGTGAGTCCCTTCATCCTATAAGTCCATCGAGTGTTAACTCAATTCCATGATTTCTGGGATCGTTTACATCACTTTGGAATTTCACTCAATTTGACCATTATTTTCAGGTATTGTTTCGCTGGAGACAGAAGTCTGAGTTGTACAATAGCAGTGTACACTTTTTCTCACCTCTGTTTCTAAATTTGGCTTATTTTATCTAGGCGTACCAGCACATATCCTGCCTATTGTTTCAATTTCTCTAATTTTACATTTACCAATTACCCCTATTTAAAATAATTTTAGATCGCTTTGAATTTCAGAACATATTGCAAATTAATTTATTCATTTTTCCCCTTTTGTTCAAAATGATTCAAATGATTTAATAAAAGTTAAACTTGAACTCAATCATTCCTCTCTCTTTAATTAATTAAAAATGAAAAAAAAACTACAACTAATGATTATAGATTTATTCTTAACAAACAAACACAAAATAATAAAAAAAAACTCTTTTACAAATTTATTTCAATAAATTTGACAGGTACTCTTATATAGCTGCGATCATGCTTTAGAAACGGCTGTTTCTCGTTTATTATTAAAGCAAGACCGCTTTTTTTAAAAGTTTTGTTCCTGTCATTCATTTCGTCAATTGATTATAGTTTAATATAACCTCATATGCCTGGGTTCAAATCCCATGTAACGCTATTCCGTTACATATCTCCCCGCCCGGTGTAGAGTAAAATCCGAGGTTGCGGGTTTTAGCTCTGAGAAGGAGCCAAGTTATTCGGCCCTCTTCAGTGCCCTTGCATTGAAAGTCCCCTTAATCATTTTTCCTCTGTGCAGCATTCAGTGAATCGACCCAATGTCCTCCTTTCTTTTGTGCGATACGGGTCCCATTCTGGCGGCTTTTCCGGGCTGTTTGTTCTAGCGGCTCCGCCTTCCCTTAAAATTTGGATCAGGTGCTCTGCGGTCAGACTTCTTTTACAACGACTATTAACGGAGAAAAAAAACTATCTGGTAATCTAGGGTCTGCCACGATTGACGACAATGGCCAATGGGTTTCGTGCATCCCTGACAGGAGGTATGGGGATGGACCTTTCCGAAGTCCCCTATACAGAATACGATCGATCTCTATCTAAGATTTTGGAAAGTCTGATCCGCCCAGCAATAACGAAGTTTTGGGAAGTGAGCTGGCAAGAACTCTAATGAAATGTGTTGCGTGATTTTCCGCACTTAGGTTGGGCCAGCATCATGTGCCAGCCTTCTCCTGGTCTTGCAGGGTACTCCCAGGTCGATCCACCAACACATTGGCTCTATACACTACAGGCTGCTTTGCGAGCGGTTGACCTGTTTGTTTTATATGTTACACCCAAGGCTTGATGTTAGTCATCCCCCCTTTCCCCTTTTTTTTCCTTCTTTTTTTTTTTCTTTATTATTAATTCCATTTCCAATATCATATGCCGATTCATGTCACAGGTCATTCCCGGTTCGTGGCATCTATTTCCCATGTGAGTTCCTTTAAACATTTGTCTTTGTGATATCCATGGTCGTCAATTCATTTTCCCTCCGTCCTATGGGTTAGTATCGGTCCGGTGGTACTCGTTTTCTGGGTTGTTCATTACTAGACCTCTCTATCTGCCCTCCTATCCCCTCTTCTTGCTCAAATTTTGCTATCATTTCCCCCATTTCATGGATCCCTTTGCAATCCCTTCCCAGCATCATGTGTCTGAGGGTGGTTGGCATATTGTGCCTTATTATCGAGATGATCTGCGTCTCCATCATATGGTACGCAGGCAATTGTTGAAGGCTTGCCACCTGCCTATAATAAAACTGAGTGGCCGTCTCACTGGGCCTTCCCCCATATTTCTCCCTGGTGATTCTAAAATAAGTCCCTTCTTGACGTGCTGTGTTCCAGAAACACCGCAAAACTTCTTCCTTATATTCCTCATATGACCGGGGTTTAAATTCCAGCGTCCTCCACCAGTCTCTCGCTGGGCCCTGTAGGTATCCGCTTGCAATATTTATTCGGTCAGGTTCTCTCGCCATTGGTTCTCCAAACAGATTCCTGACGCTTTCGAGGTGGTCCATTGGGTTTTCGTTTTCTCCTGCCCTAAATATTTCTATCTTCATCTGTCTCTCCGCCCATACATGACTTGTGTCCCATTGCGACATCTGCCTTTCCCATCTCTTCTCCATCTCTTCCATCCTTCTACCCACATTCCCATGTCCCTGGTCTGCTTCAATCCTTTGGATTCTCTGTCCCCACTCTCCCAGTGCCTCTCGGACTTCATCCTGGTGTTGTCTAATTTCATGACATGCCTCCTCCGTCTGCCTGATAGCTTCCTTCATCGCATCTTGATGCCTATTTCCCTTTTCTACATTATCCGTTAGTATCTCTACCCTTTCCTTTAGATCATTCAGGTCTGTTTTCGCTTTGTCCATCTCCATCCTATTCTGGTCTATTTTTTCCTCAACATTGGCTAAACTACTATCTTCCCCTTTGTTCTCTTCTGACTTCACTTCCTTTCCCCTGAGTAATTGCCTTATCTCCTCTTTAAACTCTTCCCTATCTCTTCTACGCTCTTCTCTATCTTCCCTCATTTCGGCCATCATTTGCGTCATCATCTTTATTAATGTTTTAATATCCCCTTCATTCTCCATATCCTGTTTTTTAAATTGTATTGGACTCTCCCCCGTCTGTTCCCACATGCTTTCATCTGGGTTTTCTTCCATTGTTTACTATCTGATTTATAATTTATAGTAATCCACGGCTCACTACCTACTACTCCGCGGGTCCCACTGACTGTCTTATCCTATCCTCAGATGCTCCTTGCCCTTCAAAATTCCCACAGCTCCTGTCCTTCCTCCAATTTGGTTTCTATCGCTCATACTATCCCAGGTCCCTCTGTTCCCTCCATTTCCATTCAGCAGCTATCGATTATATGTGCGGCTATATCTATTCTATGGTTATATGTGTCCTTATATATATATATGCTATGTTGACCTCTTTCTTTAGCCCCCTTCTCTTTTTTAAGTAAAACACAAAACTCCTAACAAGATCCCAGTTACAGTACTTCCTTTGTGCAAGAATATAAATACGTCTTTTAACGATGTATATATATATTTTTTTTATTTGCGCTTAAATTATTTACATTTAATTTTAACATAGAAATTAATTTTTTAATTTGCTTCCTTTTAATATACGATCTTTCTTCCACGGAATCCCGCTATTCCACAGCCTTCTACAACTATTAAGTATACTCGGATGCTTGATTATTTTAGTGCTAATAAGAGAACTAAATCCCTTTCCCACTCCCTTAAGCAACGTTTAATGATTTTATTTTATGGTGATTCCGAAAATTTCCCCCCGCTTTAATAGATAATTTATTCTGTTATTTCGAGCGCCCTCTCTTTTAGATTTGCTTTCGTTGTTAGAAACGTCAGCTGTATCCACGTCGGTCCCACCACTTGAAACAATAGTTTCGGGCCACGTTGACGCGCCAAATGTATCCGCCCGGTGGTGCGCGTGAGCGCGCTACCGCTCACTCAATAACGTCACTATTACGAATCTGCTGTGTTCTTGCGTCCGGGGGATTACATAATGTTCTGTGAAGATAATTTCAAACACATATACACGTACGCTTTATTTATTTTATACGTAAATTCGGATTGAATCCAAGTAATAGGCGCCAGGAGAACTTTTATAAGAGTCCGCCACGTATGTGCATAAGCTCACTCAACTATATCACAAAACATGCCCGTGCATCACTCCAGTCGGAAGCAAGAAACGAACACAGCCAATATTACCCTTCAAATTACATCGTATCTGTGATCTTTCACTCACGATCAATTACTTATTATATGAGGGCCCGCCCTATATCCCACAGAATAAATTAATCAAACTTAACTTAATCTAAGAGAACATAACAAACATAAGCATAAATAAAATAAAATCCCAACACCAAAAATATCAAATGCATTCATTCATATACAAACAAATTTGATCGCTCTAGCACTCATTCCTATTATATAAATTTATGTTGAAATTCCAAGCAATTAATAACAAAAAATACTAGTTAAATAAATGTTTTATTTAATCTGTTTACTAACAATTAATGCAGGTATATGATCGGCAAGCCGAGATAATTAAATATAGATTTCAAGGTGACTTCACACATATTTTAAAGAATGTTAATCTGTAGGCAAACTTATTTGGTTAGATTCTCAAATCGTTCATTAATGGTCAAGAGTAACTTTATCATTTTAGCTTAATGTTTTTTAATAGTTCTGGTTATTAAAGTTATTTTATTTTGGTGCATAAGTGAATACGACAATTTAAAGATAGCTACCTGTGGAACGTAGAAAGACTGTAATGGGATCCTGAGCAATGGTTTCTTCTTTAACGAAGCATTCCGGCAATTTGCAAGGTCTCAAAAGCGTGTGTGGTCCTTATGTGAAGTTTCTCCGGTGTTACGAGCATCCTATTGGCAATCAGCTGAGCTGGACGCGGAGGTCCGGCGGTCAAGCCGTGAATTTTATGTTCAGCAACGCATCTCTGTTAGATTTCAATAGTCTAATAATAATCAATAATAGTCTAATTCAATAATAAAAACCTGAAAAGTGCTGTCTGGCCTTTTTGATCTCTTCCTTCCCGCCCTCACACCTTGAATTTTTTCTCACCCAATCACTCCCATGCACCTGTGAGTCCCTTCATCTTATAAGTCCATCGAGTGTTAACTCAATTCCATGATTTCTGGGATCGTTTACACCACTTTGGAATTTCACTCAATTTGACCATTATTTTCAGGTATTGTTTCGCTGGAGACAGAAGTCTGAGTTGTACAATAGCAGTGTACACTTTTTCTCACCTCTGTTTCTAAATTTGGCTTATTTTATCTAGGCGTACCAGCACATATCCTGCCTATTGTTTCAATTTCTCTAATTTTACATTTACTAATTACCCCTATTTAAAATAATTTTAGATCACTTGGAATTTCAGAACATATTGCAAATTAATTTATTCATTTTCCCCTTTTGTTCAAAATGATTCAAATGATTTAATAAAAGTTAAACTTGCGTTCAATCATTCCTCTCTCTTTAATTAATTAAAAATGAAAAAAAAACTACAACTAATGATTATAGATTTATTCTTAACAAACAAACACAAAATAATAAAAAAAACTCTTTTACAAATTTATTTCAATAAATTTGACAGGTACTCTTATATAGCTGCGATCATGCTTTAGAAACGGCTGTTTCTCGTTTATTATTAAAGCAAGACCGCTTTTTTTAAAAGTTTTGTTCCTGTCATTCATTTCGTCAATTGATTATAGTTTAATATAACCTCATATTAGTGTTCAGTGTGCCACATACAGTAACTTTACTAGGAGACAGCTTTTCTGCTAATTGAACACTAGTAAAGAATCTGTCACAAAAAACAACATGATTCTGTTTAGCTAAATGTGGCAAAACCACTGACAGCACTGCTCGGGTTCCCAGATTTAGGCTTGCATCTGCAGTTGCATCTTTGCCTGTATACAACTCCATATGGTACACATATCCATTATGGCTGTCTGCACAGACCCACCATTTGAAACCTCGCTTTACCGGTTTGGAGGAATCATACTGTTTCATCGTGTTACAACCCTTGAATTTGGTAATTGCTTTGTCAACTGCTACTTCTTGGTGCATCTGGTATGCAACCTTGAAGTTAACATTACAGCGATCTATAATTGGCCTTATTTTATAAATCCTATCATTCTCTTTACTAGTAATTGGGAGCATGGTTTTATTATTATTGAAATGTAAATTATTTAGAATACCAAAAAATCGATCTCGGGTCATAACTCTGGCAAGTACCGCTTGATGCAAATATTCATTTGTAGACCAAATAAATTTTAGTTTAGGTATGCGTGATATAGTACAAACATGAATAACCATACCAAAAAATGCATTCAACTCAGCGGGTGACAGATCAACCCAATTCGGTAATAATGCCTTCCACTCTGAAGCATATCTATTGCTTTCAGTGCAAATGTGGTCATACATTTTCTTGTCAAAAAATAAATGAAATAGATTAGGAATTGTATACTCACGGGTAATGGGGAAATTTAGCCCTGGAGACTTGGTGAAAGTTCCTATTGGCACGCATGGTTCACTATCCTGAAACGTAACTGGATCAGGCCGAGATGAATGTCCGGGCGTTGGGCTAGTTGCCACCCTTCTAGATGACTTCACTGCACCTCTCTTCCTTTTCTTTGAAACCACAGCCGCTCGATCATTTGAATAATCATCTGATGAGTCACTGTAATCCACAGAAGATGACGACGAAGCCTCCGAATCAAATACATCTTCAACGGTAAAATCTTCGTCATAATCAGAATCATAAACACAATCACGTTCAGCGGCGAAAGAAGACATAATTGCCATAAAAAATTTTATACGTTGATAAAATCTACAAAGAAAAAAAAAATTATAAAATTTTAATAATGTACTTTACAAAAATTGCTATAAAAAATCTAATTTTCATCGCACAGAAAAAATTCTTACGTGCTTAAAGAAAATAAAATGGCGAAGAGAAAAAAAAAAGACCCGTCAGCGTGACGTATACGATTGGCACGCTATTGCGGTCGAAAGTGCAAACTTTTTTTTAAGCGTAAATGAGCGGTTTTCGGTCTGAAAGGGTTATTAAAAAAAATAACAGAAAAACATTTTATAAGAGGCTTAGCATAGATTAGTTATATAGAGATATATATTTGAAGACATTTAAAAGATATATTTTAAAATATACACATTACATAGAAGGCAGGATTTTGGGAATTATAAGCGGTCTGAGTTCTTTACATTGATTGATAAAAGCATTTCACTAGGAATCAGTCCATCGGTATTGTCACTAGATCTAGGGTAGCGCGTTGATTTGTGATAGCACTTCATTTCATTGGAAAGACATATGTAAAGTTCAGTAGCAAGGAGTACGGAAGCTTCGTTCATGGGATCAGCATGTTAGAACGGAGGGACACGGGGAAACTTACTACTCACAACACATTGCGTGAAAATTACATCAGGCGTGGATTATGTTCAGCAGCATGGCTATTTAATGATTTTCCCCCTTTTGTGGATTCAAATCCAGCAGTATTTATACTTTTAATTCGAATTTGTAACTAGGCAACTACTGCTGGACCTAGCATATTATATATTTCCTGGAGGTGAGGGTATAATATAGTGGAATTTTTAAAGATATTTCATTGAGCACCCCTAACCCATCGACTAGCTTCCTTTATTAGCCGCCCATTCTAATTACCTTAAATTGTAATGCTTATTAATTTTTACACTCCCCTTTTTAATTTTACACTACCAAAGTCCTTATTCCTTCTCTATTAATGTTAGGCCTTATTTTCTTAATCAACAATTCTTCTCTTTTTGTCCCTTCTATTATTTGCATAACTAATCATTTTTATATATTTTTTTCCTCCAGATCATGCCCTGTCTCCATCATATGCATAAATATCACTGAACTTTTATCATATCAATGTTGCCTCAACCTTGTATATATTGAGTTCTTTGTTTCACCCACATATTTATTTCTAACCCCCTATCTCTACACTTTTTACATTCTATCATATAAACTCCATTAACATGAAATTTCTCTTTATATAGTTATCTAAAACCTTTATCATATTTTCCCTCTTATTCACTATCCTACATTTCATCCCATTTTTGTATTTTACTTTAAGCATTTTAAGTATACTATTAACCATCCTAACTATCCTATAATCACTTCATATTCCTATATATTTGTTCTTTTTATCCCTTTCAATTATCCTTCTCCCATCCTCTTCTTCCTTTCTATATTTTCCTTCTACACTCTCAATACTCCTCCTTATTATCCTTTCTGGAAACTCACTATCCCTATACTCCTTATATTGTATATTTCCTTTTTACAATCTTCCCTATCTGTACAATAATTATTTACTCTAAATACCCTCAAAGTTATAGCACTAATTTTAAATTGCCTGTTTACACCAGACTCCCAATTGACTTATTACTTTTCTCCATCTTTCTAAACATCCCTGTTCTCACTACATTTCCCTTTACTATACTTTTTTCATTATTATATCCAAATGCACTAACTCATTCTTTTCCCATACCATTGTAAATCTTGTCCTCTTATCTATCTTATCAACTTTACATAATACTTTTTTATTTGCCTGTCTTATTAAATATTAATAATAAATCATCTACATATCTTAATTAAAATTAATGCATTTTCATCCTTCACCACTTCCATATCTTGCATGTAAATTTCACTTAACACTCCCTTAATTTCCTCTCCTATCAATAACCATTACTTCTGTTTATAATAATTTCCATTAAATTAACAAATAATATTTCTACATCACAAATTCATTTAATTTCCCAACACTTCTACTGGCATTTTTTTCTTCCTATTCCTCCTATACTTACTCATTGCTAACCCTATTGCTTTCTTTACATCTATTTGTGTACATAGCTACCACATCCATTTTCACCATTGTCAAATTTTACCTCATATTTTTCCACCCTTTCCATTATTTCCTATACCACCTTCCTACTATTCCTTATAAAAGCCACATTCTCCTCATTCACATACTTTCTAAACATCTTTCCCAACCATTTTGATACCCTATCATAATATCTTATACCATTAATTACCGGTATCAACAGCACTCCTTTATATATTTTTGGTGCTCCATAAATCTTTGCCACCTCACAGTCCTTACTATACTTTACTCCTCCACATCATTCCCTTATTACACAATCCTTTAACCCTTCCATACATCTTATTACTCTTCATCTTTGTATCATTTCTCCCTATTTTAACAAAAAATCCCCCTTTCAACAACTCTCATCTTTTTAATATATTCTTCTCTATATATTATAACCAATTTTCCACCTTTTATCCGACTTCATAAAAATCACATCTCTTTCATATTCTCTTAATTTTCCTAACTTCATCTATCCTTATTTTTCTTTCCATCTGATTTCTATTTTCTCCTATGTACTGCATTTTATATAACATATTACCAATCTCTTCTTTTAACTCATCCATTTTATATCATTTCCACTCATAACATTATACAAATCTCTATTATCATAATATATCCAATATTTATCCTCTAATACTTTCTGCATTTTTTCATCCTTATTCGCAATTCCATAATATTTTCTCTCCTACCTTCATATGGAATATATATCAATTCTTATTATCTTTAAATGTTCTTTCAATTATATTAATGTCATAATACATGATCACCGTGAACACTAGCAAAGTTATCTATTACAGCTACAAGCATTTGGGGTGAACTATTAATGATATACTCATTTAAGATAAACTTCCAATATTTGACTAATTTATTTTTAACCTATTTTAGACAGCTATTTTATTAGACAATCGTTTAATAAAATTTTCAAACTAATTTAGGTAAAACTATTTTTAAGATACATTTTTTTATCCAGTAGTAACATAATATTTTTATTGATAATATTTAAGACACATTAAAGCTTTAATACAAACTATAATCTGAACTGTCATATAGCTGAATTTGTGCTAGCAAAGTTATATGATAATGATAATTATAAATTAAAACACAAGTAAGACAATTACTGTCTCACTGTATTTGCTTAATAATAATAAAAAATATGGGAATACTCACCAGAAGCCATACACACAACATACCATATTTTCACCTATGACAACATAATAAAATATTTAACCTTAAAAACATCTTAGCAATCCATTGGCAAACTACTTCTGGATGGCAATAAAATGATATTGCATACATGTTGTGTTATCATGCTATGCACAAAAAAAAGCATTAAAATTACTATGTTGTTGGTCTACTTGTCAATTGCTAGCAAAACACAACAGCACAATACATAACACCGTTTCACTTCACGAAAACTACAGACAGTAAAATGCTTTTGAAGCAACTAAATCCACCTCATCATTGCCATACCGATCTTAAAATATTAATAACTTTCACCTTACTATGGTGCAAAATAATACCATCATGAAATGTCAAGAAAGATAGGCTTTTCAGAGCACCATTACATGACTGAAAAATGCAATGGTAGTTTCCAATACCTTTGACTTAGGTAAATATATGTGTGGGCAAGGTCTCGTCACATGAAAGTGGAATACATACCAAGAAAAACTCCTAGGGACCAAGCTACATGAGCTAAATATGAAAATAACAAAGTATCAAAATAAAATCCTCTCATGAGAAGGAAATGCTAGATAATGGGGAGAATACACTTCATTCTCCAAAGCACAATATAAGTAAAACATGTAATAAAGTCTCATGCTTTTCACATTTATAATAATGGGAATATGCATAAATCCTAACCAAAAACAATGGGAAGGTAACAAAAATTATCAGTTATAAACTAGAGAATGTAGTGTATGAAAACAAATTGCTATATGTAAAATGACTAAAAATATTTTAGAGTAGCATAATAAAAATTTTGCAATTAATAAGGAATACCGACAATAAAAACAGCATGAAAATTTATAAAGTGAACATAATAGTGTAGGCAAATATTACTAAATATAAAACTAATAAATGCTTTGTTATATGAAATTATTATATGATAATTGTAAAAACTATTATGAGCTTCTGATAAAGACAATGGTTGTTTACCCATAAATAATAGAAAACAAAAAAATATTTTTATTTTTTAAACACTAGTTCTTCATTAGAGTTCCTTTGGTGAGCAATTTGTTGGGGGTGAACAATGTCCTTTTTCCAGGCAAATTATTTTAAAAAGCGAAACATCCGTACTTATATATTTTTTTTTATAAGAAAATAAGAGGAAGTATGACTTTCTGAACAAATAATTTATAACATCTTATTAAATAATAGCTTATTTTTGATATTTCCAATTCAATAACATATTAGTAAGAAAATTTTCCCTTAATTCTGTCTGCAATTATACCGTAAAAATAAGCAATTTTTTTCTATTTTTAAAATGCATTTAAAATATTTTTCTTAACTCGCAATTTTTTTTTTTAGTTCACTTAAAACAAAAACTACTATCAATTTTTTGAAGTCCACAATTTAAAATAGTTCATTTTAAATAATGTATAATATTCTATTTTTTTTTCCAAATTTTCCGATAATTTATTCACTTCCATTCTATTCTAATCATTCTTTTGCACAACATTAAGAAAGTAAACATACAATACATTTCATATCTTCTTTCATTAATTTAGGCAAGTCAATATTTAAGTCTTTATTAAGAGAATACTTGTAATAATTTACTTAAATAATCATGAAATGAGGATTCTGACATTATCAATTATTAATATCTGTTGAAGCATAACTTTTTTTAAAAAGTGTTTTCAGTTATTTAAATCTTTTTATTAAAGGTAAACAAACTGGGCAAATATAATTAGTACAGTGATGGCCAATTTTTTGAACTTGGTATGTCAAAATTTGCCACAAAACAGCATAACTCTGGTGGTGTGTCACTTTCAGAAAAATCCATAATTTTGTGACATTTATAGTTCTAATAACAAAAAGTTTATAATTTTAATATGTGCTATATTTAAAAAAAAAAAAAAAATTAACAGTAAATACAATATTATAGTCTAAATTCTTGGTAGTGCTTTCGATTATGTGGTAATCCTCATCAGCTTTAACTGAATTTTAAATTTTTAAACTTAATGTTACGTGTATTTGCATAAGCTGTGTATGGCTGTATTTGCAACTTGTCTATTAATATCGTTCTTATTTTTATCAATTAATATTGCCTCTTTAATTTTCCTCTTTTTATGATTTCATTCTCCCATTAATATTTTTATTTCATTACTGTTAAATGTAAACTTATAATTACAAGTTTCTTCATGGTCAAAGAATACTGAAGCTGTATTAAATTGAGTGTTATTTTTAATTCCATTATATTGATGCTCCTTCAATCTTTTTTCCACAGAACATCTCAATTCACCGATATAAAATTTCTGACATCCACATGAAATTTGATAAATTGTATTATTTCTTTGCAATTTAGGAATTATACTCTTATTAATCAATCGATTAACTTTTGGAGGAACACATAATGAAATATACTTTTTTTAGAATATATTCTTAATTAATTTAGATTGCATGTTATTTATAAACGGCATAGTTATCCATTTTTTATTATCTAAAGTAACACTGCAAACACTTATTATTATTAAATGAATTTACTGTACGCAAGATTTGATTTTTATCATAACCAACCTTTAAAAGTTCATTAGCAAAGAGTTCAATATTTAAAATTTTATCACTCTTATATTTACATAATTTATCGTTGCGATGCAAAAATGATTTCAGACTTGCCATTTTATGTATCATTGGAACACTTGATTTAAAATGAATATATCTTTCTCCAATAGGTTTAAAAATTAATTTATAATTTAAATCAGTAGCATCTCTAAATATTTGTAAATCCAAAAATTTTATTTTTGCATTTTGTTCATTCTCGGTAGTCCATTTTAAATTGTTTAAATTATTCAGATTATATAAAAGAACATCAATAATGTCTTCAGGACCAAACAAAAACATCATCAACATATCTAGTATAAATTATATCTTCAAAATTATAAGAATTAAATATAATATCTTCATATTTCGACAATGTAAAATTACAAGTTTGTGCTACCATAAGTAATCCCATTGGCCATACTTTATCCATTTTATAAAACCTATCCTTATATGTTGCAATAATATTATCATGTTTAAATTTTAGTGATTCAATAATAAAATTTATTAAATGTTTATTTACAGCCATATTAATTAGTTCAATTTCAATTAAATTTATAGATTCAAGACGATCAATTGATCCATATAATTCTGTTACATCCAATGAAGCTAAGAGATCATTATCATTTATTTTTTAATTTTTATCAACAAATTCATAGTAAAACAAAAATAAATAATTCTTTACCCAATCTGCTTAGTGACTTTTTTGTTGCTGAATTTTATTGGCTAAATCTTCAATTGAAGGTTGATATTTTGTCCACTTACAAGCCTGAGCAATTGCTACTAACTTCATCTGCCAGTCAGTTTCTATTGGTTTTGATATTATTTAACACAGAATGTCACACAAAAATATGTGGAAGGAAAAATTGTGAGTAAAGCCATTGCTATATTTTTTAGGGTGCTAAAAGTATCTGGTTATCGGTTCCAAGCACTCCAAATTTCCTGTTCACATAGTGGTACTCCTCTTCATTCTCCAAACGATTCCGTTCCAGATTCTCAATCTTTGATGTCAAGTTGACAAATACGTGAGACCTGATGGTGTCTTGAAATTCTGCAAGTTGTATCATCAATTTGCATCCATTGGAAACCATTTAATTCCAAACTACTGTAGATTACTACATCAGGATACTTGATAATTTTCATTGTCTGTTTCAGGCTTCTAAATTGATCAAATCTTTGACCGAACTGGTCAAGTAATGAGTTTAAAATATTCTGGTACTTTATAAGCAACCATTTCATTTTGTACTGTTGTGCTGACCTTCTCAAAATACTGTTACTGGAGGAAAATACATATAAGTTTTAATTTCGACATCTCGCTTGAAAATTTTAAGTTTACTTTCAAAAACTTTTTTTGTATCCAAATTTAATGTCAATATTTTTGCCAAAACCTTGTATTTTTAAGTTCAATTCATTATTATGAATAGAGATCTGTAAAAAATATCAGTGTGTGACTCACTTATAATCATTAGACTGAGGAAAGTTTCCCAGATCCTTATTCTCAAGAAATATCTTAATTTCTGCAAAGCACCCCACAAACCGCTCCAGAACTTTGCCTTGGCTCAGCCATGTCACATTTCTGAACATCTGCAGCCCACTCTAGGTTGAATCAACTTCCAGTAAAAGTGCAGACAATTCTCGCTTGTGAAGGGGGCAAGCAGCTATTAAATTCACTATTTTTGTAACAACTGACATTAAGTTGTTTGTCGGTGAATATTGCCTTGGCACATAACTGCTCCTGATGGATAATACAATGAAAAGGCACAATCGAATGTTCAATAGTTTCAATAAACAATTTTACAAATCCCACTTTTTTTCCAGCTTGGTGGGTGTCCCATCTGTCATCACTGACACAACTTTAGAGATATCAATGTTTAGGTCACGGCATGTTTGTATAACAACCTCACATATTTCCCTTTCTGATGTACTTGATGGCACTGATACTAACTTTGTTAACTCTTCTCATTGTGAGATCATGAGAATATCGACCAATGATAGCCATGATGTGACATCAGTAATTTCATCAAGAGATCGAAAAATATTTACAATTATTTTAAGTCTCTTTAATCGATGTTATATGTTTGTATTCATTTCTATTGAGTGGTAACATTCACTTAATAATTGCATCTTTATTCTGAATATTGTGAAATAGAACTGGTGCACATCTTACAAGAGTTTCTTTAATAAATTCTCCTCACCGAGTGCTTTTCCATGCTGAGCTATAGAGTGAGCAATGCTGAAATTTACAGATGTTAAATTTGTAGAGCTTTTTATAAATTTAAGGATGGAATTTTATAAAGGTGTAGCTGACTAAAAATGTATTCTTTCCTTTCATCCTCACTTTTCTGCAAGAGCTGGGAATGATTAGTTTCAAAATGTCATTATATTCCACGTTCTGCTTATACCATTTCATTACATAGAATGCAAAATGATCTCCCATTTCTGTCAATTTTTTGGGCCCTCTATCAGGGGTGCGACGACAGAAGATAGCCTGTTAGTTCTGCAGGCAATTAGGGGTTAACTAGACAAGTCTTGGATGAGGTGTTCCCTTCTTCCAGAATTGCTGAGCAGTAACTATTGGGATACAGTTGTAACACAGTGAGGTCTTGGCAGCATTAACCGGAGTGTTCTCTACACCTATTAATCTTTTCATGGTTAAATTTTCCTATTTGCCAAGTGAGTTAAAGATCTAAACTTTTGTCTGGTTCAATTACAGAATCAGCAATAAAAATATATTCGTCTTTTAGTATTATATTCATTTTAGTTTCATTTATAAAAAAACATTAATCATTTGTCAGGTTATGAAAGTGAAAGTTTTTTCAAAAATAAGTATCTATTGATAATTATAAAAATCTGTAGCAGAAAACATCAAATCAACGATCATAACCTATTAGAAAACACTGACGACGCTGCTACTAATATTTTTCTCAATTTTCGATTGCGTAAAAGTAAATAATTTTTTTTTAAAAATAATGTTTTTAGCATATTTTATCAAAGTAATTAATAATATGTAAAAAAACACTGAATCTAAAACATTCATTTTCATTTTGAATATCAAAACAGAACCGGGTGCCATGGCATGCGTGTCAGTAAAAACTCTGCGTGTCACCACTGACATGCATGTTATAGGTTATGTTTTATATAATTTTGAAGAATAATATAAAACATCACCTTGTTTCTTCTCAAATTTTTCTTTAAACATAATTGAATAAACTGAATGGTTACAACAAATATACCTTACTATTCCATCTAGCCTTCCATTATTGTTTAATTAAAGAATGATAAAAATTTTAGAAAACTAACAAAAGAATAAAGTTAAAAAAATATTACTGTTTTCTTGTTCAAGAATAATCATGCAAGAGGACGAGTGAAGATGAGAGAAGAGCAGCACACACATGTATACTGACAATTCTCATTTTATACTCTCATTTAGACCAGCATCTCAATTTAAGCACACCTTTCAAAATTTTGACATCTATCATAAAAAAATCAAACTACTACTTTCTAAAGTTGAACTCAACCTTTATTAATTGATATAATTAATAAAAAAAATGGTAGTTTAACCCGACGTGCTCGATTGCCACCAGGTGACGTTGCGGTACCAACAACAAACAGTCTGAAGCCTGCAAGTCATAAATTTATATCCAAAAGTGCCTGAAAATCGACAAGTAAAAATGCACGAGGCTGTATATATCTAAGAAATATAGTGAAAGTACAAATTAAAAAAAAAAAAACGATCAAAATGGTATAAAATTTAAAAGTAAAATATATATATATAGCTGAAACACACAGAACCCCCCCTCCACAAGCAATAATTATCCACTTAAATTGACAAGTAAAATCCAAGAAATATAGCGAAAGTTCAAATTTGTTTTTTAAAAAAATCAAAATGCTATAAAATTTAAAATTAAGAAAAATATATATAATTGAAAATTCATCAATATTTAAAAAATGAAAAGCAATATACAAAAAATAATTACCAATGTCTTTCCAGAAATTTCAATGATTGCACTTTTTTCGGTTCAAGAAAAGCTATGACATCACATTTTGAAGATACAAAGATGGCGTGAAATAGAAAGATTATTTGCAGCATAACATTTTGAAGATACAAAGGTGACGTAAAATAGAAAGATTATTTATAGCATAAAAATCATCAGCTATCAAATAATCAAGCGAATTAAATATCCATTATCTTTTACAACTGTTTTTTAAAATTATTTATAACATTTAGCTTAGTAGGCACTTGACTGTTTTCAACATAAAAATCCATTAAAAAGGTTATTAAATTTAGAATTCACATTTTTAGAGAACAGAAAATTAAAAAATGGTGGTTATTTGGGTTAGCATATTATAATGTAGAAAGTATAAAATTTAGATCGATGGAATCTTAAAAGCTTGCAATATCGCATCGAATAGATTTTCACCATGATGCAGTCTTCGCCACATGAATTCGCTTAAGTACGAATCCAAGTGATGTCTAGCAGTTCCCCTCTCTTGTTTATTGCACCATTTTAAAAGCCCCCAAAGTCTTTCTACATTCTGAGTATGTGCTCCTGTAGAAGGATCAACAAAATTGTATGAATGGTTTACTTTGAAATGCTGGTAACCTGCAGCATTCAATTCTTCGGTTTTGTAGGCCTTCCAACAGTCAGAATATTTGGAGGATCCTGATGCTACATGATCTTTAATGGCATCCAGAACACCTGTTCGACCAGGAATAGCAACAATAAAACACTGCATAAAATCACCAAATAACCGTTGCTGCGGAAGAATTCTATCCTGCTGGTTTTTGCGTCTAGTAAATAGTTTTGTCTACCTCTACAATTTCTCCTGGGCCTCCAATTTTGCAGGGTGGGCGAGATAGCAGACTTTCTTTACACGCTTATCTTAAATATTGCATCCACGCAACGACAGTCTTGTTGTTCAAGTCCATATCCTTTTTTGCAGATTTGATGGTCAATTGGTCTGCACTCCAATAGTAAATGAGTCTGATGGCTGTAACAAATGACAATTTGCAGCCTTCAAACCAAGTTCCTTTCCGAAGTGCTATGGAACATTGACAAGCAGAAACGTTGCACCTCCATTGTGCTCTTGGTATCACATAAAAGTTTTATTTGATGCCCATTCACACATACTTTTTGAATAGGCAAAACACTTATTTTGAAGGAACTCCACTGCTTCATATTCCGTTTTAGGAAGATCCAAAATTTTGATCATTTTGAATAGTAAATATTGTAAAAAAATATGAAAAAGATGCTACTTCAATTTCAGCGGCTAATATTTCAGCGCCGGGTTTTTAAGTGTTGACTGAAAGTTTGTGCATGTTTAACGTATTCATCTGCGCAATAAAATAATCCACATTAACTCTGTCAAAAAATAAAAATAATCCCAACAACTTGTATTTCTAGCAGTACGATATAAACACGTTGTAATAAAACTAAGCAGGTATTTCAAAAGACCAATTCACTTACATTTTGATTAAATTTGTCAGATTTGGAAATTATATTTTTCTGTGAAATGTATTACGTCATATTTCATTAATGAGTAGAAACTGTGATCCAATATATTACGGTGCCATTATATTTCTTTTTTTAAATTTTTAATTGGTATATGTGTATAGATTTCATTCAGTATTTATCTAAGAATCTCATATAACATGCATATAAGATAAAATGTTTAGGCAATTATTTATCAGTTTCTAACTTTTTCGAATATGTTAAAACATAATTTTAAAAATAGATTTGGTTTAGAGTCAGCAACGCCATTTTTCATTCATTTGGGAATGTTAAGGAGTTTAACCTTAGAAAGCAAAATTTTAAATAAAAGTTATAAAAGATAATGGATATTTAATTTGTTTTATTATTTGATAGCTAATGGATTTTTATGCTACAAATAATCTTTCCATTTTACGTCACCTTTGTATCTTGAAAATGTTATGCTGCAAATAATCTTTCGTCATCTTTGTATCTTCAAAATGTGATGTCATAGCTTTTCTTGAACCGAAAAAAGTGCAATCGTTGAAATTTCTGGAAAGACATTGGTAATTATTTTTTGTATATTGCTTTTTTTTTTTTTTTACAAATAGTGAGATTTCATTCATTTACCTAAGATTCTCATATAACATGCATATATGATGAAATGTTTAGGCAACTATTTATCAGTTTCTAACTTTTACGAGTACGTTAAAACGTAATTTTAAAAATAGAGTTGTTTTAGAGTCGGCAAGGCCATTTTTGATTCATTTGGGAATGTTAAGAAGTTTAACCTTAGAAAGCAAAATTTTAAAAAAAAGTTATAAAAGATAATGGATATTTAATTTGTTTTATTATTTGATAGCTAATGGATTTTTATGCTACAAATAATCTTTCTATTTTACGTCACCTTTGTATCTTGAAAATGTTATGCTGCCAATAATCTTTTATCATCTTTGTATCTTCAAAATGTACTGTAATAGCTTTTCTTGAACCGAAAAAAGTGAAATCGTTGAAATTTCTGGAAAGACATTGGTAATTATTTTTTGTATATTGCTTTTTTTTTTTTTTTAAATATTGCTGAATTTAAATGATTTGCAAATGTTTATAATCGTTTATTTTTTAAGTATTACACCATAGACGTAATTTGTGAATGTCAGTTATTTTGGGTGGTAGGGATATATTTTACGTTGATAATTATTTTTTATGTATTGCTTGACGAATTTAAATGATAATGCCATATTTTTAAAGCAGAGACCAAATAATTGCTTTTGAATACATTGCAGATGGTTATATGCAAATTGGAAGCTTAATAAATAATTTGATGAAATTCTGTTTTTGCATTTCCTGCGTTCCACCATTGTTAATGGTTTCTTGATTTACCGCCGGCTTTTTTGTATATTGCTTTTCATTTTTTAAATATTGATGAATTTTCAGCTTTATATTGGTAACAGTAAGATTTCGTATGCCTTGTTAACATGTTGCAAAATTCCACCACCACGTTCGAATGGCGGCATAACAGGTGGGTTCAGGGCCTGTGATACCGTATTCGAATCCAGTAATTTTATTCACAACAAAACCCACATGACAAACACATCTACATTAACAATAGCATTATTTTCTAGGCCCGGTGGTCAGGCGAACAAGAGACTAACTAATGGTTTCACCTTACGGACTACTATTATATTCTACTATTCATTGATAGGAGTGATACTAATTACTATTTAAATTAAGCAGACACAGACATGTGTGTGCGTTTCCGTTGTTCCAACTCCATATTATTCTTGACATATTGTATTAAATATTCCGCTTTGGCGTTCATCGCTCCAATAATGTTTGAGCAGCATTTCTTTATACTCCTTCAGGGTCTGTGGTTTCTTTTTGATTAGATTCCACTATTGTTTGGCGTGTCCATATAGATGGTGGCCGGCGATGGCGATTTGCTCACTCTGCCCTGCTTGGTGGAATAGGAGGAAATTTTGGATACTCGAGATGTTCTTGGGGGTTCTCCCCTATTTCTTTAAAAATTTTAATATGGATAAGCTTGGCCAGATAACTTTGTGCACACACAGTCTCCTGTTCCTGTTTTTCCGTCTGTTCTGGGGCTGCTCGCTTTTATATTCTCAGTCATAGCTGGTAGTTCTGATGCGACGTCCTCTTCTTGCTTTTCTACTGGATCCTCCACCTCAAATCTCTCTCTTTTCATGGTTTTGTCCTTCCTCCTGCTTTATCCTTTTTATTTCGTTAATTATGCATTCTTTTAACTCCCCTATTTCTTTCTTTCTTAATTGCCTTTCTTGTTCACACCATTCCCTCATTTCTTTCTCTCTTGATTTTTCTCATTCATATAGTTCCCTCATGTTTTTCCATTCCTGCCTAAATATTTCCTCTATGAACTTTATCTGGAAGTCTCTCTGTTCTTTTGGTGCTTCTAATTTGCAAACTTCCTCCATTTCGTCCATGGTTCGCTTTTATTATATCTAATGATTTATAACTAGCTATTATATTTGCTGTCTGTTCTTATATCTAATGGCTTATCGCTAAACTCCCCCGGTACTATGGCTATATCTGCTCTTCCCATTATCCTTTCCACTTATCCTGCCCTACTCTGGCTACTACCCCTATCTATTATAATTTGCTGCTGCCATTACTCTGGCTCTCATACATATTTTTAATATTTTATATATTGTAACTATTTAAATTAATATAAGATTTGTAACTATTTAAATTAACATAAGATTTACACCTCTCAGGTGTGTGGCATATTTCAATCCCTATTTGGCATGCCATTTGTAACTATAATTTGTAACTATTTTAATATGTCACATTTGTAACCATAATAAATATTTAGATAGGGGAAATTATTAATTATTAGATATATGCCTATCCAATCTGTACCATTTGTAACTATATTAATTCATCATAGCATAGATAAAGAAATTATAGAATCACTGTGCCACTTGAAAATATCAGCATTAAAGATTCTTGGTATTTATTTATATATTGGGGCAGTCATTTGAACAATAAAACATACTGGCCATTGTCATCAAATAAAAATAATATTAAATATAGCAACTGAATAAAAGTACCCACTGTGAAATTCCTGGAGTGCCTTATGCTTATCTCCAATACTAGGTTCTTCTAACAAAGAATCCTTCCTATTCTTCTTTCCAAATATATAAGACCATTCATGGTCATATGCACACACTGGTGCTATTCATGACAACTTATAAAAAAAATATATATATATTCTATAAAACTAATATTATGAAGTTGGAAAGGGATGATATCACTCTTTATTCAGTTTAGCTAAGTACATGTGTTTTCCCATGAGCGCCACTAGATTGTTTTCAATCTAGATAAGTATCTGTTTATAGTGTACTTGAGTTCAAACTCATTCAGTACATTTTTATTACACATGACTTGGATGACTAATGAAAAAAAATGACATTCTTACATTTTATCTATATTGATAAAATTACAAGATCCCAATATTACCAAAGTTTATACTATAGATCAAAGATTCTTATAGACATTGCTAGTTCATTAACGTATATTGATGAACAGACATGTATAATCCTATTAATGGCTTCCAAACAAGCATGTGAAGACCATTATTGATATTGATGGCCATTTAACTAGATTATTTATCACAATAAAGGTAATAATGATGATGATATAATAATAATGATAATAATAGTGATATCATAATAATGATTATAATAGTGATGATGATACCAGCCATGGCAAAACTCACAACAATAAATTCATCTTTATAAACTTATAGGCATCTATTAAAATTATCCTATTTCATACTGGGATTTAATAATACTAGTGGTGATGATTGATCATCATGAATCTCTTTGCATAATATTCAATTTTCTATAAACCCCTATTTACTAAAATATATTCATTACGCTAAACATTAAATTTAATGATTATAATTTATTAATGATGATTGATGGCGATCATAACTTTTATATAGTATTATTTGAAACATTTTAACCAATAACATGATATCCATCTTTGATGAGGATGATCTAAACTCATGGACACAACACAATTTTAGCTTTCTATTGTTGAACTATAATTATCAAAATTTGGTTATTCTCAAGCATAATCCTTAAATACTTAAATATCAACATTCTAGTTTACCTATTATTTTGCGGATGCTTAATATTTGCAAGTGATTGCTCAATATATACGAATGGTAATACTTAATAACTGCGAGCAATGATGATGAATTAAAATGATAGAATTAAGACAAGAAAAAACACAATATTCTTAATAATAACTCGGAAACCAATTAAGATATATAATTATATTTTATTAACACTACTACTCTTTCTTTCCTTCTTTAAAGTCAAATCAACAATTAAATAAATGGCTTTTATAAATTTTCTTTTCCTCCTATTTCCTCTTCTCCATTCATTCGAAGGTAATGAGCTTTTAATAAGCCAGGAACTAGAAAAGAAGCATTCCATATACCTTGTGTGGTTGGCTTCAAACTCTATCATTTTGTTGGTTATTATTTGATATATGACTTCATAGACAGATCAGCGATTTTAACTCATTCTGTATTAACCAGGAAGCAGAAAAAAAATGGTTTAGCAATGCAGAGGCATAGTATTATGCATAGCCAAATATGTTAATATCATATTTATATAATTGTTAATAACTTCTATTAAATTCAATCTTGTTCCAATGTTTTCCTCTCTTCTTTAATATTGCTGGAAATTGTTTATATAGACGCACATCTTTGTCTATCTTGACTTTATACCAGAGTCTTTTACTTCATTTCCTTTCTCAATTTTTAAAGAATGAATAAAAAAAATCAAATCGCTTTTCTCTCTCTTTTTTTTTTTTTAACATTAATAACAAGGAAGGACCGACTGAGTCGAGTCTCAAAATAATAATCACTGAGTTACATCTCACTTTAATAATAATAATCTGAGTCACTGTCTCTCCAAAATATTCATATTGATTCTCTAAAAATAAAATCATACTGACTGATCAAAATAAAATCATACTGCCTGATCATCTCTCTAAAAAAAAAAATAATGACTGAGTGATCATCTCTCTAAAAAAAATTAATGACTTAGTGATTAAAAAAATTGTTTCAATCATTTATATCGCGAATTTCAACCAAAGAAAAAAAAACATCTGGAAACCTTATCTTAAAAAAAAAAATCAAAGCTTCACAAGTTTGACATCGGTCACAATCAATAAAGACTTAAAATTGATCGTTATCTACATCACAGCACCTCTTTTGTAAAATAATCTTAAGACACAGACAACAACAAACCTGGAATCTATAGCCATCAGAAATAGGTGTAAAAGCATCTTTGTGTCAGATGTATTCATTCTTTCACACGTGTACATTTTTTTTATCTCCTAATCTAATAATCTCCATCGCCTTATTTTACACTTTTCTGATCTACTCTATTTTAATAAAACCAAAGTTAAATAATATGACACCTTATTTAATAAAAATATATATAATAAATCATTACCAAATATTATTACCCTCTACATAATGGTTTATTCATTAACTATCTATAAATTTATAATAATAAATACACATATAAATCCTCATATATATAAAAGAAATTTTTTTTTTTTAATTAAATAATATGTATGTATGTGAAATGAGTCATATATCTACAATATATATTTTCAGATCCGAGTATGTTTCGTCATCACCCTTTTACATACGTTCATACCCATTCCATGTCCGCTGCCTGCTCAATATCTCATTTGATTTATTTGTTTATATATATAGTAGTTGTAAAACTATATGAACGAAAGAAAAATTTAATAATAAAAAAAAAATCTCTTTTTTTTTCGATCTCAGAGAGTATTTTCGTATTCGGGTCACGTTGCGGCGCCAGCGGCTAAAAAAAATATACTATGTAATGGTAAGATTTCGTAGGCCTTGTTAACATGTTGCAAAATTCCACCATCACGTTGGAATGGCGGCATAACAGGTGGGTTCAGGGCCTTTGATACCGTATTTCGAATCCAGTAATTTTATTCACAGCAAAACCCATATGACAACGCATCTACATTAACAATAGCATTATTTTCTAGGCCCGGTGGTCAGGTAAATGAGACTAACTAATGGTTTCACCTACGGACTATTATATTCTACTATTCATTGATAGGAGTGATACTAATTACTATTTAAATTAAGCAGACAGACATGGACATAGATAATTTAAGTATTTAATTGCGGTTAATTTAAATAAGTAAATATATTACGCTACCTGGATATCAATATAAATTACATCCCATGCCTCACATTTCAATGGCAAATGTTACGAGACACGCTACGATATCTTAATGAGGAGTGCATTCCGTCACAAAGCTATCATCCTATTTACTTTATAATATTAATATCTATTCTGTGGAGGAGTGGAGCTAGACCCAGCATAAACTTTATAATTATTATTAAAGCGACCTGCGGTAGCATGGATACTGCTGAGCTATAAGAGAATCGGCTTTCTAAAAAGGATAATCGCAGAAGAAATGTTGGAGGCTGGTGGGATGATCAAATGTCGGATCGGAGCCCTGTAGGTACGTCACAAGCGCGGTATCGGTATGAGGTCGTAGCCTTTCCATCCCCGACCGCATGACAAGGTAATTACTATTGGAATAGGAAGAGGGTTGGCCAAACATCATGTTGGAGCCCTTAGGAGTGGTCACGAGAGCCGTATCGGTATGAGGTTGTAACTTTTCCATCCCCGACCTCGTGACAAGGTCCTATGCTATTAGAATTTTGGGTAGTCACGTATTTACCTTGCAATGACGTCATTTGCCTGAAGGCATACTACTCAAACCACCCGATTTTTAAGATAACGTCACCTAGTGATTTGCCGACACATGTAATCGCAAAAATTTTGTGGCATATCACGTGATGACGTTACGTCAAAGATCGGTAGATTAGAGTAGTATGCCCTCAGGGCAATGTTGTCATAGAAACGAAGAGCTGGGGGAAGGCACGTGGTACAGGCTCATGAGGTCAAACCGGAAACAAACACGTAGTACAGAATAATGCCGGCGGCGTCCATCCTGAAAAAAAAAAAATGGTAAAATTAATAAATAGGACACAAATTACAGTGATATGCGGCAAAAAAAGATTAAAAATAATACATCATGAATAATTAACTAAAATTGGACACAACACATGAATAATTATATATAAATATCACTACAAAATTAATAAGTAAAAACTGCGAGTCCAAAAATCATGGAAAAAAAAATTAATAAATAGGACACAAAATAGTGATATGCGGCAAAAAAAGATTAAAAATAATATCTACATCATGAATAATTATATATAAAGTCAGTGGTGGCTATTGATTTCAAGAAATATCACTACAAAATTAATAAGTAAAAACTGCGAGTCCACAAATTAAGGAAAAAAAAATTAATAGGACACAAAATAGTGATATGCGGCAAAAAAAAAGATTAAAAATAATATATACATCATGAATAATTATATATAAAGTCAGTGGTGGCTATTGATTTCAAGAAATATCACTACAAAATTAATAAGTAAAAACTGCGAGTCCACAAATTAAGGAAAAAAAAATTAATAGGACACAAAATAGTGATATGCGGCAAAAAAAAAAAGATTAAAAATATATACATCATGAATAATTATATATAAAGTCAGTGGTGGCTATTGATTTCAAGAAATATCACTACAAAATTAATAAGTAAAAACTGCGAGTCCACAAATTAAGGAAAAAAAAATTAATAGGACACAAAATAGTGATATGCGGCAAAAAAAAAAAGATTAAAAATAATATATACATCATGAATAATTATATATAAAGTCAGTGGTGGCTATTGATTTCAAGAAATGAATATTAATTTAATTCGTATAAATCTATTTGCAGATTTTAGAAGTTAGCGCTATTATTTAATTAACCAAAAAAAAACACATTTCTAAGAAAATAGATTTTTACTTAGTTTTTGAAAATAACACTGTACAATAATTATCAAATTCTGATTTTATTTCCCCAGACTGGCAGGCACCCGCTATACTAAGAATAATAAATTTGTTTTTAAAAACTACTAGGTTAATTACCCTCTGAAAAATGAGGGTTTTCTTTTATTAAAAGAGATAGCGTAAGCATTTGCGATTCTGGGGGGAAATTATCGACATATAATTTAGTATCTGAAAGTATAAAATATAATAATGAAAATAAAATATTGCCGCATAGACGTGAAATTAAGAACTAATAATTATTCAGGAGAGGTTTAATGTAGGAGAGATTACAGCTAAATTATATAGAGAGAGAACAAGGTACAATTAACAAAAAGGTAAGAACTTTACAGATTGATTCATAACTAATATTAAATTTTACAAATGAAAGATTAAGTCATCTTAAAAGTACTATATAAATTTAAAAAAATTATCATAAAGCAAAACTGCAAATCTACAAATAACTGCGAGTTTACAAATATTAATTTTCTTTTTTAAAAAACGTATCTTAAAGTGCGAGTCCTGAATTAATAATTCTGCAAGTATTCAAATAATAATTTTGTCGTCTTAAAAAAAAAAACCTATCATAAAGTGATCTTAAAAGCACTATATAAACATGTGAATATTTTTTTAGTGGAAATAACTAGGAATTAATAATTCTGCAAGTATTCAAATAATAATTTTGTCGTCTTAAAAAAAAAAACCTATCATAAAGTGATCTTAAAAGCACTATATAAACATGTGAATATTTTTTTAGTGGAAATAACTAGGAATTAATAATTCTGCAAGTATTCAAATAATAATTTTGTCGTCTTAAAAAAAACCTATCATAAAGTGTCTTAAAAGTACTATATAAACATATGAATATTTTTTTAGTGGAAATAACTAGGAATAAAAACTACTGTAATTTATAAGTAAAATAAAAGATGAATATCACAACAAAATGACTTACCCAAATAACGATTACTGGGTGGAGTAAACTGGCTTATATGTTGTAGAATTGCACCAAAATAACCGTCTTTGTAGGTCCGCCTCCACATAAATTCCGTCAAATAGGAGTCTAAGTGTTGAGTGCAGTTCCTCTGTGCTTCTTATTCTCCATTTGACTAAATCCCACAACCTTTCAACATTTGCGGTGAACGCCAGTTGTGGGGTCTACAAAATTATATGTGTGGTTAACTCGATGGTGTCATATCAGCCAGCTCCAATTCTTCTGTTTTATACCCTTTCCAGCAATGCTATATATAGTAGTGCCTTGGTGCACATTCTCCAAAATGGCTTGCATGAGACTGGACGCACTTCTATCTGCAACGGCTATTATAAAACATTCATCTGTTTGTCTGCAGATACCGCAAATACCCATTGCTGTGGAAGTACCTGCGGCATTGTTCTTACGTTTGGAGAATAGAGTTTCGTCTATTTCCACAATTGTGTTAGGGCCTCCGATTTTCCGCCTTTCATTATGTAGCAGCTCCATGCGCATACTCGGGAGAAGTTGTTCCAGTCAATCACAGTCTTGTCCGCCATTTCTAACTGGTCAGCACAAAATTGGATCGACGTTAATTCTCTGGACCAACAATATATAAAACGGAGAGCCGTTACGAAGGATATTCTGGAGCCTTCAAACCACGTGCCTTTTCTTATGGGAGTTTTTTTAAGACAATCCTTCAAATTGCACCGCCACTGTTTTTCAGTACCATGGATGTACTTCTTCATCTCATGGCCGTTTTCGCACAATTTAACCCGGTGTAAAACGCCTTCTTGTTGGAAGAAAGCTCCCACAACTTTAGATCCCTTGTTTCAATATTAGCCATTTTGATGTCTAAAAATGGAAAATCCGGAAAATTAATAAAATATAAAATACATCCACTTAATATCATAGAAGAAATAACATGTAAATTACTTACAATTTTGTTGAGAAAGTAATTTCTTTTAAAAAATGGTAAAAAAATTGCTGACTGCGGTAAAAAAATTGCTCACTGGAAAAAAACGCTGTTGCTCTATAAAATACGATGCAACAAATAGGAAGAAATCCAGTTTTAAATCTCGCGGGTCGAAAAAAATCTCGTGGACCAAAAAATCAAATATCTCGAATTAGTCATATCAGCGTTTCCGGTGATACAAAGATCGGATAATTACAGCTGTATGCCTTCAGGCTTATGACGTCATAGCAATGTAAAAAAAATTAAAATGTAACAAAAAATAAAATTTCTAGAATTAGTCATGTCAGTGTCTTCGTTGCCATGACAACGTTGATGTGTTCTTCCGACGACGCAAATATCGGATAATTACAGTGGTGAGCCTTCAGGCGAAATACGTCATTGCAAGGTAAATACTTGATTACCGAATTTTGTATGCTCCTTAAGTGCGAGAACAAAACATTTACAGTACCTCTTTTACATTTCTGCATTATAAAAATTAATGTATCTATAACTAGCGCAGTTCATAACTAATGCAAACGTATTTATTTATTTTATGCTTGGCAAGATAATATAAATCGCCAATCTCCACACGACTAGTATTTAATTTACTATCATTAAACCACCCCCTTTCTTCTTAACACTATGGCTTTATTTAAGATTTAACTAACCTAACATGAATGATAGTCCATTAACAAATACACTAACTAATGATATAGATCTCGTCTTTATAAAACATTAAAAATATTATGATTCCCAAGCTGAAATCTATTAACTGATATGATTTACTGTTATGATATTAAGTCGCAGAAGAGGGTCGCCCTTCCGCGAATTAGATAAGCTCGGAAACCACGTGGGCATGAAATATTGTATAGCCATCAGTCCGGAGGAGCTTCGCACGGCGCCTACTCTTGGCACATTGCTAGATATAAAATTTGTTTCGCAAGAAATATAACAGCGTAATTGGAATTAACGTTTCTGGTTCTAGCCTTTCATTTCACTTGATTATTTTCACAATCAGTTGTCTTTTTATTCTCTTTTTCCTTATCTCTGGGATCCATCGAGCAATACGTTATCCATGCAGCTGTGTCTCGGGTCTGTGCTATACATCCCTTTAGGTCACTGATGCAGTAGTTATACAGGTTGGAATTTCAATCTGATCACTTTTTAAAATTTACCTTTTACATGACGTAATTTATAAAAGTAGTTTTTAACAAACCGTTTTCTTTTGTTTCTGTACGTTTAAAATACCTTTTAGCTCTGTCATCTCTTTCCCCCTCCTGCTATGACTTGCCTTTAATTAGCAGGGGAATTTTAAAAACATCTTTATTTTAATTGAGAATTATTTATTTTCATAATTTCAGTATTATCTGGACCTGACCTAAATAATAATATGTTTACGTTTTAAAATATAATTATTGATTTTTTTATAATGTAAAATATTATTTAAACCTATCAGAATAATTAATAGGATTATTTAACTTTATACAACTTACGCATGGTAATTTAATAATACCGTGTAATGCGTGATTTTTAAATAAGCTTATCGGAGTATCTGCACATATATAACTTTTTTTATTTTTTTAAACAATTTACATATTGTATATTTTTATGCACTAATCCGATATTCAAGGTCAGAATCCGTGTAAACCCATACAAAAAGGGGCGAGAGGTAAAATGATGACCGAACCAAGGTGAAACTAAGATTTGAATACAAATCTTAGTTTCATAATATATATATATATAGCATTTTGATTGTTTTTTTTAAAAAAATTTGGACTTTCGCTATATTTCTTGGATATATACAGCCTCATGCATTTTTACTTGTCAATTTTCAGCATTTTGATATGTGCAGCCTCGGGCATTTTACCTGTCAATTTTCAGGCACTTTTTGATATAAATTTATCACTTGCAGGCTTCAGACCTGTTGGTGGTACTGCAGCGTTGCCTGGTGGCGATCGAGTACATCGGGTTAAACTACCAAAAAAAAAATAAAACGATAATAAATAACTTTTATTACATTTAAATTATCACTTAAATTTATCAGAATTTATTTATGTATTTATTTTAATTCTTTTATAACTAAATTAACTATTCATTTCTAAAGATTTAATGACTAAAACTAACTATTTGAAATTAACATTTTATTAAATCGCACATGCATTCCAATCCACACATACATGTATACAGGGAATTGCTTCACATCTAAATTTACCCTATTTTAATAATTAACTCCCATATTTTTAACCAACTTATTATTACCTAAATAAAATAATCAACTTTATTCAGATATAGTTTTTTAAACCATTAAGCATCACATGATCACCATCTCTTATATCAGCAAATAATTGTTTATTAACACCAATCCTGCCTAATAGGATAGTGGTGGCTGTGGTTGTTAAAGAGCCAAAGACACCAAAATGTATGGTTGCTGAACTGAGTTCAGACCCATATGACTATATAAGCTATTGAGCTTAGATTGAAAATATTTTTGTTTTCAATTTCATTCTCATAGTTTTATAGTTAAGTAGAGATAAAAGGTGGTTGCTGGAGGGTTGCATTATATCCTAAGATCTAGGTGCAGTGCTCTCAGATCCAAAGCTCCTCACTAACGAAGGCCGCAACCCAGAAACTAGTCTGGTGATATTGGATGAGTAGGTATTAGATAGGGATTTTATGCACAAGCCTTCTGGCATTTATTGATTACTCTGGTTGGCACAGGATGGCACTACTGTATGGAGGATTTTGTATGGGTGATTTAGTCTAAATTATGTAAGGAAGAAATAGAAATTATTAGGCATTTGTTAATTGAATGTAAATGCTTGAAAACAGAAAGGGCACATATAATGAAGTTATGGAAAAATAATATGAAAAAAGTAATTATACAGAAAGTGGATTATTGGTTTTTATGCTGGGTTTGGAAAAAAATAAGGGGGATTTAGATATAAAGGCTGTGGAAATGGGATTGAGCAGAATATGGGAAAAATTAGATTGGGGAATGTAAAATTAAGTAGCTAACAAGTTTTTCTTGGTATAATTGTTGAGAGATTTTTGACTTCGTTTAAGAAGCTACAGTGCATCACATCACATCCTTGTTTATATATTTTTTTATTAAATTCTATCTAACAAAATAACTTAACTACATTATTAATCATTTTGAAATGAATTTAATAATTATACTATAACAGAAATAACCTCATTACACTATCCTATCCATTTTTAACCCTTAGAGACCTGAACGGCCATTTTGAATTGCCAGAAAAAAATTACAGGACATACAATTTTAAATGAAATGTCTAATTTATTACAATAAATAAAAATATATATATACATTTTTATAAAGTGCAAATATGAAAGAATGTAATAAAGCTGATAAAGTAGTCATTACCACAAAAAAATAATAAAAAAGGATATTTTTCACATTTTTAAAATTTTTATTTTTATATTGGTTCACAAACTCTTAATTTTGAAATGTATAACCTAAAATTACAATTTCATAGACAGCTTCATCACATTCGTCATAAAATGCAGAAAAAAAAAAATATAACATGACCTACCTGAGTTACAGTTTGTTGGAGTAATGTGACAAAAGGTGACAATTTCAGTTTCGGTTTTTTACTAACCACCCTATATGTTTCATTTTTGCAAGCAGTTGTTTTTCTAGGCCCTCTATGCGGGATATCTATTAGAAATGCAAGGTTTTAGTGTGGATCAAAAAAAAAAAAAACAGTAATAACTTTAGTAAAGTGTAAGTTATGGGGGTAAAAAATACTTACTATATTATTGGAATATCATGGGAGAAAGGGCGAGCTAAATTATGCATTATTTCATAGGAGACCATAATAGCAAAGTATGCTTCAAAGTAATTAAAAACTTATCTACAATGAAATGAATAAAAACATAGTAAATTCTAAGTTATGAGTGTAAAAAATACTTACTATATTATTGGAATATCATGGGAGAAAGGGTGAGCTAAATTATGCATTATTTCATAGGAGACCATAATAGCAAAGTATGCTTCAAAGTAATTAAAAACTTATCTACAATGAAATGAATAAAAACATAGTATGTGATGAAATAAATTAAAAATTTGTTTCTAAAATAAAATGAATAAAAACATAGTAAATTCTAAGTTATGGGTGTAAAAAATAATTACTATATTATTGAAATATTATAAGGGTGAGCTAAATTATGCATTATTTCACAGGAGACCATAATAGCAAAGTATGTTTCAAAGTAATTAAAAACTTATCTACAATGAAATGAATAAAAACATAGTAAATTCTAAGTTATGAGTGTAAAAAATACTTACTATATTATTGGAATATCATGGGAGAAAGGGTGAGCTAAATTATGCATTATTTCATAGGAGACCATAATAGCAAAGTATGCTTCAAAGTAATTAAAAACTTATCTACAATGAAATGAATAAAAACATAGTATGTGATGAAATAAATTAAAAATTTGTTTCTAAAATAAAATGAATAAAAACATAGTAAATTCTAAGTTATGGGTGTAAATAATAATTACTATATAATTGAAATATCATGAGGGTGAGGGTGAGCTAAATTATGCATTATTTCACAGGAGACCATAATAGCAAAGTATGTTTCAAAGTAATTAAAAACTTATCTACAATGAAATGAATAAAAACAGTAAATAAAATAAAATAAATAACCCAAAGGAATTACAAGCAATTATTATATATCAGTGGGAAATGATGATGATGACTGTTGATTCAGCATTGGGAGGCATTGTAAATTATTTAGAATACCAAAAAATCGATCTCGGGTTATAACTCTAGCAAGTTAGCAAGTACCGGTTGATGCAAATATTCATTTTTAGACCAAATAAATTTTAGTTTTGGTATGCATGATATAGTACAAACATGAATAATCATACCAAAAAATGCATTCAACTCAACGGGTGACAGACCAACCCACTTCGGTAATGCCTTCCACTCTGAAACATACCTATTGCTTTCAGTGCAAATATATAATTTTGTATAAAAAATAAATGAAATAGATCAGCTGCAAATATATAATTTTGTATAAAAAATAAATAAAATAGATCAGGAATTGAATACTCACGGCTAATGGTGAAATATGACGAAACCTCAGAATCAAACACAAACAAAAAAGTCTTCGTCAGAATTAATCAAAATTACGTTCAGCGGCGAAAGAAGCCATTTGTGCGGTTATTTTGTTTATACGTTGATAAAATCTAGAAAGATAAAAAAAATTATAAAATTTTACTAACGTACTTTACAAAAATTGCTATAAAAAATCTAATTTTCATCGCACAAAAAAATTCTTACACGTGCTGAAAGATATTAAAATGGCGGAGAGAAAGAAAAAAGACCCATAACCGTGACGTATACGATTGGCGCGCTATTGCGGTCGGAATTGCAAACTTTTTTTTTGAGGAAATTTGATGTTGACAGAAAAGGCTTTTCTACAAACCTCACGGAGCTTGGATGTCCAGTTCATGATGGTTGATATGGAGAGGTGTAATTCGATGCTTGCTCATTTGACTGTCAGCTCATCATGACTCCAGTAATCCACCAATCTCCAAGCTTTCACTAAAGGTATTCTAGAACCGTCGAACCAAGTCTTCGGCAGGAAGTCGATTCACATTCGAACGTGTACATTTTCAACTTCTTTATTGACATTTGTCATCCGCAAATGCAGTTGTTACAGTGGGAAAAAATTTCTTTTCCTGTAAAAAGGACAATGCCTTATCTTCTGTACTTGACAATTGGCTAAACTTGAAACTGGTCAGATTCCACCATTTTGTGAAAGAATGTGTTTTTGCCAAGAGCATGAATATTCATGAGAGATAACAGAAATCACACTTGACAATACCCTTTTCCAAATTTATTGTAATACAACTAACTCTTTAAAAAAGGGGATGACATTAAAATTAGTAGTAACTAATTATCTGTCGGTTAATATCTACGAGAATTAATTTGAAATGCATATTTTAAAATAACAGGTTTAAATATGGGACACCCTTAAAGGATATGGTAAAGCATTAAAAAATACAAGTGTTCCCCAGCAAGACTAACATGTAAAAAGATGTATTATGTTAGCCAAATAAGGATTCCGAGAAATTTGCAAACCCATTAAACAGCATATTGGTTAGCAACAACACCATCAGGCGGCTTGTATTGTCTAAAAATAAAGTACCAAATGGTTTTATTTTGTAATTGGTCACCGAAATAATAAAGCTATTTTTTTTGGTTCTGTGTGGTATATGGATAAAATGAAAATAATCTGCTTTTCTTGAATTGAGTTTAGTAGCACTTTCTATAAATTTGACACATTAGTCAAATGTATCTGCTTATCTTTGAATAGAACTTTGCGAATATGCTGTTAAAATACCATATTGCGTACTTTTATTTTTAGAATTAAATTTTTTTCTATATATTTATTTTTAATTTTGAGGTAATTATTTAAGTTTTCATAGTATGTGTAAAAAAGTATTTAAACTATGAAAATATCTAAATGTCATAATTGGACGTAATTACATATTCAAAAATTTAGAACAAAAATATTAGATATTGGAATTTTATGGGTAACATGAATCGGAAAGTTTTGATTTTGACCTGTGGCCTATTTTAGCTAGGCAATTGATTACACGACACTTCAAATTATAGATTAGTAAAACATGTAAAAAGATATATTTATCATATGTGATAGTAAATATAACTTCCTACCATATAACTTGTCCATATTGCAGAATTGATAATAATAATAATAATAATAATAATAATAAAACAGCCACTGAAAAATGAATATGGCTGACTCAACTCCAAAAGAAAGAAAATAGGAGAGGTAGAGAAAAATATGGAAATGACTATACAAACCAATATGTGAACCTCAATTATGTCCACGTATAGAACAGGGTGGTCGAATTTTCTGTTTCTATGTTAATTTATAATGCGTCTTTTAATTTCCTCAGCAGAAAAATGTTTTTCTGAAATACTTCAACACCATGTCTAATTATAGCTCTCCAATATATTCTATCCTCTATCATATTTTCCCAATGGAAACACTTCAAAAAGTCTTCCATAGTTGGTTTTACATGTTCAATCCAATAAAGGTACGCTTTTACAATGGTGGACTCAATAATATCACATCTGCAAGTTGAAAACATATTGATTGGTTTTAGGATCTTGCCATTTTAAAAAATTTATGGAGCCCTTAAATGAAACTTTTCCAATGTCTATTGTGCTGACAGGGTGTTCTAGTTTAATATCTGTCCAATAAATTAGATAAAATTTTATATATAGCTCACTTGTTAAATGCACCAGAATCACATTAAAGTCTGTGTTCAATCTTAACATCTAAGTTCATCATTCTACTTAAAAAGCTATCTAAGTATTTGAATTTATTTATATTCTCAAGTAGATAACAATCTAAAGTGAAAATTATGGAGGATTTTTCTTTTGTCATTGGCTGATAAGTTTTGGAATATTAATTAATAAATTGGATTCTTTATAAGTTGCATTTAAAATGTTAAAAAGATTCTGTAAATCATCTTTTCTTCAGTTTAAAATAGCGCAGTCATCTCTTTACTGTCAATTCTGAATCCAAGAAAGTGCAGTTCTTGTTTTTGCATTTAACCGATTCAAGTTGAAAATTCTACCATCAAACCCATATATCTTAAATCCTATCTGTTTAAAATTGCTTATAAACAATTCCAAAGATCACTATCATAAAAATTAAAAATAAAGTTGGAGTAAATACTCATCCTTGTTAAACACCAGTTTTCATTTCAAATGTCTCACATTTTGCACCTGTAGCAGTAACACTTCCTCTCATTCCATCTTGTGGAAGCATAATGTGAACAAACTACATAATTTCCAACAGTACCATAGACCTGCCCTATTAATTGAATGCCTTACCAAATTAATAAAAGCAACATATATTTTATTCTTTTATTCCCCACACTTTACTTGCATTTGTCTGCCAACAAAAGGAGTACTTGTGAGTTTTCCTGTAAACCAGGATGACAGCCTGTACTTTTGATAAATTTACAGTTTTGGGGTCTCACAAAAATGGCTGCTAGGAAACATTTAATATTTACTTTTAAATTTTTTATCACTATTGTTTTTTAAAAAAATCATTGTGGAAAAATTAATGTTAATATTTACACTTTATTATAGTGCAGGGTAGGCAAGGTTCCGTGAATTGCACCAAATTGTATTGATAAAATAAATGACAAAAAGCTTTATTAATGAATATGCATCACAAATGAAAGCTAAATTGAAATAGAACATAGGATAATAATGATATAATCTTTATTACATTTCAATGATTTGCTCTGCAAATTTTCATGGTACAATAAAATTGAAAGGTTCTGGTTTGCTAATACCCATTAATAATAATATGAAAATAAGGCAACCAATATGTCAAACTAAAATAGTATATACGTAGCAAATAGAAAGAATGAGTAAGTTAGTTATTTAAATCCTATATAAAAGTTTCCTAATTCAACTGCCCATTCTATCATCATTATAGAAAAGTGGCATTTTAATTATATAATAAAGTAATAGAGATCCAAGAAACTTCTTCAGCTGTGTACAATTTAATTAACATTTGATATGGTAATAGACTAGCTTTTGAAATGACACCTTAAAAATAACTAAATCAAACTCACATAAACAAGAATTATAATCAACTTTATTATCTCTCAAGTCTTCGCTAAATAATTATTAGACCTGATACAAAGGGAATATTTTATTGATTCGGTATTTTAGTATTATTCAACCGATGACGTTTTACATTTACCGATTTTCCTTCCGGTAGACATCGTCGATGATTACATGACAACGTTGTCATGGTAACCAAGTCACTGACATGATTAATCCATGGAATAGTCAATTTTTGGATTTTTTTTACCTGCAAGATTTAAAAATCGGAGACAGCTTTGGGAAATTTTGTCATTTGTCTGTCTTTTGTGATTTTGCTACCAGTCCTTAGCAGTGAATGCTATTTGTAAGTAATTTTCATTTTTGTTTCTAATAAATGTCATTTTGATGTATATTATTTTTTAAATTCTTCTGCAATTATAAAAAGTATAATTAATTAATTTTATTTTTAATTTCTGGATTATATTATACAGAAATTTTTTTTTTTGTAAATTCGTCCACAATTATAAAAATTACAGCTATGAGAGTAATACATTGGCGTTGTCGGTGGTTTTATAAATCATAATATAGGTTTTTTAGACTTCGGCTCATCAAAGACATCAGAGCCCCCCCGCCTATTCCAGCGCTATGCACTGACTTTTATAAATTTCAGCCAAAAAATGACACATTTTCAAATTGTTTCTTTTATATATTTTTAACATGAATAATTGAGAGTTAAATCCCATCAGAAATGTAAAGATAAGATAATTTTTCATGCAAGTACATTTTTTTTTTGTTATAAAAATTCGTAATATAGAGTACGTTTTAAGTTATTGTCCAGGTTGCTATTAATATAGCTAGATTCACATTAAATCGGGAAATTGCATTAAATCTGGAAAAGTTTTCTTTATTTGTCTATTTTACATTTACAAAAAAAAAAATTTGTACATATTTCTGCAATTATAAAATTTACACTTAATTACTTTCAATTTCTAAATTGTCAAACTTACACTTAATTACTTTCAATTTCTAAATTATTTTGATGCATGTATGTACATTTTTTTCCCCTAACTGATGACGTATTACCCCGAAGCCATATCAGTCTGATTTTGCGATCTTTAACATGCCGTGTTTACGTGATCTGCGGACAACTTTTAGCGATTGCATTTGTCTGCAAATTACTTGGAGGCATTATGTTACAGATTGGAAGATCAGACTGATATGGCTTCAGGGTAATATGTCATCGGTTGGAAAATACTAATTTCAATTAACAAACAACTAAATTTAAATAATTTATTTAATATTTTTAAATCATGAATGTTCTATAATATAACCGCTTATATTAATGTTTATGCAAGAGATCATTAGCATTTAAATACTCTCTGTAAAAATAATGGCCCAGACAGACTGATAAGTAATCAAAAGGAAAATTCACAAAGGGACTTTATAAATGAGCATTTATTTTATATAGCGTCTATATACACATGTATTTACATTCGAATATCAGCCATTGAAGTTAATTAACGCTTTGCGAGTGTTAATAATAAGTGAATACATTCTCACCAATACAAGATATAGTATTTATGCAGGAATAAAAAGGAATCCTCTTATTCCTACGACTCAAATATTTATATGTGAGCAAATCTGAAGTACTGGCAAAGAAAGTGTGACGATAGAACAGTCACTTTCAATTACTCTATACGATGTCTGAATGAATGACGTCGATGAAATTGTTTAGAATTTACTAAACGTCATTCCAACTGAAACTTAATCATATGTAAATGAGCATTTATTTTATATAGCATCTGTATAAACTTGTGTTTACAGTCGAATATCAGCCTTTGAAGCTAAATGTGCAAACGCTTTGCGAGTGTTAATAATAAATGAATACATTCTCACCAATACAAGATATAGTATTTATGCAGGAGTAAAAAGGAATCCTCTTATTCCTACAACTCAAATATTTATAGATGAGCAAATCTGAAGTACTGGCAAAGAAAGTGTGACGATAGAACAGTCACTTTCAATTACTCTATACGATGTCTGAATGAATGACGTCGATGAAATTGTCTAGAATTTACTAAACGTCATTCCAACTGAAACTTAATCATATGTAAATGAGCATTTATTTTATATAGCGTCTGTATACACTTGTATTTACATTCTAATATCAGCCTTTGAAGCTAATTGTGCAAACGCTTTGCGATTCTCACCAATACAAGATATAGTATTTATGCAGGAATAAAATAAATATATATATAAAATAAATGCTCATTTACATTTGATTAAGTTTCAGTTGGAATGACGTTTAGTAATTTCCAGACACGTCATTCATTCAGACATCGTATAGAGTAATTGAAAGTGATTGTTCTATCGTTACACTTTCTTTGCCAGTACTTCAGATTTGCTCATATGTAAATATTTGAGTTGTAGGAATAAGAGGATTCCTTTTTATTCCTGCATAAATACTATTATCTTGCATTGGTGAGAATGTATTCATTTATTATTAACACTCGCAAAGCGTCTGCACAATTAGCTTCAAAGGCTGATATTCGAATGTAAATACAGGTGTATATAGACGCTATATAAAATAAATGCTCATTTACATATGATTAAGTTTCAGTTGGAATGACGTTTAGTAAATTCTAGACAATTTCATCGACGTCATTCATTCAGAAATCGTATAGAGTAATTGAAAGTGACTGTTCTATCGTCACACTTTCTTTGCCAGTACTTCAGATTTGCTCATATACAAATACTTGAGTCGTAGGAATAAGAGGATTCCTTTTTATTCCTGCATAAATACTATATCTTGTAATTGGTGAGAATATTTATTATTAACACTCGCAAAGCATTTGCACAATTAGCTTCAAAGGCTGACATTCGAATGTAAATACAAGTGTATACAGACGCTATATAAAATAAATGCTCATTTACATATGATTAAGCTTCAGTTGGAATGACGTTTAGTAAATTCTAGACAATTTCATCGATGTTTGCACAATTAGCTTCCAAGGTTGATATTCGAATGTAAAGGGGCTTTATGTATATATCTTTATTTATGATGTGTATTCTTTTTCTTTTAAGAATCGCAATAACAATAAATTAACCAAGCGTACTATCTATTTTTATTTTATGTTTTTTTCACTTGATTTCTACGACATTCATGTTTATAACACTTTGTAACCATATTTATGAAGCTACTCTTTTAAGAATAAATATAATGCAATAGTAAAAATAATTATAATAGTAATATTTTACAATATGATGGTTCAAAATCAAAGATACTTTTTTTTTGGAAGGATCATAGTATAACGGGCTACCTCTATCTCTATCTGCCATACAGGGAGCCACCAGGCCATTTGAACCTGGAAAAATTTATATTATAGGCAGATACTTCTTGTTAAGCTTTTATTTTGACTGAAATGCACCAGTCGTTAGTTTAAGGAGTAGCTGAGATTTAATGTAAACTTTTTGAATGCATTTATTAAAGGATAACAAAATATACCATTGCCATTTACACATATATACTGTAACCTATGGCACAATTGGAGATTCTATAAATATTGGTGGGTTAGGTTAATACTATAAATACAATTAGAGGCTCATGTCTGGGACATGGACTAGACTCAGTGGTGGTTACAATAAAAGAAATGATACTTCAGAGACATCTATCAAGGCAAAGAGAACAATTTTAAAGTAACTATAACAATGTTTAATACATAATAAATAATTACAAATGAAATTAAGAAGAGGAATAAACTTCACTATTATTTTTAGTATACTTTTAAAATCTAAATTTTCCTACATCAAAATATATTCTCTGAGTATATGTTATTTGCACCTACAGAAACATAGCAATATATATATAACGTTCAAATGCGTTAGACATTAAAACTTTATAATATTTTGCGTTTATATTAGAAATACACACTTACATAATTTGGAAAGCAAAACTATATATAAATCAAACCAAACCCACTCACTGAATGATAAACTTTGTTGATTCTTCTAACGTTTTCGAAGGTATAACCCTCTTTTCAAGAAGTACACAAAAAATCTCATTTTCCACGAAGTGCAAATATGCAAAATAGGCAAAATATGCTAATCAGGATAAGAACGTTTAAACTTGCCATTTCTTCGATATGGCGTAAAATGATCCTCTTTTATTCATCGCATGATCACTCCGATATGATGTAACACGCCTCCTTCCACCTTCCTACGCAGTTCATGCCGCTCTCTACACAACACACTCAGCCTATCCGGCCTGCAATCTTCATCTGAAACATCTTCAATATTTAATATTTGTCATATAATAGTGTAAAAGAAAGTATGAATTCATATGCCCTAACTCTTGCAGAGTAAAAATATAATGTAATTTAAATGAAAGACTTAAATTCAGTAATATAAATATAATAATAATGATAATATCAGGGTTCTAAATATCGTTCAGGAATTCTTTAATCACTGGTTGGGAGACTATAGAATGCATATATTTCTCTTATAAGGAAATGCTTCCCAATATTTTGTCACGGTAGAAATAATTACAAAGAATTACAAAGATAACATTTAACTTGCTCAATAAATGCATAATAAAATATACTAAATTCAGAATAATCATAGCCATTTATCCAGGATATCACTCGAAGACAATAGAAAGAAAAGGGTACATTTTATGTCTTTCTATAATTCCATGGACTACACAAACTTAATTATAAAGTGCAATGATTAATAATGAGTGCAGTCTGAAAGTAGCTTGAATAACTTAAAATATTCAATTTTTAATTTCTCTTATAGAATTGCCTATAAGAGAAATTAAAAGTCCAGTATTTACCTTGCTATGACGTCAATAGCCTGAAGGCATACTACTCTAACCACCCGATTTTTAAGATAACGTCACCTAGTGATTTGCGGACAAATGTAATCGCTAAAATTTTTCGGCATATCACGTGTTGATGTTGCGTCAAAGATCGTTAGATTAGAATAGGATGCCCTCAAGGCAATGGCGTCATAGAAACGAAGAGCGGCGGAAAGGCACGTGGTACAGGGTCATGAGGTCAAAATGGAGAAAAAAGCACGTGGTACAGAATAATGCCGGCGGCGTCCATCCTGAAAAAAAATGGTAAAATTAATAAATAGGACACAAAATAGTGATATGCGGCAAAAAAAGGTTAAAAGTAATATCTACATCATGAATAATTAACTAAAATTGGACGCAAAATAGGAAAATGTAAGATAAATATCACTACAAAATTAATAAGTAAAAACTGTGAGTCCACAAATCCTGAAAAAAAAAAAATTAATAAATAGGACACAAAATGGAGTGATATGCGGCAAAAAAAAAAAAGTTAAAAGTAATATAAGCATCATGAATAATTAACTAAAATTGGACGCAAAATAGGAAAATGTAAGATAAATATCACTACCAAATCAATAAGTCATCTTAAAAGTACTATATAAATTTTAAAAAACTTATCATAAAGTGAAAACTGCGAATCTACAAATAACTGCGAGTCTACAAATATTAATTTTCTTTTTTAAAAAACGTATCTTAAAGTGCGCGAGTCCTGAAGTAATAATTCTGCAAGTATTCAAATACTTTTTGTCGTCTTAAAAAAACCTATCATAAAGTGAAAACTGTGAGTCTACAAATATTAATTTTGTCTTTTTTAAAAAACGTATAAAGTGCGAGTCCAGAAGTAATAATTCTGCAAGTATTCAAATAATAATTTTGTCGTCTTAAAAAAACCTATCATAAAGTGAAAACTGCGAGTCTACAAATATTAATTTTGTCTTTTTTAAAAAACGGAAAATAGAAAAATGTAAGATAAATAAACGCAAAATAGGAAAATGTAAGATAAATATCACTACAAAATTAATGTCATCTTAAAAGTACTATATAAATTTAAAAAAACCTATCGTAAAGGAAAACTGCGAATCTACAAATAACTGCTAGTTTACAAATATTAATTTTGTCTTCTTTAAAAAACATGTCATAAAGTGCGAGTCCAGAAGTAATAATTCTGCAAGTATTCAAATAATTTTCTTTTTTAAAAAAAAAACACATCATAAAGTGAAAACTGCGAGTCCACAAATCATAATTAATCATAATTCAGTCATCTTAAAAGTACTATATAAATGTATGAATTTTTTTTTAGTGGAAATAACTACGAATAAAAACTGTAATTTATAAGGAAAATAAAAGATGAATATCACAACAAAATGCGTACTTACCCAAATAAAGATTACTGCGGTGGACTGAACTGGCTTATGTGTTGTAGAATTGCACCAAAATGACCATCTTTGTAGGTACGCCTCCACATAAACTCTGTCAAATAGGAGTCTAAAAGTGTTGACGTGCAGTTCCTCTGTGCTTCTTATTCCTCCATTTGACTAAACCCCACAACCTTTCAATATTTTGCGTATGAACGCCAGTTGTGGGGTCTACAAACTTATACGTGTGGTTAACTCGATGGTGCTCGTATCCAGCCAGCTCCAATTCTTCTGTTTTATATCCTTTCCAGCAATCACTATAAATAGTAGTGCCTTGGTGCACATTCTCCAAAATGGCTTGCATGAGACTGGACGCACTTCTATCTGCAACGGCTATTATAAAACATCTGTTTCTCTGCAGATACCGCCAAATACCCATTGCTGTGGAAGTACTCTGCCGGCATTGTTCTTACGTTTGGAGAATAGAGTTTCGTCTATTTCCACAATTGTGTTAGGCCTCCGATTTCCGCCTTTCATTATGTAACAGCTTCCATGCACATACTTAGCGGAGATAGTTCCCGTCAATCACAGTCTTGTCCGCCATTTCTAACTGGTCAGCACAAAATAGGATAGACGTTAATTCTCTGGACCAACAATATATAAAACGGAGAGCCGTTACGAAGGATATTCTGGAGCTTTCAAACCACGTGCCTTTTTTTATGGGAGTTTTTTTTCAGACAATCTTTAAAATTGCACCGCCACTGGTTTTCAGTACCATGGATGTACTTCTTCATCTCATGGCCATTTTCGCACAATTTCATGCGGTGTAAAACTCCTTGTTGGAAGAAAGCTATCGCCTCTTCTTCACATTTTGGGAGATCCCACAACTTCAGATCTCTTGTTTCAATATTAGCCATTTCTAAATTGATGTCTAAAAATGGAAAATCCGGAAAATTAATAAAATATAAAATACATCCACTTAATATCATAGAAGAAATAACATGTAAATTACTTACAAATGTTGAGAAAGTAATGATTTCTTTTAAAAAAATGGTAAAAAAATTGCTGAACTATTAAAACACTGAAAATGAAATCAGTGAAAAAAAACGCTGCTGCACTGAAAAAAACGATGCAACAAATAGGAAGAAATCCACTTTTAATCTCGCGGGTCGAAAAAAATCTCGTGGATGAAAAAATCAAATCTCTCGAATTAGTCATATCAGCGTCTTCGTTGCCATGACAACGTTCATGTGTTCTTCCGACGACGCAAAGATCAGATAATTACAGCTGTATTCCTTCAGGCTTATGATGTCATAGCAAGGTAACAAAAAATCAAATCCTTAGAATTAGTCATGTCAGTCTCTTCGTTGCCATGACAACGTTCATCTGTTTTTCCGACGACGAAATATCGGATAATTACAGTTGTGTGCCTTCAGGCTAATTACGTCATAGCAAGGTGAATACTGGATTACCGGCAATTCTAATCTTTGGAATTTAGGAGCTTCTGTGAAGATTTTTATTGGAAATGTCAAGTTTTGGAACTGCAAAATTTGGTTATCTGTTATCCAGATTTCTAATAGAAATCAGAATTGTGAATATTGTCATCTTCGCAAATAGTAAACTTAACACTAATGGACCCATAAAATTTAGTAAATTCATGAACAGAAACTAAATACTTTTAAAATTACAATTAAATTTATTAATGATTAAATATAAAAATAATATGTACAAAATTGTTATTTATATCAAACATCGGAATTATTTGCAATCATAAGTGCTGTTACTGATAGTTATTGGCACATAAGCACATCCATTAACAGATTTACTAAGGCTCAAATACATATCTTTTGGTTGGTTACACATACAATGCATTTTTCATTTATTTATTACCCAAAATATATATGCGTATTTAGGGAGATTTACACACATAGATGCAATTTTTATATTATATGTTCAGATATACACACACATACATGATTAACATATTTAGGTTTAAATTTAGCCTGTTTTTAATATAAAATTAACTTGATATACGAGGATTTGGTGGTAGTTATATATATATATAGAAATACTACTATAGAATATAGTAGGTGAAACAGTAGGATTGTGAAAGCTGACTTTCAATATATACAGCAAAAAAACAACAATATATACACAGCACTAAATAAAAATATATACTATACCGGTTCATTCCTACCCTGATAAGATGAGCATGTGCACATATCGAACATGAAAGAAATATGGCTGCGAATGCCAATTTCAGTAGTGCAACTGCGAATATTACGACACCATTGCTTGTGTGAGCTATGCATATATAAGCTCATATCATGGCCATTCGGTCATACTTTTGTAGAAAGGCAGGATACCTTGCTCTTGGAAAAGCAGAAACGCATCCATCTCAGTACCTGGCAATCTCCAAATATTGAACGTTTTTGAAATTGGAAAAAAAGCACAATGGAATAAAATCTCAGTGAAAAAAGTAGCTGTTGTCAGGAGAAATTCAAGACAATAACTGGAAAGATGACCGTTATGATGTCAAAGATGACCGGAATATGACATTGTGTGGAATTATTGTTGGACTATTTCCTTCAACGTGACGTCATAGCGACATGATACATTCGTTGGGGTGTGTGAATGGGCCATACCTCCCTGACTCTCCACATTGCAGGTTTAGTACCCAAGTACCATATATTTGGTATACCATATTTTTTTTTGTAAAACATTAATGGAAATTTTCTGTTGTGAGCTGTCTGCTGAGGGCGCAAGCTCTTTCTCTGCCGGCTTGTCTGCATAAGGAAATGTCCATATGAACGAAGAATAAAATTTTTGAAAGTAGCAAATATATCAGGTAAGCATAATATAAGCATTTAAAAGTTCTTAATCCTAAATTATATTTAAACATGAAATTCATTAATATTTGAAGAAATTGGCAGTATAACTGGTAGCTAGAAATAGACATTAACGACGTCTGAGTGTAACATTATTTATTTTATAGATTTCTGGATCTATCGTTTTCTGTAGAATTAGCAAAATATCTATAACTTCTTTTTTTTTTTTTTATTCCTTAAATTTTTCCAGTGTGAAAAATACTATTTGATACCGTGTCAAAATATGTGGCATCAAAAACCATATTCCTTCAAAAAGGAAAAAAGCCTATTATATTTCAAAGTTAGAATTAAAATAGAATTTCCCACTTTCTGTAGGTATTATTGGAACAACCATGAGAGTACTTGTATCATACCATTCTAGTTTTTCAAATGTTGTTTTATTTGTTATTGTTGTACATATTTCAAGAGGTTTCTTATTAAGTCTGGAACTTCACCACTGCTTTGATAAGTAGAGGATTCTTTCTTCATCAGATCTTTTAAATCGCCCACCAGTCTTATTCTTTTGCCTTGGAAAACAGGTTCTGAAGTTAATTGTGAACTGGTAGTAAGATTTTAATCATAACCTGAGGCTTTTCTCAAATTGGAAACATTTGATTGGAGTTGGGACTTTTGCTAGCCAGTTTATTGGTGTTTTGAGTACAGAGAATAAATTCCCCATCTGTTTCCGATTAAATGTTTCTTTACCTGTCATCCATTCAAGGACTCCTAAATCATCATAATGGTTTCCAAATTAAGACAAGTAAATTATAAAAAGTACCTTTTCATATTGTAAGTCCTTTGGGACTAACAAATTCCAGCTTTCCTAACTATTAGTATCTTGTGATTTGAGAATGTTAGTCCTGATACGCTTTACTCTAAAAAATTTCTTTTTTCATCAACACACCATTTGTAAATTGCAGGAGGAATTCCAATTCGATGTTTTGATCTGTCTCCTAGCAGTAACATCAGGTGTCCTAGTACATAATTACATATTTAGATTGATGGTCACCTTTTAATATACAATTTATTATTTCATCTTCTCTAGGAAGTCCAGTTAGATGGTAATGTAAGGCAGGTATCCATTTTTCTTTCAATGTCAGATATTTTTGATATAAAAGTAATTACAGTGGCTAGTCCTAAACTTGTTTTTTGAGTTGATGCCTCAATTGGTTTCATTTGTAGACCTCTGGATAGTTGAGTGTGCCTAGTGAGGTCAAATCCTGAATCACTTATCCTTATTACTGTGGGACGTCCATTATCTATTATTGTGTATTGTGTTTCTCCTACCTGTGCCACTTTGAAATTATACGAAAAGTTATTTACTAAGTTCATTAATTGAGATACAATTCCATAATTGGTGGGATTTGCTTTCTATGTAGGGTATTTAGTAATGACTTCTGATTCTACTTTATCTGCCATTTTGCCAACTTTCTCTTTAGAGAAAGTTTTTGTTTTCAAATAAGACTATCTTTATTCCTTCTCTCTTAATTGATTCTGCTATTCTGCTGGATTCTTTGGATCCTGAAGCCCTCCATCTCATGTAATAATAGAATGAGCATATTGCACCACTAAAAGACATTGAATAATGTCATTAATTAGTAAGGCTGCTTTTTTTTTTTTTTGTTTACTGTCAACAGAAGTTCTCACTTTTAGTAGGTTCATCGATTTCCATCTTGATAATGGCTTTAAGTGTATAAAATTCATGAGTTTAAGGTTATGTTTTTCTTCATATTAACTGAATGATCATGAAAGTCATTTCCAGGTATTTGAATTGTAACAATATTTCCTTGAAAATATTTTAAAAAATAAACTGAATAGTTCGCAAATAACACAATGCAATATCAAACATCCTTGTGAATTATTAATGCAAACTATTTCAAGTAAACAAGTATATTTCAAAGTTTCTTCATCCACATCCTTATAAAATTTATAATTAAAATTCGGAGAAAACAGTATATAAAATTATTTTTATTTTTCTAAATCCAAAGAAGTTTGTCCATTCCAGGTTCTTTTTCTGCGAATATTTTATTTAATAGCACAAATTTGGAAAGAGCAATTATAATTAAATAGCAGTTTCTGAGAACAAGTTACAGAGAACAAGTTATTTTTTGTATAACTGCATAGAGGTTTGTTTGAAGCAATAGTAAGCAGAGTAGACAGTAAATTGAACACAACAGAGCAAAAACAGAAGTAATAAAGCACTAAGATAAGCAAACACCAAGAAATAACGATCTGATGTTTTTAGACTAGGTTAAACCATCACTCGACACTTGCTACAAACACCTATGGCCAAAAGGTTAATTAATTTCCAGTAATTAACTAAGAATCCTTATGTCATATTAACTTACATTTTAAAATAACCACGTGCTTTAACCTTCTTGAGTTGAAGAAGTCATTACTTAAATAATAAAATATATTTTTCTTAAATGAAATTTTTCTTCCCCTCTTGTTTATTAAAAATCTTTTAAAATTTCAAAATTAACCAATTAACCCTGTATTTTGCATGTTCAATAAAATATTTAATATTAAAATTTAGACTCTTAAAATTAAATATCTTCGCAATTAAAGCCAAGTAATCGTTAAACACATGCATGCACAAACATTTACACACATACAGACAGGAAGTTATACTATTTCATTAATTTAAGCTGCATTATTAACTAATCTAAATTTAACTGTCTTAAAGAACTTTATTAATTAAAATATCTTCTTAAATAACTAGTTATCAATTAAAGTATTACATAATTTTTTAAAAAGCAACCTACTATTATTTAAATCTAATTTAACAAGCATTGATACCTTTACACTGACAAAGCAGCCATATTGAATTTTTAAAAAAATATATTAAGCCTTAAATTTTATAATAAATTAGCTTTTAATTGTCCAAAAGGTACTTGGGTACTAAACCTGCAACGTAGGGAGATAGCTGGGGGGGACGGGACGGCCTATTCACATTGGTATCAATCCGCCGTTTCTAATGAGGCCAAAATAACGTGTACACGGATCTTTCTCGATGAAAACATCTATATATACAGCAAAATATATACGATAAAAACAACTATTTACAGCACTAAACAGCAATATATACAGCAGAATATATACGATCTATCTCGATAAAAACAACTATTTACAGCACTAAACAGCAATATATACAGCAGAATATATACGATCTATCTCGATAAAAACAACTAAATATATACGATAAAAACAACTATTTACAGCACTAAACAGCAATATATACCGCAGAATATATACGATCTATCTCGATAAAAACAACTATTTACAGCACTAAACAGCAATATATACAGCAGAATATATACGATCTATCTCGATAAAAACAACTAAATATATACGATAAAAACAACTTTACAGCACTAAACAGCAATATATACAGCAGAATATATACGATCTATCTCGATAAAAACAACTATTTACAGCACTAAACATCAATATGCGATCTATCTCGATAAAAACAACTATTTACAGCACTAAACACAATATATATACAGCACCAAACCAAACGTGTACAGCAAAAAAACAATATATACAGCAATACATATATACAGCACTAAAGCACAAAATAAAAATATATACAAATAGCAAAATAACAGGAATCAAAGTGTGTTAAGTAATATGTATTTACCTTATTTAGGAATATTTTTGGTTAATTAGCAATTTTTTTAAACATTATTAAAAACAAGTTATTTCATTTGTCCGTTTGATTTCTTTATGTATCTAATTACAAAATTACGTAAAAGAATAAAAAATAGAACATTTATATGACTGCGTTTATAATTCATTGCTAGTTTTAGGTAAAAATTATAATCTAAAGATAACTTTTTTTTTTGATTCCATAAACATAAATTTAACATAAATTTAAAACGAGATTATTTATACTTGTAAAAAAAAAAAAAAACGAAATTACTTATATTTGAAAAAAAAAAAAAGACAGATTATTTATATTTGTAAGACACTTACCTTGTAGTATAAACCCCATAAAATGGCGGATCTGTAAAACAAATTTCCCTCCAAAAATCAAACGGACAAATGAAAACACTTGGTTGCAATGTATACTGGTAGTTGGATGAAAATGCTTTCCCCCCCTTTTTTAAAAAAAAAAAATTAACAAATATAATACTAAATAAGACAGATTACTTAACACACTTTTTATGCAGACGGAAACATTTCCTTAGTGTCATTCAGAATTGCTAAAAATATATCATCATTTTTATGTAACCGTCTCCACATAAATTCCGCAAGATAACTATCAAGATGTCTTGCTGTCCCACGTTGATGTTTATTTCGCCATTTGGCAGAACCCCACAGTCTCGATATTTTGTGTGTGCACTCCTGTTTCTGGATCGACGAAATTATAAGTATGGTTTACTTGGTAGTGATAATAACCGGCTTCTGTCAGTTCATTGGTCTTATAAGCCTTCCAACAGTCCGAATAAATTATTGAACCCTGTTGAATGTTCTGTGAAATGGCTTGCATGAGAGTTCTAGCTGTCCTGTCTGGAATTTGAATTATGAAACACTCATCTGTTTCTCTACAAACACCACCGAACATCTGCTCGGGGAGAATTCGGCCAGCGTGATTTTTCCTCTTGGAAAATAAACTCTCGTCAATCTCTACGATTTTATTCGGACCTCCGATCTTTGCATTTTGTCGGTGCAGCATGGCATTAGTACAGACTTCTCTCATGTAGTTGTTCCAGTCTATGACTGTTTTGCCTGAAATTCCGAGTTCATGTTCTCCCCAATCTAAGGAAGTTAGTTTCCGAGACCAACTATATATAAATCTTATTGCTGTTAAAAGAGAAATTCTAGACCCTTCCAACCAAGTTCCTCTACGAATTCCAATTTTTGTAGTGCAGCCTTGAATATTGCAACGCCATTGTTTGTCTGAGCTATGCATATATAAGCTCATGTCATGGCCATTCGGACACACTTTTGTAGAAGGCAGGATACCTTTCTCTTGGAAGAACAAAAATGCATCCATCTCAGTGGCTGGTAATCTCCAAAGATTGAACATTTTTGAGCACAGTTGAAAAAATTACAGTGAAAAATCTCCGTGAAAAAAGTAGCTTGAAAAAACACAATGGATGGAATAAATCTCCGTGGAAAAAGTAGCTTGTAAAAAAAATAGTTTGTAAAAAATCACAATGGAAAAAATCAGTGGAAATAAAACACAATGGAAAAAATCTCAGAAAAAATCTCAGTGAAAAAAATAGCTGTTGTCAGGAAAAATTCGAGACAATAACTGGAAAGATGACCGTTATGACCTCAAAAATGACCGGGATATATGACATCATCACGTGGAAAATGACCGGAACATGACGTCAATGTGTGGAATCGTTTTTGGGACTATTTCTTTCTGTGTGATGTCATAGCAACAGAATACATTCATTGGGGGGGGGTGAATAGGCCGTTCTCCCCCCCCCACCTATCTCCCTACGTTGCAGGTTTAGTACCCAAGTACCGTCCAAAAATGACATTATTTGGAAGGTAGAACATCAAAGAATGTAATGACACTAAAAAAAAAATAGCCATTGACATTTTAACATTAGAAAGGATTTGCAATTAGTTGTTTAATTACATTTTAGTTCATTACCTTTATATATAATTAACTAACTTGAATTTTAAAGATTAATTCAGAATTATATGGAATTAACACAGAGCTCTGCGGTTTGAAAATAATTTTAACGGTCATAATTCAACTGGACTGTAGGTGCTTGACTGTAGGTTTGATGAGCTTCACTGGGCGGCTGGTGGCATCATCTTTCCCGTTCTGTCTGGCTTTGGTTTTTCTGGCGGCATGCTAGTTGTTACGGCATCGGATGTGAGATTCCGTTTTCGCAAAATAACAGCTAAGAAATGCCTGTTCTGGCCAGACATTTTAAAATTCAAACAGATGTGGATTTTGATGACAAGTGCTCGTAGAAAAAAGGGTATTGATTGTCCTCAGTTTAAAATATAGGCTATTTATATAATTTTCTTTATAAGCACTTACATTATAGGAATCTACATAGTGTCAGAACCCATTAACTTGATAATTTTCTTTACTAGTACCAAATTACATAATTTTTATTTTAAATCTATTGCTAGATTTCTGAAGTGCTATAGTTGCCTTTAGGTTATCAAAATAGTGCTGATCCAATGCATTTACTGTATGGTCTCTTGTAAACAATTTTAATTAACAACCTTTTTTAAAATGATTTTTATTTTTACCTACCACAGGTGCGGCAGTTAATGTAAATTTTTGTTTACAAGATAAATCTGGTTTAATTACTTATCCAAATCTATTTTTAATTATCAAAAAAAAAAAAAAAACCTTTTAAACACATTTTAAATAAACATATTTTTAATCATGCCACCCCTATATACATTATAATATAGATTGGATTATATATCCACATACAAATTTCCAATAATAAATACGTTAATTCTACAATCAAACATTAGTTATTAAATACTATGCAACAATAATGTTATAATTTTATTAATCCTATCTCATAGCATTGGTTTGCATGTAAATATATAAAAGGTCCTTTATTAGTATAGCTGCAGTGACAAATTAGACATACTACTGCCTGATTGCATTTTTATCAATCCGCTGATATGCAAACAGGCAGTAGTAGGTTTAATACATATCATCCCTGGCATACTAATACTAACAATGAAAAAAATTCAAATTTGTCGCACGCACACATACTAATACTGGGAAAAAAAAATTCAAAAGACAGAAATATTGGGGCTTTTTGAAGTTAATTTCTCACCGCAGGTATACTAATAATGGACAAAAAATTCAAAAAACAAAGAAATATGGGGGGCTTTTCGAACTAAATTTGTCACCACGGGTATACTAATAATGAAATATTGGGGCTTTTCTAAGTAAATTTGTCACCACAGGTATACTAATAAAGAAAAAAAAAAAGAAAACAAATATTGGGGCTTTTCGAACTAAACTTGTCATCACAGGGCTTTTCGAACTAAGTTTGTCACCAAAGGTATACTAATAATGGGGAAAAAAAAAATATCGGGGCTTTTCGAACTATAAATCATCATGAATTGTAAATAATATTTGAAAAAAAAAGATTAATTATGAATTTAAAATAAAAATGTATTCAAAATATACCAATCAAACTGTAAATGATTATGAATGTTAAATAATTTGAAAAAAAATGATTAACTATATTGCACCGGTCGAAATTGTATGTTAACTCAACACAATTCACAGCCTGGGTAAAAGCACTTCGAATCCAACCGTATGCGAGATCAAAGATAAATACTTATGGATTCTGCCCTGTTCACCTACTCTAATTCTGCAACTAATTAACATTTTCAAGGCAAACAAATCTTTTCCACACTCCAGCCCACTAGCATCAATGGTGGAACATGAGCCTCAACTAATTATAATGTCTAACTAATTATTAACTTTGATTAGACATATCTAGTACTTAAAAATAGGAATGGTATGTATGTGACCTTGAGTCGTCAGATAGCAGCACAATAATTAATTAGAAAAACTAATTTCAGATTGAAATGAATAGAGAGGAACCACAGTTAGTTTGAATTCACATATATATTTAATAAAACATTTGTATAACTTATCTAATGTCTGTTTTGTTTCATAAATTAGTTAACAAATTTCTATTCTGTCATTAATTATGCCTCGAGTAAAGAAGCGGTATAGTTCATATGCTAATTTAACAAATGTAAACGATTAAGAGTTTTATGGAAGACACTCAAGTCACATACAAAATAATATTTTGAATTCCCTATTTTAAACACAACCTTATGACAAGGAGAAATTATTTTAAGAGAGAAATAATTAAATCGTTTTGGGAAACTGGTTTTAGAGAGAGTGACACGTTTAAAATTTAAATGGATAGCAATATTTGCAAATAAATATTTTAAGATTGTAAAACAAATGAATTAATCAGACCATAGTCAATCTGCCATGATGTACTCAGAACAAAAGAAAGTGGACAGACCTAGCATTTGACATTACATTACCAGCAGACTCAATTCACTTGCCCCGTTCCAGTGATGCCAAGAAATAAAACGAATGGTCTGTGCCATTAGCAAACCTAAAATATTTCAGATGAAAGGATGGGAATCGCCAGGACTGGCTAAGCTCAGTTTGCCTGTTCTTTCCATTTTGAGAAGATTCATGGCCAGTGATATTATCACATGGTCTAATTCTGATCTAGCAATCACAAAGAACAAAAGACAAGTCATCAAGCAAAAATGCCGGCAAGGCAAAATACAAGTACTGGAAAAATACATTTTTAGAATTTAAATTTAACATTGTACTGAGCTAAGAAAATTATATATTATACTGATTGACCACGATCGGATCAAAAGAATAAAATAAGCATTAATATTACGAATATTTTATGAGTGACACGTTTCTCTCTTCACAACAAAATCATTTCAATTAACATTTTACTAGTCTATTTAGCACAAATATATTTTTTACATCCTTTTTCTTTCACTCTTTAAAAATGAAATAATATAACTAAAAATCTCATGCTTGAATCTAGCATCTCCCCCACAACTAAACCGTGTACGCATAAATATTTCAAAACACAATATAAAATGGTTTCATCTCGACAAAAACAAAGTTGGCTCCAAGTATTAATCATTCAGAGCTAGAGAGTTATTCATTTTATTTTCCGACAAACATTGGTCGGGAAATAGGAAGCAAAATATTTAATTAGATAAAACTTTTGTTGAGATGGAACAAATTGGCATATAGTAACGGTCAGGTTTGTACATTTGCTCAACAGACAGAGTCCGAGTCAGAGAACCAAAAGCTGACCCAGTCGGGATAGTAATGTCCTATGTCTGGTCATACCTCAACTCTCTCACTCGTGCTTCCAAATCAACCCATCACGAATGACATGTCTGACGTTACACTATCTATCTCTTTAATTACGTTCCAGCCAATGCAAAAACATACATTCCAAATAGCTTGCGTAAAATATACTTTTTAAATAATCGGCAAAATACATATTTTAAATAATTTACGCAAATATACATCTTAAATAACCTGACAAAAACTGTGTTTTAAATATCGCAAAATATACATTTTAAATAACTTGAGCAAAAGATGCGTTTTAAATAACTTATTTCAGACATTATAAATAACTGATTCATTCTAAGCGTAAATAATAGTTTTATTTCAGAAGGGAGTTTTGACTATATTTTTTATATTACAATAATCTGATATAATAAAAAGTGATTACTCGACTCCCGATAATTTATTAAAAATACAAAACTCCATTCTGACAACATAGCATAAATTAATAAATATGAACTTAAAACTAAAAGATAGATGGCATAAGAATAAATTGTGTAAAACGATCAATAAAATTGTAATTTAGAAATTTAACTTTGTTGAATGGTTATGGAGACAAAATATTTATGTAAAAAGTGACCCCTGATAATTTATTAAAAATACAAAACTCCGTTCTGTCGACATAGCATAAATTAATAAACATGAACTTAAAACTAAAAGATAGATGGCATAAGAATAAATTGCATAAAACGATCAATAAAATTATAATTTAGAAATGAAACTTTGTTGAATGGTTATAGAAACAAAATATTTATGCTTAATTAAAATATTAATGATCATTTAAATTATTTATGATCAAGCAAGAATTTTGAGACTGCTCTAATCTTTAAATAAATTTTATATAACAGTTTAGTGTAACATTTGATATAATTAATTATGGGATTTATTAGTTAACTAGCTTTCGTTTAGAATAAGTTTAGTTATGGAATAAGTATTCTGCAGAATGATTTACCGGTAAAGTCTTTAAGGCATTGTTTAATGCACTTCTCTCTCAAATCAGGCTGGGCTTCTCTGGGTTTGAGTCTGGATGCAGCTGGGAAATTACTTCTGTGGCAGCTTTCTCCATCACTTCGTTCAAGGAACTCTGGCATTTCAGGTGTATCTTTCTCCATCACGGGCTGGGTTCGGCTGAGGTTTTCTCTCACCAGTTAGGTAGTAGCAGTCTGGGAAAAGAGCAGACGGCTGTCTGTGGTCTCTAGCCAATAATCATCATTGGAACAGCTTGGGTACTGGCTTTCTAGGATTCAGCTTGCTATAAAATACGACCTTTAATGATTTTTCAGCACTGGTCTTCAGAAAATATTTTCAGCAGCAAATATAACTTTTTCCACAGTAACAGCTAAGAAGGATGATGAAGGATCTTGATGGATACTACATACCTGTTTTATATTAGTAAATTATTTAGTATAGCTAAATCTGGATTTAAAGGCTATTACTCCAATTGTCGTCATAGTTAACCAGGGATAAAGATGATATTCCCAAGAGAGTTGCAATAGCACTTAGTATAGATTTATGACTGACTGAATTTTATAATTGGTCTTAGGTTATAATTTTAAATTGGTCAAATTTTGCTAAAGATTTATTTTTAGAAATGTTAAAACTCATAAACAACATACTGTTTGTGTAATTTTAAACAAATAAAAGAACTGAAAATTATTTAACTTGAAAATTATTTAAAATGAATTTTGACATTTAAATAAGTAATTTTATGAATTTAAACTTATTATTTTGTTATATATATAAATTTTAACTACACACCATTATGTTTACTTCAGTTTTTACAAATGTAAATGAATATGCGCGTATATAAATATTTAAGACTTTTTATATTATAATTAACAAGACGATTATACACGCACATACCCTGCAATATTATATGCACACTCAATGTTTTAAATTAAAGACCCACATGGGTTCTTACGGATTATTCAACCGATGACGTATTACCCTGAAGGCATATCAGTCTGATGTTGTGATTTTTAAGATAACGTCTCCAAGTGATCTGCGGACACATGTAATCGCTAAAATTTGTCCGCATATCATGTGAACACGGTACGTTAAAAATCGCAAGATTAGACAGATATGCCTCCAGGGTAATACGTCATTGGTTGAACAATCCGAAAGAAGCAGGTCACATGATAAAAAAATACAAAAATTAAAAAAAAATGTACACACACAAAAAATACAGGGTAATACGGTCACGTGATTTTTTAAATGGCTTCTTGGAATGATTTTTTAGATCGCTTTTTTTTAGATGGCTTCTTGGAATGGCTGGCAGATAACGAACACCACCATGTTTCTTGGTCCTGAAAAAAAAAATACAAAAATAAAATAAAAAGGAGGTACATGCATGAAAATAGTACATACAAAATAAAAAAAAATACGGTCGTGTTTTGCAGACCGTACTGTGGCCGTCAGAGGGCGCGGCGACATCATCAACAACCGGCCTGAAAATGGCAAGTGATAAATTTTTTTACAAAACGCCTCAAAATCGACAAATAAAAATGCCTAAGGCAATATATGTACAGCAAATAAAGCGAAAACTACAAATTAAAATAAAATTAAAGAAAATGCTACAAAATTCAAATAATAAAAAAAAAAATCATGAAAATTGCATTATTAGCTATACCCCCCCCCCCAAATAAAAAAAACGCCTCAAAATCGACAAATAAAAATGCCTCAGACAATATATGTATAGAAAATACATCGAAAACAACAAATTTTAAAAAAATGAAAGAAAATGCTACAAAATTCAAATAATAAAAAAAAAAAATCATGAAGATTCTATCAAGAGATATACCTCCCTCCACAATCTGACAATTCACAAAACATGGTGGCAAAAAAAAGCGGGAAAATACGAAAAAAATCAAATCATTTACCTTCAACATAAATATGCATCTAAGTTCATATTAAAAAGCAATTCCCCCAACTGGTCAAAACGTAACACAGATTAATACGTAATAACTAATAAAAAATAAGCAGAAAATGTTATAAAATGCAAATTATAAAAAAAATAGGATCAACAGCCCCCCCCCCCTTACAATCTGGAAATTCAGAGAGAAGCATATCTAAATTGAGAAATAATTTTTAAATAATCAAAAAACAATAGACAAAAAATAATTACCAAAGTCCTTGAATAGTAACTGAAGACTAAGTAACTGGTTATTTGATGGCAGCATTTTGAAGCTTGAATAGTAACTGGAGATTAAGTAACTGTTTATTTGATGGCAGAATTTTGAAGCTTGAATAGTAACTGAAGATTAAGTAACTGGTTATTTGATGGCAGCATTTTGAAGCTTGAATAGTAACTGAAGATTAAGTCTTTGCTGTATTTTTTTATTTAGTATAAAAAAATACAGCAAAGATGGCAGAATTTTGAAGCATTTTGGAACAGATTTTAACACATATTAAGAAAAGATGGCAGAAATTAGCAGATTATAATTTAGATTGACGGTATATTGATGGCCTGCAATATCGCCTCGAACATATCTTCATCACCATGCAATCGTCGCCACATGAATTCATCCAAGTAAGAATCAAGATGCTGTCTAGCAGTCCCACTGTCTTGTTTATTGCGACTTTTCAAAAGCCCCATAAGTCTTTCTACATGTTGAGTGTGGGCCCCGGTAGTAGGATCGACAAAATTGTAGGAATGATTGACTTTGAAGTGTTGGAAACCTGCAGCAGTCAATACATCCGTTTTGTAGGCCTTCCAACAGTCAGTATATATGGTGGTTCCTGGTGCTATATGTTCTTTAATCAGATCTAGAAGAACAGGCGCTGTTCGATTTGGAATAACAACGATGAAACACACTTTCGTTTCTCTACATAAGCCGCCAAATAACCACTGTTGGGGAAGAATTCTTCCCTGCTGATTTTTGCGTTTACTGAACAAAGTTTCGTCGACCTCTACAATTTTTCCTGGGCCTCCAATTTTGCAGGATGGACGAGAGAGCAGACTCTCTTTACATGCTTCTCTTAAATATTGCTTCCACGTAACGACAGTATTCCTGTTCACATCCAAATCATTTTTACCCGATTTTATGGTCAATTGGTTTTTGCTCCAATAATAAATGATTCGGATGGATGTTACAAACGACAATTTGCAACCTTCAAACCAAGTTCCTTTCCGAAGTGCTACTCGACATTGACATGTGTTAATGTTGCACTTCCATTGTGCCCTTGCATTCACATAAAGTTTCATTTCATGGCCATTATGACATACTCTTTGAGAAGGCAGAACATTTTTACTTTGGAGGAACTCCACTGCTTCAAGTTCTGTCTTTGGCAGATCCCAAACTTTCATCATTTTCAATAAAATAATTGAATATCGCAGAAAGAAAAAAAGCACGTAAATTTCAGATGCTGATATTTCAACGTGAGACTTTGAAATAGTGCCTCAAACTTTGCTGCATATTTAATGTTGTATTCTGCTGCATGGAAAAAAATAATCCTGTGTCAAAAAATAAAAATTATCCCAATAACTTTTATTTCTAGCAGTCCAAAATAATTAAAACGTCATAATAGAACTAAGCAGGTATTTCAAAACTCTACTTTAGCTACATTTTAAGTAAATTTGTTAGCTTTGCATATAGTACATACAAAATAAAAAAAATGTGCAAATAAAATTTTTTTTGTAAATTGAAAATAAACAGCTAAATCAAAAACACGCGATTTAATGCAAATCTAGCATTAATGGCGACCTTGGAGAAAACATGTTATCACATGCCGTACTTTTACATGCATTTGGTAATTTAAAAAGGTACTGTATATTGCAAATTTGTTTTAAAAAATTATTGAAAATTATTTACAAATTAAAAGAAAGCTTATTCCTGTCTTCAACAGTATATACTAAACAGTATTTTAAAAAACAATATTTTAAAAACTATAATGCTATAAATCAGACATTGTAACGTAACATTAAACAGCCTAAAATGCTACAATGGAAAAAAGTACGGGATAAAGAAAAAAGCAAAAGAACTCAATATTGAAAATTAAAAAAAATTACACAATCCTTTAAAATAAATCAAAAATGGTAATTTATAGAGTGCTAATCAAACATTGTAATTGTAAATCTCAAAAAAATTAACTTATGTTAAGGCATTTTTTTAAAAAAAATTGTAAATGATATTTACAAAAACCCTTTAAAATATAGCGATCACTAGAAAAATAATAAATGCTATTTTAAAAAGCTCAGTCCGGTCTAGCAACGCTATATACTAAATCAGTAATATAATTTTAAAAAACAATATTTAAAAACTATAATGCTATAAATCAAAGTTTGGGTTGTAACATCACATTAAATAGCCAAAGGTTATACTATGGAAAAAAAGTGCGAGAAAAGAAAAAGAGGTGAACATTGAAAATTAAAAAATACTTACCAAACCAAAAATGCTAATATATATGGTGATGATAATCAAATATTGCAAAACGTAAATCTCCAAAAACTCCAAAATTAACGTGTGTTAAGGCCTTTTTAAAAAAAAAGTCGTAAAACCTAAATATATATACATAGCGATAATTAGAAAAAATGATAAATGCTTCTATCAAGATTACTCCAGTCTTTCAACAGTATATACTAAATCTCAAAAATCAGTATTATAATTTAAAAAAATTATATTTAAAAAGTATATTGCTAAATGTGAAATGGTGAGAACATCACTTTCAACACTATCAACAAATAAAAAACCTAATTAACTTATTTTGAAAAATATATTTTACATTTGATTTTGGGATTATCCCTCTAACTAAGAGTTATAATAATGAATCACAAATCTGAATAATAGACATTAATGCATATTACAGTTAGCATTTATTTAAGTAATTTTTTACCAATAATTTAAGAATTTTTAAAAAATTACCAACATTCCCGATTGGATGGATGGTCATCCGCTCAGGCTAAATTTGGTTCTTCCTAGATCTCTCCATTACTGCAACACCACAAGCCATCAACAAATTATACTTTTAAGATTTAGGTTTATTACTGTAAAGAAGATGCCAGTAAAATTAATTTATTCAGGAAATATCGCAGCTTGATATGGTCTCTTTCAAATTTATTTTTAAAACTGTACTTGGGTCTTACACAAATAACACCAGGTATGTATGACGTAAGATAATTTCCAAGAATTAGAGTTTGGGATGGGCCTTTGTCTTACTAAGATAAAAGTGTTAAGTTAAACTTTCAAATTTAAAAAAAACAACAACTGTAAACCAGCTTAATAGACTTTTATGCCTCAAGCCTAACATCATTACGTATGTAATCTTATAATAATGTATTTTGATGTATAATAACGTATGTATACGTGCACACATCTTATATATAAATATATTTTATTTACATATTAGATGTGCGGACATACATGTAAACATACGTTATTATACATCAAAGTACATTATTATAAGATTATACACGTGGCCTGGGTTGGGTTTGAATTTGACAAACAGAATGATAGACAGAATTAGCAACAATAAGTGAATACGCAAATATAATTAAAGAATATATTTTATTAGTCATTCATATACCCATTTTCAAATCATATGATCACATGAACACACCGTTTATATTTCTTTTTTTTTTTTAATATTAATGAAAAGCAGGTCTCATTTTTGTTTTTGCAATATTTTCGGAATAAATATATATGAGTACAAGTTTGACTTGTAATATGTTACAGTGCGATTATATTTTTAAATCATTAATTTATTTTTATATTTTTTATAATAAATTACCAAATAATTTTACTTGTGTCTTTAAAGTGTTAAAACTAAAATGTTAAAAGTAATACATGTATCAGCATACACACACATATATATATGAGTACAAGTTGTGATGTATAATATGTTACAGTGCGATTATATTTTTAAATCATTAATTTATTATAAATTTTTACCCCTCTTTTGCATTTGATGACTAGTTAGGCTTGAGGCATAAAAGTCCATTAGCTGGTTTACAGTTGCTTTTTTTTAAATTTGAAAGTTTAACTTAAACACGTTTATCTTATTTTTCCATTTCACTAATGTCCACAACCTTTCAATATTTTGTGTGTGTACACTGGTAGGGTCTACAAAATTATACGTGTGGTTCACTCGATGGTGCTCATATCCAGCCAGCTCCAATTCCAGCAATCGCTATAAATAGTGCCTTGGTGGACATTCTCTAAAATGGCTTGCATGAGACTGGACACACTTCTATCTGTTTCTCTGCAGATACCGCCAAATACCCATTGCTGTGGAAGTACTCTGACGGCATTGTTCTTACGTTTGGAGAATATAGTTTCGTCTATTTCCACAATTGTGTTAGGGCCTCCGATTTTTCTTTTTTCATTACGTAACAGCTTCCATGCACATACTTCGCGGAGATAGTTGTTCCAGTCAATCACATTCTTGTCCGCCATTTCTAGCTGGTCAGCACAAAATAGTATAGACGTTAATTCTGTTTTTCAGTACCATGGATGTATTTCTTCATCTCATGGCTGTTTTCACACAATTTCACACGGTGTAAAATTCCTTCTTGTTGAAAGAAAGCTTTCGCCTGTTCACATTTTGGGAGATCCCACAACTTCAGATCTCTTGTTTCAATAATAGCCATTTCTAAATTGATGTCTAAAAATGAAAAGTCCGGAAAAGTAATAAAATATATAATACATCCACTTAATATCATAGAAGGAATAACATGTAAATTAGTTACAATTGTTGAGAAAGTAATGATTTATTTAAAAAAATTGCTGAAATATTAAAGCACTGAAAAAAATGATGCAACAAATAGGAAAAAATCCACTTTTAAATCTCGCGGGTCAAGACAAAGGCAAAATCTCATGAATGAAAAAATCAAATGTCGAATTAGTCACGTCAGCGTCTTTGTTGCCATGACAACATTTATGTGTTATTTTGACGATGCAAACATCGGCGTCTTTGTTGCCATGACAATGTTCATGTGTTATTTCGATGACGCAAACATTGGATAATTATAGCTGTGTGCCTTCAGGCTTATGACGTTATAGCAAGGTAACAAAAAAAGCAAATCTTTAGAATTAGTCATGTCAGTGTCTTTATTGCCATGACAAACGTTCATGTGTTCTTCTGACGGCGCAAATATCGGTTAATTACAGTTGTATGCCTTCAGGCTAATGATCTCATAGCAAGGTAAATACTGGATTACCCAGTTTTCTAGAGGCTAAACCTGACATCAAGATCACCTCCAAATTTGCTTCGAGTTTGTGTTGTAGTATTATTTCGTTTTAAAACATATAGCACAATCTATCTAAGCTTGTCTAATAGGGTGTGTATATATATATATATGTACAAAATACTGAAATATCTTCCCGGTGATTTGTATGTGTTTGTAGATGGGTTTAAATTGAAATGTGGGCTAATTTTGGTTTGCACGATTGAGTTGTAGGCTACTCGTACAACCCTTTCTTATAGGGTTAAAATTTTAATTTCTAATGAAAATTTTAACAATATCAATCATGTTTTGCATTTAAAGTTCATTGTTTCTCTCTTTTTTTTTTTTTATAAGGGTGACGAAGCCTATCTTTATTGTTTTGTAATCTCTCAACTATGCAACCTTTTCTATATTTTTTTGTCTTTATTTTTTTTATCCTCTGAAACATTGTCTTAAATTGGGGTTCAAACATAGGGTTTCTTTTTTTTACTATTGATGGCTTTGTATTTTGAGCACTAGTGTAAATGTATCTTTTACAGATGGCACATATTTTTTATTTGTCAGCCTCAATCTTGCTTCTATTGAGCCTTACTGAATTTTTTTTTGAGGACTAACAAGATTTGAACATCTGTTAGGGTAAACTCTCATCATAGTTCATAACCCTACTTCATTATATGCAAACATATTTCTTTTTCATTTCATTCCTTTTTTTTTTTTTTGGATATCAGCTAAGTATTGCAATCTTCTAATTATTGAGATTGTCCACAATACGGCTTCATAATTTGGACATTATACATGCCCTCAACCTCTCCCACATGTAACCAAAATGTGTTGGGACCTGATGGTTTTGCTATAGTGTAAGGTCGTTCATACAGGTGGTAGAACTTAATATATCATCAATCTGTTTACTGGCATGAGGGTTTTTTTATTAACACTGTTCCTTATCCTTTTTACTTTCTTTGCATTTCTTCATATATATTGCTTACAATAATCCCCCTATACACTTTAATGCAAATTTTTTAAAATATAATTCCTTTATTTTTTTGACATTTTTGACTGTCCTGCAGTCTTCATCAGAGCTACAATATTGAATGATTTAAACACGACCATTACTTCATATATATATATATATAATAAATACATATCCTCTAAACATAGATATATTGTATCAGTCAGAATTGTATGTTTGTCAAACAAGAGCTTGCATCTAAGCAAAAGTACCTAGAGTTCAATCATATGCGAGTTGCATAGGTCAGGAATACTCATGAACTCCACCCATTTGCCCAATTCCCAAATCTATAACATTACGAATAATACTTCTGACGATAGCAAATGAAATTTCTAACAATTCCAGTCCCAGAGCGTCAGCAGAGAAACAAGTGATCTAAGGATTAACTAAAGGATATGCATGCATGAATGAATAAAATATCCAAAGAATATATTATTAATGATGAATTTATTGATAATAATATTAATAATGTTTTTAAATTTGTACATAAGCAAATGGATATAAAGGATTAAATACGTCATGAATCTGTTTAAACATAATGAATACTCTCTCTGGGTTTCACATAATATTTTTTATTTGTGCATTCCATACTGACCGTAGCAACCTAACTTAAGGATTGATGGATATGCAAATACCAAATACGTATTAATGAAAACAGTAATTAATCAAAACGATTCAGCTCAATATGCTAATAAAAGATATTAGATTTACGGGGCTTCTATGATATTTTAGATAAATAATCTAACGAATTCCACAATTATAAGTATTTTATCGCAATTATATTAACTGCAGATTAATTATATTTGAAATTATAAAATGTATTCAACATTTACGATTTACATTTGAACAGAAAAGAGCAGTTTTATAAGAAGTTCTCAACGCATTTTAGGATTGTTTAACGATAGGGCGGACATCTTAAATATGCTTTAACATGTGACATGTTTAAATAAATTTATATGATAAAATGAAAGCTTGAGATGGCTTAAGAAATCATAGCACTACGACTTACAGATGAATTAAGGGTACGATAAAATAAATAATAGCGCGCGGACCGAATGATAACGTCAGGAAGGATGAGAACCTTCAACTTTATAACGAAAATATGTGAGCTCATCTGCACTTGTGACAGATGGCATCCGAAGACGTGGTTAGCAGGATACTATGGTTTCGTGGATTCCGAATGTTAACCCATATAGAGCCTATTTCAACCAAACACAACCTTTGGAGTCGTGGCTTCCACACTCCACCGAGAAATGTGCTTTAAATATTCTGGTAAGGAAGGAAAGCTTGACAAAGCAACATTTAGATTTATGAACGTTATCATGGATACGCAATGCCGAGGCTGTGAGGTCTGTAGCAACGCTGATTTATTAAGGCCTTAGAGAGTAACCAAGTCGAGCGTAATGACATGATAAGATATAAGCAACCCCAAATGGCACATATTTTGCCTAAAAGATTATTTAGAATATCAGTTATAAAAAGGAAAGATATGACTCCCTTCATTAAACAAATATCAATACGTTGGAGACGAAAAATATTTAATTAAATCATCGTTAGATGGGCGGGCTAATCATACAATGAATTAATCGTTACAGGTAAGGTCACGAACTTTATTTATTCAATACTAAATTTACTCAATACTAAATCAATAGTGCTAAATAATATAAATGATAACGGATAGCACAACATGAAATGATAAAAACAATTAGGAATATTTTTCAACCGGGCGAACTTTTATAATTTAGTAAGAAAGCTTACGTTTATGATTTTAAAAAAAATCCGAAATAGTGGAATGGTAAAATGAGATAAGATTGGTTCGCCAGATTGATTTATTAGCATATTAAAATAGATATGATGCACATAATTTGCCTAAAAGATTATTTAGAATATCAATTATAAAAAGGGAAGATATGACTCCCATCACCAAACAAATATCAATACGTTGGAGACGAAAAATATTTAATTAAATCATCGTTAGATGTCGGGCTAATCATACAATGAATTAATCGTTACAGGTAAGGTCACGAACTTTAATTTATTCAATACTAAATTTACTCAATACTAAATCAATAGCGCTAAATAATAGTAAATATCTTTTAAATAACTGATAGCACAACATGAAATGATAAAAACAATTTAGGAATATTTTTCAACTGGGTGAACTTTTATAATTTAGTAAGAAAGCTTATGTTTATGATTTTAAAAAAAATTCCAAAATGGTGGAATGGTAAAATGAGATAAGGTTGGTTCGCAAGATTGAATTATTAGCATATTAAAATAGGTATGATTAACATAAAACGAAATAAAAATGCCGCATTTAAAAATAATAAGACAGTAATAGTGAAACCCAGCAATCAAGTTTTAGAAAATTACATAACAAAATTTATAGATTAATGCTAAAAGAAAGTCATTGTTTAAGCAGTTAATAATCGGCTTGGTATCACTGATTGAGAAAATAATCAGATTACATTTTAATGAACAGAAAGACTACATAATGAAAGCGTTATAAAGATATAATTTAAATGAAACAACTTTACATAGTTGGAGGTTGAAATTTACTGTTTAAGAGTATAAAAAAATATTTAGATGGTTTTAGAGTTCTTATGGCGGCAGGGAATTACCTTTCTGTTTGATGATTTGATGGCCGTATACGCATATGTTGATTTCATTTTAGAGAAATATAGTCAATTTGGCATATTTTTGGGAAAATAGTGGCTAACATTCTTTCCTAGTGTAGTGGCTAACATTCTTTCCTAGTGTATTTGAGAGTTCATTTTGGCAGCATTCACGTGGAGATGGCTTAAGCGAACATTAGCATGGATCTGAGGGAAGCAAATTTTCTTTCTACTCGCTATTCATGTTTAAATTTCGAGTGACGTAGATTCGTCATACAACACCTTTTGAAAATCAAATGCAGAGTTCTTTTAGCTAGAAAGTTTGTCTGTATTTATACCCATTTCGACTGCCTCTGGTAATTCCCGGATGTCCGTTAACGGTTAACTGTGATACCTCTATTTTTAAAATATGAACGAGATATAAGTTCGAGAGAGCATCGTTTGTCTATTTTGAGCTGAAAATAGACCAGCAGGATAAATGTTAAATAACGCGAATTTTTCAAAATAAATCTATGCCAACAAAAGTTTTTTAAATTAAAAAAGGCACGTCTTGTTTGTTAATTTTCCGTTACTCTCTCGAACTTCCTCTTAAATTAAATGACCCACGAATAAAAATATATGTAATCTGAACGCATTTAATAACATTATTATAATGTTTATCTGTTACACACACGCATGATTATTTACCGTGATAGAAATTTATATATTTTATAATTCAATTGATATTATTAAATGAGAGTAAGGCTTAACTACAAAAGGTAAATAATCACGTGCATCTGTATACCTGCACTCCCTAGTGATTTATTACTACACAACCGAGTTCGAACCCCTGATGAAGGTTCCAAACATCACTAGACAGTGAAGCAAAATATGTGCAACAGATTTGACTGCTTCAATATATATACAAAATCCATATATATATATTTATACATCCATATATTCATATTGTAACAGTCAAATATGTACATTTGCGCAACAAAACCTAGAACTCCGATAGATCATCCTAAGGCCAACCAGGTTTATGGTGGTGGAAGCCATGGCTCTGGTCTAACCCTAGTGCCTCTACCATTGCTCATAGACTTACAACCTTACAAATGACACAGTTGAGGTTACAGCAGTGTTTTAATCTCTAACGTGCCGGCAGTAACTCAACAGTTGTACATAAGACGTGGAGCAATGGGTATTTGTATAGCACATCTATATAGGTATCATGTGGCACACATCATTATAAATTATATATAAAATTTCAACAACATTGTAAAATTAATTATTAATTATTAAATAAAATTGAGTCGGTGAGCAAGACTAACACAAGAAACTAGATTAAATTTTAAATCAATTTAATAATATTTAATGTAAACAGTTATTTAAAATCATAATAAATAAACAAAGGTTTAGTTTCACACACAGGTGAATAAGGGATTTTACAGTTTAAAAAGGGTTCACACGTAAGTGATGCTGTTTGGGTAATAATTTTGGATGTACATGATTAACTGGTTTGGTTTACATATACACAGGTTATTTATTTAATAGTGAATTTAGCTTTCTCTACAATTAATAATGTTTTAGAGGTTTTGCATTTCCGTTGTATATATGTGTAGCCGTATATCACACGCAGGTGATAATACGTAAATTACAATTATTTATTTGGCTTATACACATATATTTCAATCACTCGCAGGTGATAAAATATTACAGTGAATTTATACTTGAGCTTAATAGCTGAAATACACAGGCTTATATATACCTGTGTCTATATATGTAATAGACAGGGTATGAGCACAGACTTTCACATGACCCACCACTCTCCACACTATCTCATAACACTGATACACCTGAACACACATATGTCGAAAAGATAAAAAATCACCAATATACGTATTTCATGCTAAACCAGCAATCATCAGTTGGGTCCAGATTACCATCTCTACACATATATGCTACAAGTGCTCAGATATGTATTAAGATAACAAGCCCTCCTACTTTAATGGACAGGCTTCAATCTACTCCACACTCCAACTATTCAACTGTCCATCCAATTGAAAATCTGATGATGGAATGCTCAAAGGCCATGGGTATGACAATAATCTCGGCCTCAGGGTTGCCCTTGAGCGTTCCATCATCAGATTTTCAATTGAGTTGGAGTGTGGAATAGATTGAAGCCTGTCCATTAAAGTAGGAGGGCTTGCTATCTTAATATATATCTGAGCACTTGTAGCATATATGTGTAGAGATGGTAATCTGGACCATGGTGATTTTTTATCTTTTCGACATATGTGTGTTCAGGTGTATCAGTGTTATGAGATAGTGGAGATTGGTGGGTCATGTGAAAGTCTGTGCTCATACCCTGTCTATTACATGAGCTTAATATAAATTTTAATGCAGAACGATTTGAATTTGCTCATGGTTATTTATTTTCTATGCCAGGTTTATGCTATAAGGATTTAGATTTGCATATTAGTAAAAGTGATAATTAATTTAGTAAAGAACCTAAATTAACATAATTTACTTAGCGCGAATATTTCAATATATTCTCTACACAGTAAAATACTACTTAGATTGGATTCTGTATCAGATCAATGCTGATTTACTTATTTAAGTGGCGGGTTGAACTGACTAACGGAAGTTATATTTCAGATACTAGTGCGTATATAAAAACATAACTTAAGTCTTATTGCGTCTCATATATTCCTTACTCATGGGATTTTTACTAAGTAACAGTTCCCGAGGACTGATTCTCATTGCTGTAATTTAGGAGGTCATTTGGTTCGGCAGGTTGGGCAATTTATAATATATGGGAGTCTTACGCTCTATTTGAGTCACTTGCTCCTTTTATAGATGAGGAATGTGGAGACTTATGCTCTGGATTGAGTCTCATGCTCCATGATAATATATGCAAGATGGGTTGGCGTGTACCAGTCACCATCTAAAGTAATAATTGCCCGAACTAAGGTAATGATGCAGAGCGACAGTATGCAACCATTACAGAAATACAGCAAAAAGAATATACGCCGTAGCGTTTCGTAAGGAGACATATGCACCACTGACTAATAATCATATTTAAAATTTTGACGCTAAAAATCAAGTTTCTTTCATGAAACTGTCCCACATCAGTTCATATTATAGTACTTTGAAATAGTACAAATAATGGGATTTTATGAATCCAATCTATAGAGTTAGCTATATAGGCTACGACTTATTTAGCTTAAGGAGGATTTACAGCATATGGGGAATTAAAATATAAACATATAAATTTATGCCGAAGTTATATCACTTGACCTAGATATTAATTTAAAATATCAATTTAAAAGGCAAATCTATTTTAAGGGGGTGATACGTTTGTAATAACCCTTAATTGTAGACATATTATCCTTTCCAAAACAGAGCTTTTTATTTCGTATATAATTATATGTTTTATATATATGCGAGCAAATTTTTATTTAACACTCGCGAATAGTTTAAATTAAGAATAAAGCTCGGTTTTGCAATTTTATAGCATAAACAATATAACGTAACTAAATAATAATAATATTTGCATAGATCATCTCAAGAAATGCAATTTTAAATCATAATAAATTTAAATAAGTGAAGTTTGATAATTGCTTATTTAAAAAGAGCAAGTTGTATAAAGTTCGCTAAAACATGTTTGATTCAGTCTTTTAATGCTATCTTAGAAATCAACGATTACGAATATTATGATTAATTTATAACATACAAATTATTATAGAAATCTTAAATATTATTTAAATTATTATATAAATTAATTTCCACATTAAACAAATCGAAATAGATAGCATTTAATTATTTAATTTAAATCAATACGTAACCAAATCAAACTATATTTTGCGAGTAAACCAAAACATAAAATAATGCAATTTCATTAATAAAAGATGTGTGTGAATGCGCGTATTTTAGATCATAAAATAATAAAGTATAATTCAACTAAAATACGTTAAATCATTTAACATTTTGTCTCTCAGGTAAATTATTTCTATCAATAAATTAATATCTTTATATCAGGACAAATTTATATCAGGAATCATAATCATTTTTATAATCAGGTTTAAATTATAATCATTATAATCATAATCAGTTTATAACTAGGTTTACACTCCTATCATATTTATAATCAGGCAAGACTAGGGTTTAATTACAGTTATTAATTATTATACTTTTAGGTGAGTTTTAGATTAAAGTTATCAAATAAAATACATATTTTAATATGGCCATTAGTTTGAAGTTAAGCTAGCATTTACTGAGAATTGATCGAAGGTTTTAGATGAGAAGAATATTTACCATAATTGAACTTGGTGTTTTTTTGTACTGCGGGTTTCCTTGGACAGCGAGTATGTTTTAGGTCTTCACGGTGATCTACCCCTCTTCTTGGCTTAGATGGTTATTTGCCTGTCAAAAGTCTAGGTTTGAAGCTTTTCTACCCCGACATTTTATTAATTTACAATTTTAATACTTCTTGGTTACTCTTTAGAAAATTTGGTACTTACGGATAATTTGCCTGATGACGTATTACCCTGAAGGCATACCGGTGTAATGTTGCGATTTTTAAGATAACGTCTCCAAGTGATCTGCAGACACATCTACTCGCTAAGATGTGTCCGCATATCACGTGAACACGTCACGTTAAAAAGCGCAACATTAAATTGGTATGCCTTCAGGGTAATACGCCATCGGTTTATCATGTGATAAAAAACAAAAGGAATGTCATGTGATACACACCGACTGAACACCAGCATGTTTCTTGGTCCTGAAAAAAAATACAAAAAAAAAAAAATTAGTGAAAATTTAATACGGTGAATACAAAATATAGTAACACAAAATTATTTAAAATGTACATGCATGAAAACTATTCAACAATCTTTAAAATGTGGCCAATTATAACAGCGCGTAGCGCTGTAATTGTTGGGGGGGCGGCCCGTTGTGTTTTTTGACAAGCGAAGCTTGTAGTACAACATATAAAATACAAAATATAGCCAATGAATTTACGAAAAATAATTTGATATTTGTAGAAATATTAACCCAACAAATTAGTGAAAATTTACATGCATGAAATACAAAATAAGGTCAATACAAAATATAAAAACAAAAAATTATTGAAAATGTGCCATTAATGGCGATCACATTGGCTAATTTTAAAAGCGTACTGTATAGCCAATGAATTTACGAAAAATAATTTGATATTTGTAGAAATATTAACCCAAAAATACAAAAAAAAACCCCAACAAATTAGTGAAAATTTACATGCATGAAATACAAAATAAGGTCAATACAAAATATAAAAACAAAAAATTATTGAAAATGTGCCATTAATGGCGATCACATTGGCTAATTTTAAAAGCGTACTGTATAGCCAATGAATTTACGAAAAATAATTTGATATTTGTAGAAATATTAACCCAAAAATACAAAAAAACCCCCAACAAATTAGTGAAAATTTACATGCATGAAATACAAAATAAGGTCAATACAAAATATAAAAACAAAAAATTATTGAAAATGTGCCATTAATGGCGATCACATTGGCTAATTTTAAAAGCGTACTGTATAGCCAATGAATTTACGAAAAATAATTTGATATTTGTAGAAATATTAACCCAAAAATACAAAAAAACCCCCAACAAATTAGTGAAAATTTACATGCATGAAATACAGAATAAGGTCAATACAAAATATAAAAACAAAAAATTATTGAAAATGTGCCATTAATGGCGATCACATTGGCTAATTTTAAAAGCGTACTGTATAGCCAATGAATTTACGAAAAATAATTTGATATTTGTAGAAATATTAACCCAAAAATACAAAAAAAACCCAAACAAATTAGTGAAAATTTACATGCATGAAATACAAAATAAGGTCAATACAAAATATAAAAACAAAAAATTATTGAAAATGTGCCATTAATGGCGATCACATTGGCTAATTTTAAAAGCGTACTGTATAGCCAATGAATATACGAAAAATAATTTGATATTTGTAGAAATATTAACCCAAAAATACAAAAAAAAACCCCAACAAATTAGTGAAAATTTACATGCATGAAATACAAAATAAGGTCAATACAAAATATAAAAACAAAAAATTATTGAAAATGTGCCATTAATGGCGATCACATAAAAATGTGCCATTAATCGCGATCACATGCCCTACTTTTACATACATTGGCTAATTTTAAAAGCGTACTGTATAGCCAATGAATTTACGAAAAATAATTTGATATTTGTAGAAATATTAACCCAAAAATACAAAAATTATTTACAAATTAAATGTAATTAAGTGGAAGATTGATAATTGAAGAAATAGTAACAAAAATTGTTTGTACATTTTAAATAACTTTTTAATGCGAATATGGCATTAATGGTGATGTTACTTTTACATGCATTTGGATTACTTATTGTCTATATTCAATAATATAATTCTAAAATTATAATTATTACAAAAAAAATTAAAATTACTTACAAATAGCGTTCACTGTGGAGGACTGAATTGGGATATATGTTCTAAAATTGCAGCGAAAGGATCAGCTTTGTACGACTGCCTCCACATAAACTCGCTCAAATATGAGTCCAGGTGCTGACGTGCTGCACCTCTGTGTTTTTTATTACGCCATTTGACCAAACCCCACAACCTTTCAACATTGTGTATGTACGCCAGTTGTGGGGTCTACGAAGTTGTATGTGTGATTAACACGATGGTGTTCGTATCCAGCCTCAGCTAACTCTTCGCTCTTGTATAGTCGAGCCTTCGTGTACATTTTGCAAAATTTCTTGCATGAGAGTAGACGCACTTCTATCTCGAATGGCTACAATAAAGCATTCCTGTCTCTGCACACGCCACCAAATAGCCATTGCTGTGGTAGGACTCTTCCGGCATTGTTCTTCCGTTTTGTTAAGAGGCTTTCATCAATCTCAACGATTGTGTTGGGACCTCCGATTTTCCGCCTTTCATTTCTTAACAATCTCCAGGTACAAACTTCCCGGAGGTGGTAGTTCCAATCGATAACAGTTTTGTCCGAAATATTCAATTCCTCTGCACAAAATGTTATCGATGTTAATTCTTTGGACCAACTATAGATGAAACGTATAGCGGTCACGAAAGTCATTTTGGAGCCAACAAACCACGTGCCTTTTCTAATTGCAATTTTTGACAGGCAATCCTTCAAGTTACACCGCCATTGTTTCTTGGAATTGTGAATATACTTTTTCATTTCATGCCCATTTTGACATAATTTCCTTTTGGGGAGAAGACACCGCGGTCTTGTAAGAAGATGATCGCTTCTTTCTCCGTACTCGGTAAACTAAACAAGGTTGGAATTGTGAATATACTTTTTCATTTCATGCCCATTTTGACATAATTTCCTTTTGGGGAGAAGACCGCGGTCTTGTAAGAAGATGATCGCTTCTTCCTCCGTACTCGGTAAACTAAACAAGGTTCTTGGAGCTTCAGCCATATCACAAAGTAAAATATCAAGGACGCAATGGAAGAGCTGAAAAAAATCACTGTGATCAAGTGGATAGCAAAATCACAATAGACAGAAAAATCAAAAAATTTCCCAAACCTCTCTCCGAATTTTAAATCTCGCGGTTAAAAAAAAAAAAAATTGACTCTCTGATGGATTAATCACGCCAGTCACTTCGTTGCCATGACAACGTTGTCATACAAAGATCGTCAATGCCTACCGGAAGGGAAACCGGTGGGTCAAATACGTCATCAGGCAAATTATCCGTAAGTACCGAAAATTTTTACTGAATTTTTGCAAAGATGGCTGCTACCTCTTATATACCATTATCCCCCCCCTCTTTTTTCATTACTGTATTTTCCGAGAATTGTTTTCTTGGGCTGTACGTCAGTGGTCAATCACCACGGGAGACTGCTGTTTTTAATTTTAAATAGATCAAAAAAATCGCGATTCACAGGCTATAATTTATTCAGTTTTTCCAGTTTTATTCTAATTATACATTTTTAATTAATGTATTTTTGGTAAGGATTAACTATATTGGCAACAGTATGTCCAGAAAACAACTCTAAGATTTAGAAAAACATCTTATTATATATGTAACTTGACCGTTCTAATTTACCGATATATGCAGAATTATATAATTTTGAAAATGCATAATTTAATAAATATCTAAAATTATGGAAAAAGAAAATGTTTTGTAATCTATTAACATTTATATTCTAGCATATATGTAGTCTACAGTTACACATACAATTAGTTTTTCATCTAGCAATTATTAATAATCTATATATGTGCGCATTTCGACTAAAGGAGTATATAAATGAATACTTTAGTACATATTAAACGATGCACACACACATGATAGATTTACTTAGATTCAAATTTAGATGGCACTTATTAGGAATAATATTATTAAACATACGAGGGTTGGTGGCATTTATATATGAATGAATACTGCTATATATATAGCAGGTGAAAGAGTCATGTTGAAAACTGACTGTTTCAATATATAAAATATATACAAAAAGACATCTAATACACAATTTTTATATATTTTTTTAAAAAAATATAAAAAACTTTTTTATTAATTGTACTTTCTTTTCTCCTTTTTGTCCTTCATCTTTTCTTCCTATCATTTTACATTGTTATCTCGTATATTTTACCATCTTATATTTTTTATTTTAATACTTATAAATTTAACTTTTGCCATTTTATTATTTCTAATCTTATTCTTTATTAACAATTTAAATTTTATTCTTTTAAATAATTGCCCTTTTCATTTTAACTTACCGTTCTTAACGTCTACCTTTTAAAATAACTGACTTTTCAAAATTTTTTCTTTTTTATATAGACTTAATAGAACTCCTTCTATTATCAGTTTTCTTAACCCTTTAACTGATGATTAATATTTTCATTTTCCTATCCAAAATGTGGATTTTTTTTTTCAATATATTTTTATTGTATGTATAGTATAACATGAAAAAAATGGCTCAAAAATTTTTTTAAACATTTTTTTTAATTCAAAAAATTAACAAAAAGAAATACATTTGTAATACAATTTTCGTACATATATACAGCAATAAAAGTATAGTAATGGTTTTTGTAATTGTTTTCTATGAAAATATTGCCCTCACTCCCAGCATTTTGCAATAATATTATCTGAAGAAGACTATAAAACCCCCCAAAAAATTACAAATATTTCATAGAAGTAATTTACCTAACAATCAGTGTATACACATACGCGTTTTAGCAATTGCAATATAAAATATGCAGCATTGGTGTCATACATAATTGCTATCTCTCTACAAAGATAGACCCTTGAAATGACACTGGTCCCTTGTTCCCCCAACCCTGATATAGCAAGCACTTGAAAGCATTTATATATTGTGAAAAATAAAAAAAATACTTGATGCATATAATAATTACTATTTTACACAAAAGATAGCACACTTGAAATGACACTGGACCCTTGTTCCCCCAACCCTGATATAGCAAGCACTTGAAAACATTTATATATTGTGAAAAATAAAAAAAACACTTGATGCATATAATAATTACTATTTTACAAAAAAAGATAGCACACTTGAAATGACAACCCTAGTACAGCAAATTTTGTAAATAATAAAAAAATACTTATATTTGTCCAGTTCATTGTCCATGTCCAATTTCTCCCAGTATATTCTTTTTGTCCACCTAACCCTAAAATAAATAAATTAAATAATTAGTATAAATATATAGATATATAGATAGATATAAATGTAAAAATTTATTACAAATACCTTTATAGTTTTTTTTCAGAATGATAGATCTTGAATCAAGGCTGCAGGCATAGCCCAACTGCTCACACCAGTACCTTGTTTCTTTCCGTAACCTTTTGCCACTTGCATTTGTTTTGGCACAGCAGATACGGCATGATCTGGAGGGATCTTTCTTGATGGGGTTAGGTGGAATACGCTCGCAGAAATGCTGACCAGTTAACCTAAATGGAGAAGGGGTAGTGCTGGGTCTTCCATGAGAAGACACTGGAGTGCTACCGGCATATAATAAGACAGCTTCATCAATAACACGCCACCTGAAATCTATAAGACTAATGCGGTTGCCGGTATGCTTTTTATACAAAACAAAAGCATTCCAAATGGCTATATCAATGAAGTGCCTAAATATTTTTTTTATAATATTTTTTTTGCCGGTTTCTGGTTGTGCGATAAAATGACAGTTGTTGATCACAACGATCAACACCGCCCATAGTTAAATTATAATCACACAGCGGTTGGTTTTTCTACGCCACCCCCAGTTAGTTTGAATGACGCATCATGAATTGTACTCAAAATGGTGACAGCTCTTTTGTCAAACCATTTTATAGCCAGCAGTTTTCCACGCTGAAAGGCCTGGGCTTGTCCCCTTTGTAAATTGTTATTTTTCAGCATTGCAGGCATGCCTCTCCTCCTGACATTGACAGTACCATAAATATCTGTCCTCTCTCTCATCAGTATATCTGCAAGAGAGGGTGACATATACCAGTTATCTGCAGTTATACAGTATCCTTTACCCAGATACGCATCTACCAGGTGAAGAAGACTTTTAGTGCTGACTAGATGTGAGGCATACTTTGGATTATATGCTGTACCTTGTGCAGCATAAATAAGAAAGTTGCACATATATCCAGTTTCTGCTTCGCAACATGCGAAAAACTTTACTCCGAAACAAGCTCTTTTTTTACAATTGTATTGTCTCCAAATCAGACGCCCCTTGTAGAGCATGAAACTTTCATCTACACTGAGAGTCTGTTCTGGGACATACACAGCACCAAATCGTTCTCTCAAGTGCTCCATCACTTCATAAAGCTTGTAGAGCCTTGGATATGGATGAGTTTCTGGGTCAAAGGTTTCTTCATCATCAAAATGCAGAAATTTCATTAGCAATAAGTATCTAGATTGTTTCATCACTTTGCTAAACACTGGTATATGAAGTAATGAGTTTTTATTCCAGTACATATCAGTGCGTGGCAGTTTGATAATGCCTTGCAACATCAAAACTGCATAAAATAACCTCATCTCTTTCACTGAGGTAGGGATCCAATTGTTATGTCTGGACCATCTTTTGCTGCCATACTTACGTATAAATTGATCAGCATAAAGATTAGTTTCCATTACAATTCTTTGAAGCAATATGTCATCAAAAAACATCTCAAAGAATTGTAGAGGCGTAGCATCTGCACTCATTGTTACAGTCATGCCTGGCCTTACAGTGAATGGAAACCTTGGGGGTGGTGGAGGAAAATCATTCAAATCCACTGGGACCCAGTCACTATCAGCACTACCACAGTCAAACTGCAATTCCTCCTCAGAACTGGACTCGCTATCACTATTCAGTGAAGCAGAGTTAGAGCAGCTTTCATCGCTGCTGTCTGGTGAATACTCAGACTCAGAGCTAGTTTGGTAACTTGTACTGGGAGTTGGTTTGGATGTTGAAGCCATTGCAGTAGTTATCTAGCATAGAAAATATACAAAGAAAAATTCTAAGGACTGATATTTTGCAATATTATTCTCTTCTATCTATGGCTATTGAAGAAATATTACATATCTCATAAAATATACATTTGTAAAGAAAACCAATTATAAGTACATAAATATTTTGGCAGTGAAATATTAGTTACAATAATAAATTATTTAGTAAAAAATAAAATAAACTCACAGATAGAAAATAATGACTAGATTGACTGGCAAGTTGACACTCTGTAGGAAATGTACCTGAACGTCTTTTTTCTGCACTGTAAAATATATATTTAGAAACTTAGTTTTTTCATAGCAAAATATATATGTAGTAAAAAAAAAAAACTCACAGAAATGTAAGTATGTATATATAGGTTTTGAAATAAACATCTTTTTCTACATTGTAAGATATATATTTAGAAAGAACTGTTTTTATGGAAATACATTCTCATAACAAAATAAATGGAAGTACATTTTCATAGCAAAATATATATGTAGTAAATATATATATATATATAAACTCGCAAATATGAAAGCGTGTGTATATAGATTTTGAAATAAACATCTTTTTCTACATTGTAAGATATATATTTAGAAAGAACTGTTTTTATGGAAATACACTCTCATAACAAAATAAATGGAAATACATTTCCATAGCAAAATATATATGTAGTAAATATATATAAACTCGCAAATATGAAAGCGTGTGTATATAGATTTTGAAATTAATTTTCTACACTGTAATATATTTATTTAGAAAACAATTAGTTCTTATGGAAATACGTTATTTTCATAAAATAATAAATACTTCGTAAAAAATTATTTACCGATTGCAATTCGAATGTGAAGATGGATAAAAAATATTCACTTTTGAGTAGATTCTGAGAGATGAATAGAAATAAGCAATTTTTTTTTTTTAAAAAAAAAATATATAATAAAAATTATATGCATTTTATTAGAAATATAATATTATTGAAAACATAGTTATTGAAATATGTATGTAAATGATAAATATTTTTTTTACGATGAAAAACAGTAGTGAGAAAAAAAAGCCACAATGGCGGCAGTTGTAATAAAATTCAAGCGGGAAAATTCACATGTTCTTTCATAATCTGAAGAGTAAAAAATTTTTTTTTTTGAAAAAAATTCTCTTTATAAAATAAATATTATATATAAAATAATAACTTACCAAATATATGATGAAAAATAATAATTTTCTTCTTATGATGAGAGCAACGACTTTTCAAAAATTCTCCTTTGAAAGCAAGGGAAAAATGGGCCGAAGAAGGGATCTTGGGAAATAGTGAATACTCATTCTTTTGCAGCTGCCACCTAGATAAAATTAGTGGAAATAAAGACATAAACAATGTAGATATATACTTTAACGTTAAACAATAGAAAATCGTAATTATCAGACATGCCACAAAAATGGAAATTTTTCACGGTTAGTAATCGTAATAAGCAGTTGTGTCCAGGTGCTGACGTGCTGTCCCTCTGTGTTTTTTATTACGCCATTTGACCAAACTTTCAACATTGTGTATGTTCGCCAGTTGTGGGGTCTACGAAGTTGTATGTGTGATTAACACGATGGTGTTCGTATCCAGCCTCAGCTAACTCTTCGCTCTTTTATCCCTTCCAGCAATCGCTGTAGATAGTCGAGCCTTCATGTACATTTTGCAAAATTTCTTGCATGAGAGTAGACGCACTTCTATCTCGAATGGCTACAATAAAGCATTCCTAGTCTCTCTGCACACGCCACCAAATAGCCATTGCTGTGGTAGGACTCTTCCAGCATTGTTCTTCCGTTTTGTGAAGAGGCTTTCATCAATCTCAACGATTCTGTTGGGACCTCCGATTTTCCGCCTTTCATTTCTTAACAATCTCCAGGTACAAACTTCCCGGAGGTAGTTGTTCCAATCGATAACAGTTTTGTCCGAAATATTCAATTCCTCCCCACAAAATGTTATCGATGTTAATTCTTTGGACCAACTATAGATGAAACGTATAGCGGTCACGAAAGTCATTTTGGAGCCAACAAACCACGTGCCTTTTCTAATTGCAATTTCTGACAGGCAATCCTTCAAGTTACACCGCCATTGTTTCTTGGAATTGTGAATATACTTTTTCATTTCATGCCCATTTTGACATAATTTCCTTTTGGGGAGAAGACACCGCGGTCTTGTAAGAAGATGATCGCTTCTTTCTCCGTACTCGGTAAACTAAACAAGGTTGGAATTGTGAATATACTTTTTCATTTCATGCCCATTTTGACATAATTTCCTTTTGGGGAGAAGACCGCGGTCTTGTAAGAAGATGATCGCTTCTTCCTCCGTACTCGGTAAACTAAACAAGGTTCTTGGAGCTTCAGCCATATCACAAAATAAAATATCAAGGACGCAATGGAAGAGCTGAAAAAAATCACTGTGATCAAGTGGATAGCAAAATCACAATAGACAGAAAAATCAAAAAATTTCCCAAACCTCTCTCCGAATTTTAAATCTCGCGGTTAAAAAAAAAAATTGACTCTGATGGATTAATCACGCCAGTCACTTCGTTGCCATGACAACGTTGTCATGACAACGTTGTCATACAAAGATCGTCAATGCCTACCGGAAGGGAAACCGGTGGGTCAAATACATCAGCAGGCAAATTATCCGTAAGTACCGAAAATTTTTACTGAATTTTTGCAAAGATTCCTGTTACCTCTTATATACCATTATCCCCCCCCCTTTTCATTACTGTATTTTCCGAGAATTGTTTTCTTGGGCTGTACGTCAGTGGTCAATCACCACGGGAGACTGCTGTTTTTAATTTTAAATAGGTCAAAAAAATCGCGATTCACAGGCTATAATTTATTCAGTTTTTCCAGTTTTATTCTAATTATACATTTTTAATTAATGTATTTTTGGTAGTATGTCCAGAAAACAACTCTAAGATTTAGAAAAACATATTATTATATATGTAACTTGACCGTTCTAATTTACAGATATATGCAGAATTATATAATTTTGAAAATGCATAATTTAATAAATATCTAAAATTATGGAAAAAGAAAATGTTTTATAATCTATTAACATTTATATTCTAGCATATATGTAGTCTACAGTTACACATACAATTAGTTTTTCATCTAGCAATTATTAATCTATATATGTGCGCATTTCGACTAAAGGAGTATATAAATGAATACTTTAGTACGTATTAAACGATGCACACAGACATATGATAGATTTATTTAGATTCAAATTTAGATGGCACTTATTAGGAATATTATTATTAAACATACGAGGGTTGGTGGCATTTATATATGAATGAATACTGCTATATAGCACATATAGCAGGTGAAAGAGTCATGTTGAAAACTGACTGTTTCAATATATAAAATATATACAAAAAGACATCTAATACACAATTTTTATATTATATTTTTTTAAAAAAATATAAAAAACTTTTTTATTAATTGTACTTTCTTTTCTCCTTTTTGTCCTTCATCTTTTCTTCCTATCATTTTACATTGTTATCTCGTATATTTTACCATCTTATATTTTTTATTTTAATACTTATAAATTTAACTTTTGCCATTTTATTATTTCTAATCTTATTCTTTATTAACAATTTAAATTTTATTCTTTTAAATAATTGCCCTTTTCATTTTAACTTACCGTTCTTAACGTCTACCTTTTAAAATAACTGACTTTTCAAAATTTTTTCTTTTTTATATAGACTTTTAATAGAACTCCTATTATCAGTTTTCTTAATTGGTTTTGAAAATTTAACCTTACAATCCTTTATATATATATATTTACAAGTTTTTACCTATACTCACATATTAAGCCTTTTATATACTTATTGTTATTAATTCTGTGAACTAATATTTTAAACTTATTTTTTATTCAATCTCTACACATACTCATATATTCCTATATAGTACCCTTGCTAACCAATATGTAAGAAATGAATCCTCCGGCTCACCCTTACTTAATAAAATAAATAAGTACTAATAATATCTTAATATAACTTTCTTTCATTAGACTAGCTCGAATTTAATAATTATCAATATATGGTTCGATTGAATAATTGGTTGGGGATGCTGTTTCTCTTTAAATACATAGCGATGTAACATTACCGGGGCATTTGATTTAAAAAAAAAAAAGCCGTACTTTTTACATACATCTTTTTTTGGAGGGGGGGGGCAGTCTTTTTCGTGGATTTTTTTTCATACGTTTTTTTCTCTCAAATATCCCATATTTGGAACCATTTTTTTTTTTTGGTTTAATTTTAAACTATAATGGGCTCTTCTTTTTTTTTATTTTTAAAAATGCGGGGGAGTTTTTTTTAAGAAGTGTTTTTTTTTCTGTTGCATTATGTCTTGGTTTTAATATAGTCTTTTTCCTAGACTTTATTTTCATGTTTTTTTTTTTCCACAAATATACCATATTTTTACATACGGCTTTTTTTTTTTGGGGTTGTAGTATGAACATTATAATGGAACCTTTTTTTTTGGTTTAATTTTAAACTATAATGGACACATTTATTTTTAAAAGTGCGGGTTTTTTTTTAACAAGTGGTTTTTTTTTGTTACTTTTTGTGAGGTTTTTTTTTTTTTTAATTATCATATGTTCTATAAAAAGGTTTTGTTTTTTAGAAACAAATAAAAAAAACTACTTTTTTGACATTGTGACATTTCGACTTTATTTAAAAATCTACTTATACTACGTTTTACAAAATAGGTATATTGTTTAGAAATGAAAAAGGCTTTTTTTTAAATATATATCAATCAAAATAGTCAATTATCTTTCCCCAAAAAGTGTGTTTTATTTAGAGTAATTGATAAAAGCAGTGCAGAAAATGCCGCCTCACTTTGCTCAACCCCCTACCTTTCAACACCGACATTCTGGGTGTTAATTGACTTGCACAAAATAATCACAGCCAAAACCCAGATTCTTTGAATTAATAAATTTATTAACCACATATGATTAGAATTCATAACTGTATTTCACTGTCCAATGCATTAACAGTTGACCAAAACATTTTCCAAAATAAAATGAGTTGTTAGTGACTAGCTAATTGGGTGCGCAGTCATTTCTTTCAATATGGCTTTAAAATTGTAATAGTCTTTATATGAAGACACCTCCAAATAAACTCGGCCAGATAATTTGGCAGATGAAGGCGGGCTGTGCCATGGTGTTTGCTGTTCTGCCACTTGAGTAGATCACAAAGCATCTCGATGGTCCGAGTGTGAGCTCCTGTTGTGGGGTCCATTAAATTATAATGATGGTTTACAGTCAGGTGCTTAAAGCCTGCTGCCTCAAGATCAGTCTTACAACCTTTCCCACAGTCTCGGTAAATTGTCGATCCAGACTTGATGTTCTCACTGATGGCGTCTAGAAGGGTGGATGCTGAGCGACAGGGGACAGCAGATGCAAAACATTCACCTGTCTCCCGGCACATGCCTCGGAAAATCCACTGCTGTGGCAGAAGGATCCTTCCTTGGTGCTTCTTTCGGTGGGAGAAAAGCATCTCATCTGTTTTCATGACGAGTCCCCGTCCGCCTGTGGAAGGGGTGGGACAACAGGCTTGGATGACAGCTCTCAAACTGTTCATCCAATGAACGACTGCATTTGACAGTTGCAGGTTGTCTCTGGCACGTGTAACACTCAGCTGGTCTCGACTCCACAAATACACCAGCCGCATTGCTTTGACAAAGCACATTCTGGAGCCGTCAAATCGTGTACTTTTACGAATGTACATGGTTCACCTGCAGGCACGCAAGTAGCATACAAACCACCAAGTCCGTCAGGTAAGCTTCGTAGATATGCCACACACATTGAATGGCATGTGGCAGGATGTTTTGGGCTTGCAGCAATGCAACTGTGTGACCATCTTGGTTTGGGTTGTCCCACAGTTCAAATATTTTAGCCATTTTGTTATTCTCGTCCGAGTCGTGACAGAAATGGTAGTTTTTCGCCAACACCTGCAATCATCCTGTGACAGAGCCCTTCCCACATTTAACCTTTCCATAGTTTTTTTTTTTTCAAAAAAGAGGCCAAATTAGTATCTTTATACAATTACAGGTATATGCATATATGCTATCATGTAACTCAAAATATATGAAAAAGAAATGCTAATTTTATTTATCGAATTATAAATATATATAAATCAAAAATTTTTGGGTCATATACATTTTAAAATGTAAATTATATTTTATATGAAAGAAAACCATATTTATATATTTTTTGTCCAAAAAACCAGATGGATGTAATGAGAGGTGAAAAATGAATACATATATGCTATCACGTGACTCAAAATATATGAAAAACATGCTGTTTATTTTATTAAAAATACATTATTATCAAAATATATACAAATGAAGTTTTGATTCACATACTTTCTAAAACCTAAAATATATTGTAAAAAAATATAATAGATATTCAAAAATTTATAGATAAGCAAACATAATGTGATGTTGAAAATTTTCAAGACAAAACAACGTTGTATATTTTCGAAATCTACATTATTTTCAAAGAAATATTTTTTAAAAAAGAAAATAAATCAAATAATTATTATAACTTACCAATTGAAAGAATATTGCAAATTATTAAAAAAAAATGAAAATTATTTTGCAGATTAGTAAAGACTAACATCTTTTCTCTAATATAGGTAGGAAAATCAGTGAACATGGGGCTACAAATTACCATCCATGGAAAAATGAATAAATCATTAATTATAACTGCTATCTATGTGAAACTTTACAAACTAATACCTGAATCATATACGCATGTGCTTAAATCGAAAAAACGAAAAACATTCGGACAAATTTGCCAACAGTTGTAAAAGGAAATTCAAAACGCGATATTGCGTTGAGTACTAATGCCACAGGTGGAGCTTTGTCCGCAGCAATGCGTTGAACTCTATCCAAGGGTTAAAATAAAAAAAATTGCTTTGGGATATATCAGTGATCCGCTGATAATTATTAGTACACAAAATGTCAGTTGGGGAATACTGAAAATTATATAGATCAAGAAATAAACATTTGAAAAACATTACACTGCACACACTTATTAAATTCTAGCGACAATACAAATTTTGTCACTGCATAGGAACTGACGGTTAACTATACTATCCTAGTGTTAGTAGATGCAGTGTTCGGATGAGGAAGAATTACCACATTTGTAATGACTATCTAAATGGCTACTACGATTGCAGTCGTGTATTAGCTGTAGGTTCTGGCATGAAAGCTGTATCTTGGTTTTTTTTGTTACAGAAACTGCCACCAGGTAATGTACAGTGTATAATTTACAGCTACCTAAATAAATAATAATCCTGAGACATTAGCAAAGATATAACTATTGGTAAACATTGAGAATATCTCCATAAAGACATTGGGTAGTGTTTTCTCCCAATTGCTGAAATTGAAATTTAAAACAAAAATTGATTAGAGCGTCTGAGATGAGAAATGGCCGGAACCCCTCCCCTTGCACGAAAACAAAAATGGCTCAAAATCACGGAAATTAAAATTTAAAACAAACATTGATTAGAACATCTGAGGCAAGAAATGGTTAGAAACACTTCGAGACATGATTTCAATGAAAAATAAGTAAAGTGCAAATTATGAATGCTATTTTTAAAATCCTATGAAATAAATGAAAAAAAAAAAAAAACTATAATAAAAGCCTACGAAATTAAACAAAAAAACATTACTAAATAAAAAATTAGCAATGACAAATTAATGGTTGTAATACAGTATATTTGAAAAAAATTACTGACTTTAAAAAATGTGGGAAATTTGGTAAAGATTCATTCAGTTTTCTAATAGATAAAATAATAATTCAAACCTTAATAACAAACTAATACGTATTAAGTAATCAATGTTCGTATTAACTTATAATTACTGCAGCCTTTGTCCTGAAATTTATTACAGAATTTTATCAATAGTGTCATTAGAGTTTAAATTCAGTTAATGTTACTTTATTACTAGTTTATATCAAAATTATTGCGAATGTTCTGATTAAATCGCACATATATAAAATCACCAAAATAGAAATAAAATAATCGGAAAATAAAATAGCATTTCAAAGTAATAGATTACCAATTTCCCTCTATAGTGAGATGATCATTCGGGAGCTTGTTGAATTTTTTTATGCTTGCAAAATCAAACTTGGGCATTCTAGATCTCTCCATTAGTGATAAAATATGGGATTTATATATTAAATTTTTCCCGTCTATTGATTGTGTTTTTTTTTTCACTTAAAGTTTGTTATTTTTAAAATACTTACGCACAATTTTGAAGTGTAGATGGAAACTGAAAAAGTAGCGTAAACATTTTTGGTACTATTTCTATTATAAAGAAATTTCCAGAACTCCCATCATGTGACAGATTGGAGTTACAATTTTTGCTGCAGGAAAATTAATCCACGTTTTTAAAATTAACAAGTGTATTTTTTTTTTAGAAAGTGAAAGTATTTTTTAAAAAAAGGAAAATAATACATTTTCTCATTTTACATTATAAATAAATAATATGAACAACTTAAAAATCCTCCTTTTCAAAAACTTTAATGTGTATTTATATAATAAAAAACTCTCCAACGTTTCAACTGTTTAACTTCTTAGTAATTTTGGAATTTTGTATTATATAAATATGTTCAGTATTGATATAAGAAAATAAAGTTTTTGAAAAGAAAAAGGTTATTTAATTTGTTGTTATTTTTGGAGAACATATATATTTTGAAAGAAAAAAGTGATTGTATATATTGTACCGGTATAAATCCACCACGCTTACTCATACACAGTACCCGAGTTCAAACCCAGCCCACGTTTAAGAATAAATTCCCAAAACGCCAACTGAATTCAAACCCAAACCCCGGCATGACCAACCGATGATGACTTTACACCAGCACAGGGTTATCCCTTTTCTAGCTCAGCTTAGAACATGGACAAATTCTTACAGTTAATGATATATAGATTTACTAGACTATAGATACTGGGACGGTCATTCATGTAACGTATATATTTAAGTTGCCAATACAGACAGTAAGTGGCTAAATAGACTTAGAGAGTAATAAGGTGGAGGACACAAAGATTAAGATTAAATAAAGTGTTTAATAAGCAAAATATAAAGCATATAAATATAGTGTTAAATAAGACAAATAGAAAGCACACGAATATAATGTTATATAATAGAAATATACAGCATATAAATATAGTGTTATACAGTACGGTAAGACTTCATAAATCCTCTTGTATTTGGCTACTAGTCTTTAGTGAACGTTTTATTTAATAAACAAACTTATGCCAATAGCTGGATAGTTAAATAATTGACAGGTGGTTAAGAGAATCAGAGTATTAGAGCATTGGAAAAAATATTTATCTAAAGATTTTTGTTTACTTATTTTATTTGAATAGGCTCGAGCCGGAACGTAGACGAACAGTGGAGATGGTTTTATATAAATACGACATAAGAGATAGGTGAACTGGTGGTTTTATATAAATGCGACGTGGAAAATAGATGAACTGGTGGTTTTATATAAATACGACGTGGAAAATATATGAACTGGTGGTTGCCTATATTCAAGAGCCCTACAGTAATCAATTGCGGTGCATTAACGGAATACCGGGCGGCTTGTACTTTGACAAGGCTTAATGCCCCCAAGTAGTTCCGGGACACGACAACCAGCCGGGATCATTTCGAACCCCGGTGATCCAAGAGATTACCGGGAAAGAAAAACTGCTTTCATTCCCCAATGGTAGAATGGCGAGACGCTAACTTCAGCGAAGGGACGGCATTGCCACAGACGTGAAAGACGAATACTTGAAGCGGATTTTTTTAAGAGAAATTATATAAAACCTGGAAACTATTTGTCTGTTTCTACGCCACAGGCTGAGATCCTTATCCCAATAAAAACATAGCGAAATTAACTGACGGTGAGAACAAAGATTAGTTAAATTTACTCTGAAACTCTAACCCTTCGGGTTGACAGGCGGTAGCGATAGTATCAAATCATTCAGTGAATTATTTCTCATATTATACATAACATTAATGAACACTTGGAAACCATTATATATATATTTAATATTGAAACTTAGATTGTAATTTTATAACAACTTAACATAGAATAATAAAGTGATTTAACATTTACTAACTCGGAATGTGAAAGAATATTTAATTCAGAACATGAAATTACTTTTAACTTGAATTGATCATTATTACACATAGTTGGAAATATTACTATTGGCATTGTTTGTCCATGAAATAAGCAACATAAGAAAATATAAATGCATTCAGTTGAAATATTATTACTATTAATTACAATTTTATAAATGATTTCTAAAGACTAGAGCAGAGGGTTAAAAAATAAAAAAGAAAAAAGAAAAGAAAATTTACTGACAGGTTAAACAATAGCATTATAAATGATATAAAGACTTACATATGATTCACTTGATTAATAATATTAAGCACGGAAGAAAATTAAAGTTCATGTAACAAAGTTCTCTTCTTTCTTCATCCGGCTTGCTTTTCCCGATTGATATTTCCGACGAACGTAGGCGCGCATTTTTGAAAGTTATTTGTAAGGCATAGTAAATTTTGAGATTGAAAGTTGGAAATTCTGAAGTATATGAAACATGATCAAACAGCGGCACGAGGATCCATATTGGCGGGCAAGGACCAGCTCCTGGCAATTAGCCCATGAACATGGCGATTCACTGGTAAACTTCTTAATAAGATATTTGAATTATTATTAACTGCTGTGTTGTCTCGAGATTACCTCTCTCAAACACGACCAAAGTTAGAATGTAAGTTTTTTCTAGAATTTGCCACTGCTGACCTTTCCGACTTGTTTTTGTTTTAGGCTCCGCCTACTTTCTCTAGCCTCTAGCGATGCAGCTTGACCAATAATCACTTATCTGTTTTTAGCAATCTTTTAATTTAATACGCTATTTTTAAATTGACATAATAATTACATATAAAAATTCCTTACTAATTTTGACTACAACTTAATTGCTCTGAACATTTGTGCAATTAGATTTTAATTAAAAACACTGATCAAAGGAATGTGATTTTTGATCAGTATTTTTAAACGACTTTATACAATTTTAAAACTAAAATTTAAAACAAATACGCCCGCACTGAAACTTTAAATTAAATGATATAAATTCGCAAACCACGCACACACAAATATTATTTCATGGTTTGCGACATTTATATACGGCATCTTTACACATTGACTAATAAACTATAAAATATATAATTAATTTTTATTATAAATTAAAATAGACAAAATCTCACTGCGGGCGAACAGTGGTTTGCATTACCGTACATGAAAACACTTGAAACGAAGATCGGTTCTCCGATCTGTCTGTTTCAATATGCTCTGTTATAGTATATGATTATAAATCAAATAATTTATATATATATGCATTTTTTCAAAATATTAATCTATTAAGCTTTCTGGGTGTTTTTGGGAGGGGCTTTCTTCATTATTACTTTTTATTTGTCTTTGGGATGCAAGGAAGTAAAACAAAAACATTACTGTTTTATTTAGTTTGTGCTTTAATGTAGACAAAACCTAACCGTAAGATATAATACTTTTTATTTATTGTTTGAAATGCGGCATTTCAAAAAGTTTGAATAAAAATGGTTGTACACATTACATTCCATAATTTTTAAAGTTTATACGCTATTTATGGATCCGCACACAGATAATTAAAACAAAAATTGCCACACAAACATTATGGCAAAAGACGTGATTTTTTTAGGTTATGTGTTTATTTATAACCAATAATAAATAAATTAAAAAAACAACCATGAATTCAAATTAAACTCAAACTTTCAAAGACCTTATTGGAATGGCCATATCGGCAAGTATGGCTCTGAAAAAGTCCTCCCCTTTGTAGAGGCACGACCATCTATGTAGTCGGGCAGCCATTGGCAGGCTGTGCCATCATGTTATTTATTACACCATTTCAGCATTCCCCAAAGACGCTCTTTGTTCTGAGTGTGGGCGCCTGTGCTGGTGTCAAAGTTGTAACGGTGGTTCACTTGCATATGTGTGTATTTTGCAGCTTCCAGCTCCGACATCTTATACCCCTTCCAACAGTCTGAGTACACAACAGATCCAGCTTCAATGTTGTTGCGTATGGCCTGCAAAAGCGAAGATGCTGATCGAGAGGGGACGGCCACCACAAAGCATGGTCTGGTTTCTCGGCACAGACCTCCAAATATCCACTGTTGTGGAAGCATTCCGCCCTGGTGGTTCTTTTTTCGGTGAACATCACTACTTAGATGACGAGGCATTTGGCTATTTGCTAAATTTTTCCCAGGGAGGTAAAAATTTCCCGGTGAACTATGTCGTCATACGGTCCAACGGTACAAAAAAACCTCCGGGAGAGATAGAAGAGAGAGAAATTAAGGGGGAGGACAGGGTTACAAACATAAGTAGAGAAACTGACGAACAAAGATTATTAAGACATAAAACGGGAGATAAGAAGAAGAGAGCCTCTAACTGCTTCGGTATGTAACCTCTTGATTGACTTTAGGCTCAAACCAAACCTTCCTAAGAGACACAGTAGGGGAATTGGACCTACCCCTATCTCCAAAAACCAGTCCCTTTGCCTTGGGAAAAGTTATGGCCCAGTACCTCATTTCCTGATCTTATCATGTCTAATCTTTTCGAGGTAACTGGGATCAGAGTCCCACGGAACTGCTATGTCTAATGCATAGAAAGACCTATCCTTTTCTACCACTAAGTCCGGTTTGAGCCGGTTACCATTGGGATCCACCCAGACCCTCTCACGTGTCACACGGTAACCCAGGTGAATTAAATGCAAAGACAGAAGAGAACAGATAATCGTGACACTTAATTCGCTCCAGCCTGACGTAATGGCAGGACTGGAGTATGTGTGAGAGATTCTCGACAGACTCCCCACACCTTCATCTCCAACCAGCAAATTCGCCCCTCCTGTTGGTAACAGATCGGCAGGGAAGCAGGTCCGCTCTCATCTTCATACCCTTGATGAGGAGATCGCTCCGCAATTGTGCCTTGTCCTTCAGCCATTCATTGCCAATCCCATCCCTCCTGAAGGAATGTAAATCGGGTCGCCCCTTATGAACACGGTTTTTCAGCGATACGCCAATTCTGCGCCCGATGATCGTCTTATCGGACGTTCCCCATTCTATTCCATACTTCAGAAACAACTCTCGTCCCTGAGGAGCCGAAGCATGGCCAGCACCTTCTGCGTATGCTTTGGACCTCATACTCTCGGCGACAACCGCGGAACCCCACCGTCACCAGCCGGGAGATGGATGTGGGCATCCGGGTATCCAGGAGGAAGATGAAAAATAGCCTTGTATAGCCTTCGGACTTGACCTTCCAACTGAGAGAGGACAGTCTTACCGACCAGACCATATGCAATAGAATAGAAAAATTTAGGAAGAGCATACCGATTGAGTAGGATTGCCTTCTGCCAGGGCTTCAACCGGGGATTCCGACACCTATCCAGCACCACATCGAACCTCCGGCGGTCAAACAGTGTGCGTCCTGAGCGCACTTCAATCTTCACACCGAGATCCAATTGTGATGCTATCCATCTGCCGGATGACAACTCCCTGATGCCGAATGGGAGGAATGCCATCAACAAACCTTTTCAATTTAACCGTTGAACCCCCAGCCAAAATACTGACATTTAGCTACATTAAGTGAGAGATGATGTGCAGACAAAAAGTCTACTACTGTAGAAAGAAGACGAGTAATACCAGCGTGACTATCAGACACCAGGAATAGATCATCAGCATATGCCAAGGCTGAGATACTCTAGCCATCAGGCAGAGTATAGCCAGTATGCTCACTCAATTCACGTATCAGGGGATCCATCACCAGGTTAAATAAGAAGGGAGACATGGGGTCCCCCTGCCTTACCCCCCTAGTGACAGGAATTTTACAGTCGGACTGACCACCACGATGACAAAAGGTGGTCACAAACCCCTGTCCGAGATCTTGAATGAGACCAGTGATGGAATATGGACAGCCTGCATAATAGAGAATTTCTGATATACTCCTATGGCTAACCTGGTCAAACGCCTTGCTAATATCTAGACAGACACCATAGAAAGCACCCCTAGTCCTGCCCATAACAATCAAGGACTGCATCGCAATGGCACTAGTTCCAGCCGATCTACCCACCATAAATCCCTGTTGAGATTCATGGACTTGGTAAGACCTCTAGGCGGGAAGCCAGGCACCGCGAGAACAGCTTCAAGATAACTGAACAGACCGTAATGGGACGCAGGTCGCTTGCACTATTTACCTCAGCACATTTCGGGATGAATGTGGTTCGGCCTTGCTTCAGCGATGATGGTACCCTCCAAGCACGCAGCCACGACGTAAACAAGTCAGCCAAGATCCCAGTAGGAATTTTATGGTCACTGACAGTAATACGGTCCGGACCAGCCGCAGACCCTCTCATGCTACCAAGATTCAGCTGGATCTCTTCACAGAAGGGAGAAATTAGCAAGTCCAGATTAGTCATATCCCAGTCCCCTTCAACCTCTTGGGGCTCGGCGCCTTGGACTTGGAGGAGAAGATATCACCATATAGTTGGAGAATATCCTCTGTTGTCACACCATAACCGACAACCTCTTCATCCAAAAGCCGACCTGGATACCTCTGGAACGTGCGCTGAACTTTCTTATACTCCTCCTTGAGTTGTTCAGTTCTGCAGAGCATCACTGGAGCTGTGCAATCATCTATTACAGATGGTTCACAAACCCTACGTTCCATAGGGCGCCTCAAATGAAATCCGTCCAAAAAATCTGCATAACGGACCTCGATCAAGTCATAGTTTGCATCTGGTTCATCAACACCAGCTAAAGAGGAACTTTTTGAGGGAAAAGCCACATCAGAGACCACTCCCCGCTCAACCGTATCCACCAAGACTCTAGGTGAGCTGGAGATGGGCCCCGAATGGTGAAAACCATCCAAAGTCTGTGTGTCCCCATCCAAACGGGTATCACTAGATAACCGGTCAGAAACTGAGACAGCAGGAAGTAAATCCGGCCCTGAACCAATCACCCCAGCAGTGGAGGCAGCATCATCCAAAGATGGGATAGCACCACCATCACCACCAAGGGCAACAAGAACCGAGACAGAATCAGAAGAAAAGGAATCGGTATGCTTTGCATCAATACCCACCGCACCATATACTCCGGACACCAGCTCACGTCTTCGTTCACTCAACCCTTGGAGGATAGTACAATACTCAGGTTTACGACAAGATCGGATACCCAATAATGACCGCCCTCCAGGGAATACTCCGTTTAGGTATTTATTCATGTGAGCCGTCCCAACCGGAGCATCCAATTCCAACAAAGCTAATGCCTCCATCTCCGACCTGGTCCAATTTTTCTGAGAAGCCACCCCTCCCCGAGTGAATATCAGGGTGAATCTTCATAATATGTTGGGTCAGGCCAGATTTGGAGCGAAATACACAGGCACAATGGGCACATGGTAGGAGATGCCCAGGAGCCTGGGAACCACTCGCATCAGAAACATTGGTCGATCTTTCCTTGACCCGTCTACACCTAGTAAGATGGTTGGAGACAGATCGTATGGAGGAATAGGTCTGCCCGCACAACTCACAGGCATACCTGACTAGTAATCCATGGACACCATAATGGTTCGCAGAGTCAGTAACATTTCTGAAGGAGTAATCACAGATGTTACAATGTGATCCCACAGGCATAGGATAAAACACATGTTATTCACAGACATGGCTATCAACAAAGTACAATGGTTAGTAATAATAGGTCTGCTGAAAACACCTTAGTGGACACTGGATTACTTGCTCACACTCAAGCAATCTATGTCTGCGGATAGAGTATATCCTGTGTAGTATATAATATATATATAAAATAAATAAATATAAAACAAGCAACTGCGTCCTTGTGTTTTTCTACATTGCTTATTTGGAGTAATATTGTCCCAAACCATGTTTACTGCTGTCTGTTTGGATGTAAAATATCCAAGTAAAATCAGGATGGTGTAATTACCATGACGGACTGACTGAAGTTTTTTTCACATCAAAGTCCCGATTATGTGCAGCAGTCCATCCCTGTTTTCAGTCTTTTTTTTGTAAATTTATAAAATTTCCTGGTTAGTTTTCAGTTACTTGCCCTCTGGCCACCAGGTGATGCTGCAAAACCACCAAGAAACCTGCAAGTGATAAATTTCTATTCAAAAATTGCTGAAATCGCTCAAGGGAAAAATGCCCCAAAAAATTGCTTAAATCAGAGATAAAAAAACGCCCCTGGCAATAACAAAAAAAAATTGCTTAAATCGGAGAGACAAAAAAATAAAAGTTAAAAATGGCTTAAATCGTCGGAAGACAAAAAAATAAATTTCTGAAATTACAATATGTTTTAAAGGAAATTTAATCTGACTTTCAACACTATAACGAGTAAAGAGTTTAATATTTAAAACTAATTAAATATAGATGGTATACCATATAGATAATAAAACTGGCTATATTATACAAAAACAAATTTGTGTGTTACTAAACATATATACCCTCCCGCATTTTTAGCATTAAAACGAAAAATGGTGATAACTGAGTACTTTTAAATTTCATCAATATTTAAAAAATAAAGACTATTTTCCAGCAATGCCTGTGTATTATCTAATAACAGATATTATTATCACTTTATTAAGTTCTAATTTGGATCCGTAACATCTAAAAAAAATCCAAGTACAACACACAAAAAACCCACAAATACTTATAAAAAAAAAGTACTTACAAAAGATAGACATCACGGGCAATTTGAAAGTAGGCATAAAGAACATTCAAACGTTGAGTCTTTGCATGAGTTATTTGAAGAAGCATGTTGAAGCATTGCAGATCATTATAAACATATGGACTTCAAAGTAGACAAAATCAAAATTCAAACTTTAAGGCTTTGCATGAAAATTATTTGGAGAAGCTTGAATCATTGCAGATCATTATATACATATGGACTTCAAAGTAGACAAAATCAAAATTCAAACTTTAAGGCTTTGCATAAAAATTATTTGGAGAAGCTTGAAGCATTGCAGATCATTATAAACATGTGGACTTCAAAGTAGACAAAATCAAAATTCAAACTTTGCGGCTTTGCATGAAAGTTATTTGTGGAAGCTTGTTGAAGCCTTGCAGATCATTATAAACATGGACTTCAAAGTAGACAAAATCAAAATTCAGACTTTGAGGCTTTGCATGAAAGTTATTTGGAGAAGCTTGAAGCATTGCAGATCATTATAAACATATGGACTTCAAAGTAGACAAAATCAAAATTCTAGCTTTGAGGCTTTGCATGAAAATTATTTGGAGAAGCTTGAAGCATTGCAGATCATTATAAACATATGGACTTCAAAGTAGACAAAATCAAAATTCTAGCTTTGAGGCTTTGCATGAAAATTATTTGGAGAAGCTTGAAGCATTGCAGATCATTATAAACATATGGACTTCAAAGTAGACAAAATCAAAATTCAAGCTTTGAGGCATCAAAACAATAGTAACGGTGGAATATTTTTTTAAAATTACACACCCAGGTCAAAAACATCGCTCAAAATACATAAATTTTAAAAAACTACACACATACATATATCGAAAACAATTGTAACGATATTAAATAACTAAATTTTACACTAAACTCCGTTCCAAATTAATCGTAGCATGATTCATATATTTTCAAAGATAAAATAAAATAGTTATAATTATCTCAAGTGAGTTTCATTTAGTTTAGATAAATGTAAAGTTATATTAGATCGAGCAAAACTTACAAGATTAGATTTAAAAAATCTATTTTTCTCAATTATTTGATTTATACTTTTTTTTTAGCAAAGCACTAATACAGCAAATTAAAAATTTTACAACGATGCTGGTATACTTATGGTTTCTAACATAGAAAATAAATGAATTCCACATGAATTCACCCAAGTAAGATTCCACAAGATGGCGACTGCTTCCTTTCTCCTATGTATTGCGCCATTTCACAAGTCCCCAAAGTTTTTCTATGTTTTGAGTATGTGCTCCAGTGGAAGGATCTACAAAATTATAACTGATTCACTTTGAAATGCTGGTAACCTGTAGCATTCAATTCGTCACTTTTGTAAGCCTAACAACAGTCGGAATATATGGAGGATCCTGGTGCAATATGTTGTTTAATGGCATCTGGGAGAATAGATGCTGTCCGACCTGGAACAGCGACCATGAAACATTCTTTTGTTTCTCTGCATAAACCAGCAAACGCCTAATTGTTGTGGAAGAATTCTTTCCTGATGGTTTTTACGTTTTGTAAATAGTTTCATCTACTTCTACAATTTTTTCTGGACCTCCAATTTTTGCAAGATCGCCGAGATAGTAGACTTTTCTTACAAGCTTCTCTCAAATATTGCTTACATGCAACAACAGTGCTTCTGTTCACATCCAAATCATTTATTCCTGGTTGGATGGTCAGTTGGTTTTTACTCCACAAATAAATGATTCGGATGGCTGAAACAAATGGTAATCTGCAGCCCTCGAACCAGGTTTCTTTTCTAAGTGCTATGCGATTTTTACAGACACTAAGGTTACATTTCCATAGCATCCTTGGGCTCATGTAAAGCGTCATTTGATGGCCATTGGTGCATACTTTTTGAGAGGACAGAACATTTTTGCTTTGTAAAAACTCCACAGCCTCATCTTCCGTTTTTGGGATCCCACATTTTCATCATTTTGTCTAAGCAAAGACAAAAGCACTATAAGCAAAGAGAAAAACACTATACCTACTTTCAATTCAGCATGGTTTTTTTGAAATGCTGCCTGAAAGATTTGTTTCAGTTTACTATTGTATTCATCTGCATAAAAAAAAGTCCACAATAACACCATCGAAAATATAAATAATCCCAACAAATTGTATTTAAAATAATTAATAGGTCATAATTAAAATACGCAGGTATTTCAAACTACTAGTTTAGTTAGAGTTTGATTAAATTTATCAGGCCAAGCAATTATAGTTTTCATGTGAAAAGTCTACTATGTCATATTTCTTTCTTAGAAATTTATAGTATAGCGTGTCACATTTTTTTAATGTCCTATCTTTTGTAACTATTTTTTCAACATAATGATTTAGATGTATGTGAAGTTATTCAGGAGTTTTTATGTTTGTTTTCTAAAATCCTTTCGCTGAATCTTGATCCCTTTTTTAAAAAAAAAGTTTGGTAAAAAGAAAAAATTATAGGTTGCGAATCTATTTTAAAATAAACCTCACTTGAAACAATCTTGTAACTGCCTTCAAAAGTTATAAAATCAGCAGGATTTACTGTCTTTGCTAAAAAAAAAAAAAAAAGGAAATAGTGTTAAACAAATAATTGAGAAAAATAAATTGTAAACAAGTTTAAGAATGAGCAGTCTACTTTTATTTATTAAAACGATCTATTCCAAATAACTTTCATGCAAAATCTCAAGTTTGAATGTTCTTTATGCCTACTTTCAAATTGCCCGTGATGTCTACCTTTTTGTAAGTACTTTTTTTTTAAAATAAGTATTTGTGGTTTTTTTTGTGTGTTGTATGTGGATATTTTTGGATGTTATGGATTCAATTTAGAACTTAATAAAGTGATAGTTGCACACCAATTTCTGTTTTTGTATTATATAGTCTCATTATCTATATGGTATACCATCTATATTTAATTAATATTAATCTGTTAAATATTAAACTCTTTACTCGTTAGTGTTGAAATTCAGATAAAATTTTATTTAAAACATTGTAATTTCAGCAATTTTTTATTGTTTTTGTCTCTTGATGATTTAAGCCATTTTTAACTTATTTTTTTGTCTCCGATTTAAGCAATTTTTAACTTTTATTTTTTTGTCTCTCCGATTTAAGCACTTTTTAATTTTTTAATCTCTCCGATTTAAGCAATTTTTTTATTGTGAGGGGCATTTTCCCCCCTCGACGATTTCAGCAATTTTTGAATACAAATTTATCACTTGCAGGTTTCTTGGTGGTTTTGCAGCGTCATCTGGTGGCCAGGGGGCAACTAACAAATCTACCATGTCCTGTTTTGTGATCAAAGTTCCGGTACAATCTGATAAAAATTGCAGTCTGAGAAAAGATTGGACTTGCTTTTCTGGGTGGGGATGTGTTCAATGGCCTCAACTTTTTCATGGCGGTATTTGATACCATGTTTTTATTAACTATGGCGATCTGGACAATAATTTTAAATGTACTCTATATTACAAATTTTTATAAAAAAAAAAATCAATATGTATTTGCATGAAAAGTTATCTTTACAACATTTCCTATGATATTTAGCTCAATATTCATGTTAAAAATATATAAAACAAACAGTTTGAAAATGTGTCTCATTATTTGATCTTTAATTAGAAAAGTGTGCCCCTGATGGGTTTGCTGTGCCGAAGACATGTCCAACACATCTCTAGTCTCAAAAAAACCTATATTATGATTTACAAAACCACCGACAACACCAGACATTGTATTACTCTAGTAGCTGTAATTTTTATAGTTGCGGATGAATTTACAAAAAAAAATTCCTGTATAATTCAGAAATTCAAAATAAAATTAATTATTTACAAATTGCGTTCACTGGGGTGGACTGGTAGCAAAATCACAAAAGACAGACAAATGACAATTTCCCAAATCTTTCTCCGACTTAAATCTCGTGGGTCAAAAAATTGACTGTCCCATGGATTAATTACGCCTGTCTTGGTTGCCATGACAACGTTGTCATGCTAGCCTCGATGATGTCTACCGGAAGGAAAATCGGTAAGTGTAAAAGACACGTCCAACAAACGCCAGGCTTTATTATTCTCGTAACTGTAATTTTTATAATTGCGGCTGAATTTTGGAAAAAAAACCCGCTATATATGTTTGCCCTCTATTTTTAAAATTTAAACTACATTGTTTGAAAATCTTACGTACATGCTACTATATTATAAATAAATTAAAGTAAAAGATAATAAAAAAAACATTAACATTTTTTAAAGAATTTGAATATTGGATTAATTAAAGGAACTACTTTTAATTTCTTTGAAAGTTAAGAATTTATATTGTCCACAACTTAAAATATGCAACTATATTACAATTACACAAATATTTATTCAAATGTAAAAGATAATAAAAAAAATATTCACCTTCTTAAACATAATTATGTCCTATACACACTAGGAAGTTGGAGAAAAAGAGGTATTGCTGTATCTACTCTGGAGGGCAAATTCATGCAGGCACGATGAAAACAAAGCTCTGCTATTGTCAGATTGGAATTGCTCTCATCCACATATTGGAATTTCAATGTACGCTTTGCTCTCATCCACATATTTTCAATATTCTGGGTGTGTGTCTTGGTCTTCTGGATGCACGAATGCATATACACACCATTGTTGAGACTGCTGATGTTATTGTATGCAGCCTAGCCATCTGAAATAATGTGCGTACCTGGTAAAATGAATTGCTGTATCAGGCCCACCAGTGTATCGGCAGTCCTGTCTGCAACTTCTGTCAAGAAGCACTTTCTTGATGCTCTCTCTATATCACCAAAGACCCAATGACCTCTCCATATAGTTCCCCTGTGATATTTTCAGTGGAAATAATAGGTTTTGTCAATTTTGACGATTAATGGCTCCCCATTGTCATAAAGTCCGCCGAAAACTGTCGGATTTGTGTCAAAATATTTGGCACATTCCTCCCAGCAAAAATTACGTGACCAAAAATACACGATGCTTATAATTGTTTCCAGAGGTTTGCCCACTCAGTTGAGGATAATGGCCCTGAAAAAATTAATTACTTTTTTTTTTGAAATTTCTGGAGGGCCAACCTTTACTGGATCAAGCAGTCATCGGTAAGGAAGTTTTTGTTCCGAAACTACAAGCATTTATAATCCGTCACAGTTGGATCCCAGGAGAAATTGCCGGAATTTCTGGCAGGCCAAATGATTACTACGATTTCTTGTTTCATCAATGTGTCACATACTTCTGCTCCTTTTAAGATTCGACTACAGAAATGGAGTACCTGGTGTTTTCCTGCATCACTTATTTGGAGTAATATTGTCTTCAAACCATGTTTACTGCTGTCTGTTTGTATGTAAAATGTCCAAGTAAAATCAGGATGGTGTAACATGACAGATGGAATGTTTTTTTTCACATTATCAAAGTCCCGGTCATGTGCAGCAGTCCATTCCTATTTTCAGTCTTTTTTTGTAAATCTATAAAATTTACTGTTTTGTGATCAACGTTCCGGTAGAATCTTGTAAAAATTGCAAAGTCTGAGAATAGATTGGACTTGGTTTTCTGGGTGGTTTTCAGTGTGGTATTTGATACCATGTTCATTAACTATGTCTGAGGAAGGTGATGACTCTGATGACAATGTGGTTTTTTCTAAATTGACAGTTATATTCTAATACATTCGTGAAAAAAATGTTCATGTATTTTAGGTGTTCAGCGATGTTTTTGGATGCAATTACTATGTCTAGGATACCATATGTTGTATTTCTTTGGAGAGGACCTGTTTTCAGGCAACGCGTCGGTCCTTTCCTGCTATTAGTGAGTCCAAAAAGTAATTTTCAACTTGAGTATATCCATGATACTGAAATGCTGGGTACTTTCGATCGTGGAGGTTCAGGGTCATCTGCCAATAACTGGTGGTGATTGTGAATTTGGTCTGCTCTGTCAAATGAACAAACACCTCTTGTCTTGGCGCTGGTATGTCTTTCAGGCATTGTCGGTAAAACTGACTTAGCGGCCACAACTTTTCACCTTTTTTTTACATGAAGTTTAATAGAAAAGTCTGAACATTTTTATGCGTAATTTTGAATTATGCACTCAAGGAAATTCCCGAAAATAGTGGCATTTTCACGTATAGCTTTAAATGCAAATTCATGCAGGTAGAATGAAAACAAAGCTCTGCTGGTACCAAATTGGTATTTTAACTTGCGCTTTGCTCTCATCGACATATTTTCCACATTATTACTGTGGGTAAGTTCATCATCTGTGTTAACAAAGTTGTATTGGTGATGTTGATAGAACGAAGGTATATCCCATTAGCTAGACCACTTACATTGCTATATACATGCCAGCTGTCCGTGATTGTATGCATACCAGGTAAAAGGTGTTGGGTATGAGCAGTTCTGGCGTGGCAGCTGATTTATCTTAAATTTCTCTTAAAAATACACTTGACCCTCTATCCCACTTAACACCTAATGACCTTGTTGAAAGAAATGACTCTTCGATCTCCACTATACATGATTCACCGTTATCAAATCTCAACTAGTGCTGGATTTCTGTTGAAATATGTAGCACATTTGAAAAATGACACCAGTCTGACCGCTCGTTTACTAACATCAGTCTCACGCACAATAAAATGCATTGGCAAATTAATTCCCCCAACAAAACATGAACGATGGTGTTCAAAGACAGATGGCTTCAGGGGGGAAATGACCCACATGGATATACATTGGCTGCATATTCTGCAGTGCCATTATCACCATCCTTGCTCTCAGACATGCCATACTATTCAATAAGCACCTCCTGGTCAGGCATTTCCTGGTCAATTCCGGAGTTTGATATTGTTCCCGCAAGCGATCTATATGCCTCTAAAATTTCATTTTGGGGAACCAAAGAAGTGATGGATATTCTCTGCCATTTTTGACACTGCAAAAATTACACCTGGCAAAACTAGTTCATAATTTCGACAACAGACTTCTTTTGTGACACTTGTTAAGTTTTTTGCCACATAGTACTGTAACGGTATTTGTACATTCGCGCACAACAAAATCTAGAATTTTAGTAAATCATTTCAAGAGTGATTGAAATGAGGTTGTTGACACTCTGAATCCAGTCTCACCTCAATTACTTTACTAACGCTCAAAGGTTTACTACCTTACGGATGACATATACGAAGCCACACTCGTATGTCTTTATTTCGTGTGCCGCCACTAGCACATCGGTGGAACATGTTAAATTTGGATTGTGATTCACACATAACTAAATAATAATCATTAATCACCTAATGAATAATGAGCGAAAATTGAGATACTAAGCATAGTTATATTTTAAACAAATTTAATATAAGCCAAACTTAAAAAAATCAACAATTGAAATACGGAAGTTTATCTCACTCGCAGGTGATTATGATTTTACAGTTTATAAGATATACACTCAAATATTTGGTATTTTATCTCACTGGCAGGTGATGATGATTTTATAGTGTTTAATTTTCATATTTATTGTTGTATGATTATCAATGTCTTATTTATGCTATGCCATTGAGAATTAGATTTGCTTAAGTTAATTATCAGAAGTGATTATCATTAATTACAGTTAACATCTATATTATAATCTTAATAAAACCAGATTTCTTTTTAAATCAAAGCTGATGCATGAATTATGGTGGCGGGATGAGGTGGGTAGTAAGACTTCAGGTACCAAGGCGTTTATAAAGTACATAATCTGAGTCTGCATCTCAAATGTGTGCTTGCTCATGGGATTAATTAATCTGTAATCGGTTTCCTAGGCCTGTACTACTATCTGTGAATAAGGTCTTTTAGTCCAAGTGATCAACTAACAATATCTGGATCATTATTTTCCAGTCCTAAATAAGAGTAACGGGGTGGCCATCAAACCAAAGCCCATTTCTATAAGAAATAGTCCGAACTAAAAAAATGGTTGACCTTAAACCAAGCCCATTTAACATATAATACAGCAAGGCGTATAGGCATATATGTGCTTTCTAAGAACACATTCGCCCCATTGACCACATCATTATATTATGCAAGTTAAGATGCAAAATAGTTTCCTTCCATAATCATGCTACTAAGGAAATATAATGAATCTATTTTATTAAGATATTTATATGGGTATTTATATAAATCAAGGGCTGCAGCATATATTTTGGGGCAATCATAAGACAATTCTAGCTTTATGCTATGTTTCATCACATCTAAATATTAACCAACTAGGTCATTTATAGCAAGTCTATTTTTAAGCATATATAATTGCTTAATTATGTACATAAATAAATTTTTTACCCATTTCAGAATGGAGTTTTGTTGGTGCTAATAAATGCAAAATTATGGTGAAAACATCTGATTTTCTTAACTGTAAAAGAAAATATAAAATTATAGACAAATTTTTTTAATTCGCTTAGTCATAATAAAATGAAATTAATTAGCTTAAATTAGATCAAATCTTGCAAAACTTACAAATTAAATAGTAAAATAAAATTACATTTTTAGTTTAGGAATTAATAATTTAAAATTATTATATTGATTAAAATAAAAGTGGCTGTTTAGTTTAAAGTGTTCAGTTTAAAATCTGCAGAAATTGGTTGACTGGCAAAAATTCGCTTTAATTTGGGCATTTTTTTGCTTTTGCTGATATGGGCTGTTGGTCCAGGTGTTCCCACGTCTTGTAGATCACTCAGTATCAGAAAGCAAGTTGATTGCCTTTCTATCCCATCTTTCCTTTTCACAATTTGTCTACTATCCATACTCTAGCAATAATTATAATTTTATAAAAACAATGATTTCTCAAAATACCTGATGCAAGGTTTATATATTGACTCCCCTCTTTCTTTCACATAGATCACACATCGTTTACCAGTTTTAACTCCTGATCTGTTTTTCTAATTTAGTTTCTATATTCTTGAAAAATCTGGGATTCCTGCTGATTTATCGATTTTCTTACAGGTGGGCCGTCAATTTTGACCAGGTTAATTTATTCAAACTTTTAAAATCTATTTTTACTTTTAACTTTTAAATAGGTCAAAATATAGCGTTAAATAGGTCAAAATATAGCGAGACGGATTAATTTCATGAAATTATTTTTTTACGAAAAACAAATGTAAAACTTGGAAAACATCTTACTCTATATGTAACATGTTTAAGCATAATTTATCTATATATGCAGAAATATAATTATATTAATTTTACAATGCTATTTAAAATAAAATCAAATCTATAACATTATATTTCCTTGTGCATTTATGTAGGTTTTGGTTACACATAGCAAGATTTATATTTATTAAAAATAAATACATATGTGCAAAAACGCTGCTTTATTACACATATACATGCGTGTCCAGCAAGGTATGCTGTAACATATGCACATACATATAACTATAATTAATTTGAAAATTTAGTTTAATATATGATTTGGGTATGTATGTACAGAAATAAAATACTACTATAGCATATAGTAGATGAAACAGGATGATTGGTAGATCCGACTTTTATATTACTAAAGTCACTGGAAAATTTGTTAATTTTATTAGATAAAATGCCTTTACTCCGGGTTTAAAATATTATTACTTTAGGAATTTTAATGATAGTCTTGCCCTATGTAATTAATATAGCCTGTATTACCCCGAATATTCCCTGTTTTAGTTTGATTTCTACACTAAATAAGAGACAAACAAAACAATCACACTTTTAAGTATATGTACCTAAACAAGGTAGCTAAGTAAAGAAAAAATTCCTACCAACATATCAGGTCCTATGTTTATTTGACTTTTAAGTAGGATCAGTATTCTCCTACATGGTTTTAAACTCTGTGCATTGTACATACTGACGGTCTGGTTGTCTGTTCCCAATAGGAAGGCATTATTCCCTTGGCAAACTTTGATTCTGTAAGGTACTTTGTATAGTGGGAAAATTTTATGGAACCTTTTAAGGGTTTATTGCTTGCCTGTGTAGACTTAACCCATACTAGGTTGCCTATTCTAAATGTATACAATGGCCATTGATGTCTATTCCTGTATGCTGCCATTTGCCGTACTTTCAGCTTAGCATTGTTCTTGTCTTGTTCAGGACTTATTGTCTTGTTATCAGCACTGAAATCATCTGTGGGCATACTTTTCCGAAATAGATTCTTGTTGGTAGAAATGCCATGGATTCATTGCATGTATTTATGGTATGCACATCGTCCGTTTTAACTACCCAATTCCTGTGATCGGACCCCACAATTGTCCTGTATAGCCAATCTACCTTCATAACTCATTTGCATCGGTTGGATTGCAGGTTGCATATGGATGTTAATACATGTTTGATCCATTGTTCCTCTCTCCTTTTCTAAGTGGTTGAGATGAACAAGCCGTAGTAGTCAACATTGATTAGGTACTGTGGGAATGAATCCATGGGACCATATACAATGTCTTTGGAGGTTTGCTTTTGGCACAGAGGCTACATTGCCTTAATCTCCCAGAACATTTTGGTATATGCACGACCAATAAAATTGCCACCGCAATCTTCTTCATTTTCCCTGGCCATACTGTCCGATGGCATCATCCATATATTCTAGTTGGTTCCTAAGCTGGGGTGGGATTAACGCTCTCCAGTCTTTTCCATCCCTATCAATTTTATGTTGCAGAGTGCCATTCCTAATCCTATACTGCTTATCTATTCTTTTAAACTGGCCCTTAGCATGCATATCATTCCTGATCTGTCAGATGAGTTGTATACTGTTGGAAATTCTGCCAGTAGAGTAAATTTTTTAAATTTGTCTCTATTGAACTGCTCAGTATTAGCATTATTATACATGAGGATCTTCATGGTATGGTAGGATTCTCTACTCTAATAACTTGATTTCTGCTTAATACGCCCGTTACTATATTTTCCGTAGCCGGCCAATATTTAACCTGATAATTTGATTTCTGGAGAGGCAAGCTCCATCTAATCAGCCTATCATTCGTCAAATAGTGTTTGTTCAGGAATTTGAGACACTGGTGATAACCTGTGATCCCAGATGAAACTTTGAAATTTTTCAAAGGCCCATGCAGTGGCTAGTTTTCTGCTGTCACTATAATTGATTTCGGGTCTTCATAATTTCCTTGGAACAGAATTGCTCCGATGCCCAAATGACTACAGTATTTGTACAATTGCTGCTGGAAATCAGGATGACTAAGCATCACCGTCTCCAGAAACTATTTCTTTACAATTTTGAATTCTGTTTGGATCTTGTCATTCCATTCCCATTTGGCATCTTTTTAGTCAAGTTCACCAACTCTGCAGTGCCTGCGCAAAGCTCGGGTAAAACCAGTGATAGTAGTTGCATAGGCCGAGGAAAGATTTGATATGTTTCTTGGTTATGGGCATTTGAAAATTTCTGTATTGTGTCCACTTTACCGGGGTGTGTCCTTACTGTTTTCCCATTCACCAAATGTCCCAAGAACGTATTTTCAGATTGTATGAACTGACTTTTTTACATTCACTGTTTTCTTTTCTAAGAATTCATCAAAGAAATCTCTTAGGTTTTATTCACTTGTTCTTCTAGGGAAGTGGACGCTACTACTACATCGTCCATGTAGCGTAATACACGCAGCTTAATTTCTTTTGACAATGGGTACTGGATTTCTTCCCTGCACTCAATCTGTATCTGAAGATAAGAAAATATCCTATGTAATAAATGATAAACTACTTAGATAATAATAATAATATAAAACTAGCACCTGAGTCCTGGACAGCCAGGCGAAATCAATACTGAACCAAGATTAAGTTGCCAGTAAGAACAGTAACCACAAGCCAATACAGCAGTAGTACACAACCGTGGTATCAGACGGAGTGTACAAGCATACTGATATATGGAGTAAACAGTTTCAGACAAACAATTTACCGGAAAGGTTAGTAATTTAGTCTTTAGCGTAAGTCTGTTAGAAAAGCAACAATAATGTTAGAATAGTAGAGATATCACTAACCAGAAGAATTAGTAATTTACCAACTCAACCCTTTGGTTAGTGTGTTATTAGGTTAAATAAACTGCAGGTTAGGCTACTGATGAGTCAGAATCAGATTGACACCTTCCAATATTCGATCAAGCACAATACATTGAAATAGCAGTGAAGATAAGGACTTTGAGATATGTGAAGAAAATGCTTTGAAAACTTTGTTTAGTACAGTTTAATATGTTGCACTCAACGCTCCGCCACAGACGTCAAGGCTATTGGTACATGGATGATCACCCCTTAATAGTCTTCCTTTATTATATTCTGCCAGCAAATCTTACTTCATTTATCTGAACTGGTTCGTCTGTTCCCATTAACGGTCCTTTCTTAACTGCTCGAGCACGGACTTCCCTGCACAAAGTTAATCAGTCTAATATTGTTGGCGAAGATTTGCTGGCCATCATCGCTGCTAATCTGGTCGGCATATCTATAATGAAAAAAAAACCAGCTCCATAATTTTTCATATTGTCATTTGGCTTGCAACCCTACCACTTTCATCTATATAATCGAAAAATGGATTGCCTGTATGAATAGTCCTGGTAGTATTGCAGTTGGAGCATCTCATCATGGGAACCCAGACCCTTTTGTGATTCTTCCTTCGTTTCTCTACCATTGTATCTCCACACTTTGTGCAGGGCTTCTTTCTTCATCATTGAGATTATTATTTCTCAAAAACGTGAAAGCTTGATTCTCGCTAGAGATAACATTATAGTAGAATTTTTGCAAAGCCATGATAATTATGAACATGCAATATCTGATTTCCAATCACAAACTTTGATTATTAAAAGTAGTAATACATTAGAAATGAATGGAAAATTTATAACCTCAATACATTACTGAAAAGCTAAAATTAATAACTGAGGTGAAACTATAAGTTTATTATTAGTAAGCTTCTACTTTATGGACTTAATAGTCCGCGTAAAAATAGACTCAGGTCTATACATATAATGCAAAAATTATACACATAATATAAAAGTTATAAAAATCTTTATATTAATACACTGACAGAAATAGGAAACTGAATGCTTTCGGGGCCTTTACAGCTCCATAATCATAGTCCTTTTTACAGGCTGTTGATTCTATGCAAATGCATGCAATTTACAACATCCACCTTTTCGAGACCGTGAAGCACGTGTCTTTTCTGTTGATTGACATGGCATTGCTGGTGATGTAACAGGCCTCTTTGATTTTCCTCTTGACATTGTTCCTCTCTGTGCATACGATGTCGGCTTTAGATGGCTCAAATCTATGGCTTTGCTCCTGCTGATGATCAGCAAATACTGAGCTGCCCTCTCCTTTAGTTGTAGCCTTTGTATATATATATCTATGCTGAGCCAGTCTATTGCTCACTGTGGCCCGAGTTTTCCCATAATATACAGAATCACACGGAGGTTTAATTAAAGAGAAAACAAAGGTATTGAGAAATTAAGCTTGCAAGGTTCCCCAGATTGGCATACTAATGAAAGTTAGAAGTACAAATTTCAACAAAAAATAAATTAAACTATGGCAGCAGAGTAAAAAGGAATTTCAGAGACAAGAGTTATGCTAATAGTAATTATTACTAAAGAAAGTACGGTACTTACGGATAATTTGCGAGATTACGTATTACCCTGAAGGCATACCGGTGTAATGTTGCGATTTTTAAGATAACGTCTCCAAGTGATCTGCAGACACATCTACTCGCTAAGATGTGTCCGCATATCACGTGAACACGTCACGTTAAAAAGCGCAACATTAAATCGGTATGCCTTAGGGTAATACGTCATCGGTTTATCATGTGATAAAAAACAAAAGGAATGTCACGTGATACACACCGAGTGAACACCAGCATGTTTCTTGGTCCTGAAAAAAAATACAAAAAAAAAAAATTAGTGAAAATTTAATATGGTGAATACAAAATATAGTAACACAAAATTATTTAAAATATACACGCATGAAAACTATTCAAAAATCTTAAAAATGTGGCCAATTATAACAGCGCTAGTTGGGGGGGGCGCCCTTTGTGTTTTTTGACAAGCGAAGCTTGTAGTACAAGATATAAAATACAAAATATAGCCAATGAATTTACGAAAAATAATTGATATTTGTAGAAATATTAACCCAAAAATACAAAAAACCCCCCAACAAATTAGTGAAAATTTACATGCATGAAATACAAAATAAGGTCAATACAAAATATAAAAACAAAAAATTATTGAAAATGTGCCACAAATGGCGATCACATTGGCTAATTTTAAAAGCGTACTGTATAGCCAATGAATTTACGAAAAATAATTTGATATTTGTAGAAATATTAACCCAAAAATACAAAAAAAACCCCAACAAATTAGTGAAAATTTACATGCATGAAATACAAAATGTCAATACAAAATATAAAAAAAAAAATTATTGAAAATGTGCCAGTAATGTCGATCACATTGGCTAATTTTAAAAGCGTACTGTATAGCCAATGAATTTACGAAAAATAATTTGATATTTGTAGAAATATTAACCCAAAAATACAAAAAAAAAACCCAACAAATTAGTGAAAATTTACATGCATGAAATACAAAATAAGGTCAATACAAAATATAAAAACAAAAAATTATTGAAAATGTGCCATTAATGGCGATCACTTTGGCTAATTTTAAAAGCGTACTGTATAGCCAATGAATTTACGAAAAATAATTTAATATTTGTAGAAATATTAACCCAAAAATACAAAAAAAAACCCAACAAATTAGTGAAAATTTACATGCATGAAATACAAAATAAGGTCAATACAAAATATAAAAACAAAAAATTATTGAAAATGTGCCATTAATGGCGATCACATTGGCTAATTTTAAAAGCGTACTGTATAGCCAATGAATTTACGAAAAATAATTTGATATTTGTAGAAATATTAACCCAAAAATACAAAAAAAACCCAAACAAATTAGTGAAAATTTACATGCATGAAATACAAAATAAGGTAATACAAAATATAAAAACAAAAAATTATTGAAAATGTGCCATTAATGGCGATCACATTGGCTAATTTTAAAAGCGTACTGTATAGCCAATGAATTTACGAAAAATAATTTGATATTTGTAGAAATATTAACCCAAAAATACAAAAAAAACCCCCAACAAATTAGTGAAAATTTACATGCATGAAATACAAAATAAGGTCAATACAAAATATAAAAACAAAAAATTATTGAAAATGTGCCATTAATGGCGATCACATAAAAATGTGCCATTAATCGCGATCACATGCCCTACTTTTACATACATTGGCTAATTTTAAAAGTGTACTGTATAGCTATTGAATTTACGAAAAATAATTTGATATTTGTAGAAATATTAACCCAAAAATACAAAAATTATTTACAAATTAAATGTAATTAAGTGGAGGTTTGATAATTGAATAAATATTAACAAAAATTGTTTGTACATTTAAAATAACGATTTAATGCGAATATGGCATTAATGGTGACGTTACTTTTACATGCATTTGGATTACTTATTGTCTATATTCAATAATATAATTCTAAAATTATAATTATTATAAAAAAAATTAAAATTACTTACAAATAGCGTTCACTGTATGTTCTAAAATTGCAGCGAAAGGATCAGCTTTGTACGACTGCCTCCACATAAACTCGCTCAAATATGAGTCCAGGTACTGACGTGCTGTCCCTCTGTGTTTTTTATTATGCCATTTGACCAAACCCCACAACCTTTCAACATTCTGTGTATGTACGCCAGTTGTGGGGTCTACGAAGTTGTACGTGTGATTAACACGATGGTGTTCGTATCCAGCCTCAGCTAACTCTTCGCTCTTGTATCCCTTCCAGCAATCGCTGTAGATAGTCGAGCCTTCGTGTACATTTTGCAAAATTTCTTGCATGAGAGTAGACGCACTTCTATCTCGAATGGCTACAATAAAGCATTCCTCAGTCTCTCTACACACGCCACCAAATAGTCATTGCTGTGGTAGGACTCTTCCAGCATTGTTCTTCCGTTTTGTGAAGAGGCTTTCATCAATCTCAATGATTGTGTTGGGACCTCTGATTTTCCGCCTTTCATTTCTTAACAATCTCCAGGTACAAACTTCCCGGAGGTAGTTGTTCCAATCGATAACAGTTTTGTCCGAAATATTCAATTCCTCCGCACAAAATGTTATCGATGTTAATTCTTTGGACCAACTATAGATGAAACGTATAGCGGTCACGAAAGTCATTTTGGAGCCAACAAACCACGTGCCTTTTCTAATTGCAATTTCTGACAGGCAATCCTTCAAGTTTCACCGCCATTGTTTCTTGGAATTGTGAATATACTTTTTCATTTCATGCCCATTTTGACATAATTTACTTTTGGGGAGAAGACCGCGGTCTTGTAAGAAGATGATCGCTTCTTCCTCCGTACTCGGTAAACTAAACAAGGTTCTTGGAGCTTCAGCCATATCACAAAGTAAAATATCAAGGACGCAATGGAAGAGCTGAAAAAAATCACTGTGATCAAGTGGATAGCAAAATCACAATAGACAGAAAAATCAAAAAATTTCCCAAACCTCCGAATTTTAAATCTCGCGGTTAAAAAAAAAAAAAAATTGACTCTGATGGATTAATCACACCAGTCACCTCGTTGCCATGACAACGTTGTCATAATGACAAGATCGTCGATGCCTACCGGAAGGGAAACCGGTGGGTCAAATACATCATCAGGCAAATTATCCGTAAGTACCGAAAATAATCTTTGATTAAATTTATTTTTACTCAATATCACAATCACAAAGAAAATCACAATTTGTGGTATTTTATATTATATATTATTTTAATCAAATAATGTAATACTTTTATAAAATCTTTATTTTAGGAATTCCAGAAAATATTAACTATGAAATATGAATTCAAAACAATCTATTTGCAATCACGTCTAGGTACTTAAGTCTTAATTGCACAATTTTCAATCACAACTCACATAAGATGCAATACGTTAAGGAGACACTGATTTTAAATAGTTATGTTTGACTTTTTAAACACGTACATAGTAAAGGCTCGGTCGTATTTACACACATCGACACTCGCGGGTGTGGATGCAAAAGCACGGGAACGCTCGTCCACACTTTGGACTTTATCAATTGACGATTCGGCAAAATTTGGATACGTTTCAGCAATAATTATGAATATCATGTTTTTCTGTAAAAATAAAAATTAATTATAAAAATTTAAAAATAATTGTAGTTTTCGGGCCCCAAAAATTACGGGCCCTAGGCACGTGCATAGGTTGTCTAGGCCTTAGTCCGCCCCTGACACCATCCAAGTGAATACCGGGGTGCACCCTCATAACATGTTGGGTCAGACCAGATTTGGAGCGAAATATGCAATCATAGTGAGTACACGGTAGATGCCCAGGAGACTGGGAACCACTCGCAAAAGAAACATTCGTCGATCCTTCCTTGACCTTTCTACACCTGGTAAGATCGCGGGAGACAGATCCCATAGAGGAATAAATCAACCTGCACAACTCACAAAGCATACCTGACCATAATGGGCTGCATTCAGTAACATTTCTGGAGTAGTCACAGATGTTACGTGATCCCACAGGCATAGGGTAAGTAACACGGATGTTATTTACAGACCTGGCTATAGACGATAAATGATTTGTTAGTAGTAGGTCTGCTATGAACACCTTCATGGGTACTGGATTATTTGCTTGCACTCAATACTGAACCAAGATTAAGTTGCCTGTAAGAACAGTAACCACAAGGCAATACAGCACTAGTACACAATCGTGGTATCGGACAGAGTGTACAAGCACACTGATATATGGAGTAAACAATTTCAGACACAATTTACTCGAAAGGTTAGTAATTTAGTCTTTAGCGCAAGTCTGTTAGAAAAGCAATAAGAATAAGTTAGAATAGTAGAGATATCAGTAACCAGAAGAATTGGTAATTTTACCAACTCAACCCTTTCTCTAGTGTAATTAGTTTAAGTCAGAAGCAGATTGACACCTTCCAATATTCGATCAAGCACAATTCATTGAAATAGCAGTGAGGGTAAGGATTTTTGAGATATGTAAAGAAATTTTTTCAAAACTTGTCCAGTACAGTTTAATATGTTGCAGTCAAAGCTCCGCCACAGACGTCAAGGCTTTTGGATAGGATTTTGATACATGGATGATCACCCCTTAGTAGTCTTCCCCTATTATATTTTCTTCTGCCAGCAAATCTTACTTCATCTATCTGAACTGGTTCGTTTGTTCCTATTAACGGTCTTTTCTTAGGTCTTTTCTTAACTGCTCGGGCACAGACTTCCCTGTACAAATTAAATCGGTCTACATTTGTTGGCAAAGATTGGCTGGCCATCTTCGCTGCTAATCTGGTCTGCATATCTATAATGAAAAAAAAAACAGCTCCATAATTTTTCGTATTGTCATTTGGCTTGCAACCCTACCAGTTTCATCTATATAATCGAAAAATGGATTTGCTGTATGAATAGACCATGTAGTATTGCAATTGGAGCATCTCATCATGGGAACCCAGACACTTTTGTGATTCTTCCTTCGTTTCTCTACCATTTCCACACTTTGCACAGGGCTTCTTTCTTCATCATTGAGATTATTATTTCTCACAAAGGTGACAGCTTGATTCTCGCTAGAGATAACATTATAGTAGAATGTTTGCAAAGCCGTGATAATTATGAGCATGCAATATCTGATTTCCAATCACAAACACTTTGATTATTAAAAGATGTAATACATTAGAAATGAATGGAAAATTTATAATGTCAATACACGGAAGTTTAATTAAAGAGAAAAAAAAAGTTTTGAGAAATTAAGCTTGCAAGGTTCCTTAGATTGGCATACTAATGAAAGTTAGAAGTAAAAAATTTCAACAATGAATTAATATAAATTAAACTATGACACCAGGGTAAAAAGGAATTTCAGAGACAAGAGTTATATTAATAGTAATTATTACTAAAGAAAGTACTAAAGAAAGAGAGCAACTATCAATAACATAGTACAAGTTATACAGGTAAAGAGCAATATAAAGACTTGGTAGAATTTGTGAATTACTTGGGATGGTTTTAATTTCGTAGGTAGCCGTATAGAAATGGTTACTTTGCAAATTTTTGAAGTGTCCGTGGGAGCAGTCTGGCTCATGCATGGCAATTTAAAGATTCATAATTCAGTTCCGATACCAGCAAGCTTCCATTTTGAAATTTAAGAGTTCATGTTTCAGGCTACTTAACACATTTCAAGGTGGATGCATGATGTACAATAGTGGCAAGGATCGCCAAAGCTGGGGAAAAGTGGCTTAGCCTTCTCTTCAAATGGCATTTCAGGGTTCAAAATGTAGATAAGTCCTGTCAGCAAAATGATTTCTCAGCAGCAATCTTTTCTTGGTCTTTGTTCCATTTTTACTTTCTCCACTCCTTGTGGAATGCTTTTTAATTTTTATCTATGGCCAGAACATAATCTCAAAGAAATACCAAGTCCTTTGTTTTTGGAGATGTACAAGTTAGATAAGGCTGTCAAAAATATTTTCAACAAAATTAAAATTTAATTTTATTCTCTTTTTATTATTAATAACATATTAATTAAAATTCCTTTGCAAAATTTAAACAATATTACTTTTCTGCCCACTTAATTGCTTTTGGGACACTTAACGGTGGCATGTTCCATCTTGAATTTTACATAAAATATATAGTTTAATCAGAAAAAAAAGGTAGTTATGGAAATACACTCTCATAACAAAATAAATGGAAATACATTTCCATAGCAAAATATATATGTAGTAAATATATATAAACTCGCAAATATGAAAGCGTGTGTATATAGATTTTGAAATTAATAGATCGGAAGAGTACACTGTAATATATTTATTTAGAAAACAATTAGTTCTTATGGAAATACGTTATTTTCATAAAATAGTAAATACTTCGTAAAAAATTATTTACCGATTGCAATTCGAATGTGAAGATGGATAAAAAATATTCACTAATTATGAGTAGATTCTGAGAGATGAATCTAGAAATAAGCAATTTTTTTTTTTTTTAAAAAAATATATAATAAAAATTATATGCATTTTATTAGAAATATAATATTATTGAAAACATAGTTATTGAAATATGTATGTAAATGATAAATATTTTTTTACGATGAAAAACAGTAGTGAGAAAAAAAAAGCCACAATGGCGGCAGTTGTAATAAAATTCAAGCGGGAAAATTCACATGTTCTTTCATAATCTGAAGAGTAAAATTTTTTTTTTTTAAAAAAAAATTCTCTTTATAAAATAAATATTATATATAAAATAATAACTTACCAAATATATGATGAAAAATAATAATTTTCTTCTTATGATGAGAGCAACGACTTTTCAAAAATTCTCCTTTGAAAGCAAGGGAAAAATGGGCCGAAGAAGGGATCTTGGGAAATAGTGAATACTCATTCTTTTGCAGCTGCCACCTAGATAAAATTAGTGGAAATAAAGACAAACAATGTAGATATATACTTTAACGTTAAACGATAGAAAATCGTAATGAAAGGGTTAAAAAATGCAAAATAGAAAATGTAAGATAAATATCACTACAAAATTAATAAGTCATCTTAAAAGTACTATATAAATTTAAAAAAACCTATCATAAAGTGAAAACTGCGAATGTACAAATAACTGCGAGTCTACAAATATTAATTTTTTTTTAAAAAAACTTATCATAAAGTACTATATAAATGTATGAATTTTTTTTTAGTGGAAATAACTATAATTTAGAACTACTGTAATTTATAAGGAAAATAAAAGATGAATATCACAACAAAATGCGTACTTACCCAAATAACGATCACTGCGGTGGACTGAACTGGCTTATATGTTGTAAAATTGCATCAAAATGACTATCTTTGTAGGTACGCCTCCACATAAACTCCGTCAAATAGGAGTCTAAGTGTTGACGTGCAGTTCCTCTATGCTTCTTATTCCTCCATTTTACTAAACCCCACAACCTTTCAATATTTTGTGTGTGAACGCCGGTTGTAGGGTCTACAAAATTCTATGAGTGATTCACTCGATGGTGCTCGTATCCAGCCAGCTCCAATTCTTCTGTTTTATATCCTTTCCAGCAATCGCTATAAATAGTAGTGCCTTGGTGCACATTCTCCAAAATGGCTTGCATGAGACTGGACGCACTTCTATCTGCAACGGCTATTATAAAACATTCATCTGTTTCTCTGCAGATACCGCCAAATACCCATTGCTGTGGAAGTACTCTGCCGGCATTGTTCTTACGTTTGGAGAATAGAGTTTCGTCTATTTCCACAATTGTGTTAGGGCCTCCGATTTCCGCCTTTCATTATGTAACAGCTTCCACGCACATACTTCATGGAGATAGTTGTTCCAGTCAATCACAGTCTTGTCTGCCATTTCTAACTGGTCAGCACAAAATAGGATAGACGTTAATTCTCTGGACCAACAATATATAAAACGGAGAGCCGTTACGAAGGATATTCTGGAGCCTTCAAACCACGTGCCTTTTCTTATAGGAGTTTTTTTCAGGCAATCTTTCAAATTGCACCGCCATTGTTTTTCAGTACCATGGATGTACTTCTTCATCTCATGGCCATTTTCACACAATTTCATGCGGTGCAAAATTCCTTCTTGTTGGAAGAAAGCTATTGCCTCTTCTTCACATTTTGGGAGATCCCACAACTTCACATCTCTTGGTTGAATAATCGCCATTTCTAAAATATAGATGTCTAAAAATGAAAAATCCGGAAAATTAATAAAATATAAAATACATCCACTTAATATCATAGAAGAAATAACATGTAAATTACTTACAATTGTTGAGGAAGTAATGGTTTATTAAAAAAGTTTTCTGAAATCACTGAAAATTAAAGCTCTGAAAATGGTATGCAAAAAAACGCTGCTGCACTCAATAAAACGATGCAACAAATAGGAAAAAATACACTTTTAAATCTCGCGGGTCAAGACAAAAAAAAATCTCGTAAATTCGGATAATTACAGCGGTATGCCTTCAGGCTTATGACGTAATAGTAATGTAACAAAAAACAATTTCTAGAATTAGTCAGTCATGTCAGTCTCCGTTGCCATGACAACGTTCATGGATTTTTTTGACGACGCTAATATTGGATAATTAAGGTTGTCTGCCTTCAGGCTAATAACGTCATAGCAAGGTAAATACTGGATTACCAAAAAAAATTTTTTTTTTTATAATACATACAAGAAAATATTTACAATGCTAGTATTTTGTTAATATATATGATCCAGTAATATGTCAGCCTTTAATAAAGGGAACAGCTAATAAGAAAAATACTAAACTCTACTGTTACTGTGTTGACTAAATTCTGGTTTGGAATTAAAATCAATTATGAATGGATACGGGTCATTTATCAGAAGTCACACACACAAATAAACACTTAACTTAATGTTCACATGAAGATAATAGATATTTTAACTATAAATGACTTACAATTCCAGCAAAGAATATTTCTGAGCTACTGATAAAATAAAATGTTTGAATATTCCTTTAAAATACAGTTTTAAATTAATTGTATTCAATTGGTTTTCTTGTGCTATACTAGCAAGGCTCAGTAGCACAATACAGATATTGATCCAAATCACTAAAGCACTAATATCTATTTTTGCCACAACTTACAAATAGAACACTACAATCTACACCTGTGGTGGAAAAATACTCTGAATTCACATGAGGGACAAAAATAGTAACCTCTTCAGGACAAATACTTCATTAAAAAAAATTGGTGGTTTCCAGACTTATCTTTCAAGCGGGAATGTAGGTGTGGACATTGTCTCACCACCTAAGGAAAAGGAACACACCAAAATATAATCTCATGGGAATAAGATATACTAGCTATATAAAAAACATTGTAACTGTCAAATATGTACAATCACGTCATGTGGCTAGTATATGATTATTAAACCATGAGTTTAATTTCAATAACTAATAATAAAATAATTACTAAATGATAAATAAGTATGAGTTGGTGAGCAAGACTAAGACATGAATAAACAATATTACAATGGTTAAATAGTCGTTCTCACGCGCAGGTTTTGAAGGATGTTTACATTAAATTTGGGTTCACACGCAAATGATGGTTTTAAATACAGTTTTAGGAATAGGCTACATAACTTGGTCTACATATATGTTTGGTGTATGAAATCACTCGCAGGTGATTATAAATTTTAGGTTACAAATTAATAGACTCGTAACATACATATATATATATGTGTATCACTCGTAGGTGACAGTTAATATTCAGGCACTTCCGGTACATGTATATATATATTGTTTTGATCACATACAAGTGATTATAATAATTTATTTAGCTATATACATAACAAAATCACTCACAGGTGATGAAATAATAACACATTTAGATTATATACTTTTATGAGCATTAATATTAATCTTTGCAATGAAGTAAATTTGCTCATGATTATCTATGCCTAGTGTATTCTATTTAATTGGTTATACATCCGCTTTAATAGTTAGTGGAAATGATGATCATTAATTATAACTAATAGTATTTAACTTAAGCTCAAATAATTAATATACTCTATATAGATAAGTTGCCTATCAAATTGGATTCAAATTCAGGTCAAAGCTGAAATAACAATTATAATGGCGGGTTGAACTGATTATGGACAGCCAGAATTCAGATACTAAGGCGTAGATAAAACATATAACTCTGGGCCTCTGCATTTCGTATATGTGCCTTTTTCACGGGATTCGTACCAAATACCGGTTCCCTTTGACCAAACTCATTGCTGTTGATAGAAGGGCTTTAATTTGGCTGATCGAGAAATTTATTTAAGCAGGAGTCTCATGCTCCGTTACTAAGGATGCAGTATGGGGGGCGCGTACCAATCCCATCTGTGGAAGGTAATTGCTCGAACTAAGTGTACTGATGTAGCCGTAACACGTACACCCAGTAAAGAAATGCAGCGAGTTATGCCGTAGCGTTTCTAAAGACATACGCGCTGACAACATAATCATGTAATAAAAATTAAGACGCTAATTAAGTTTCCTTCATGGAAGTACCCCTGTATCAGTTCATATGATAGTATTCAAAACTATACTACTGAGGAAAATTTATGAATCCAAGTTATAAGGCTATCTATATAGGCTTACTTATTTAAGGGGACTACAGCATAGTAAGGAAAATAATATAGAATTATAGATTTATGCTGCATTTTATCATCTCAACTAGATATTTAAATATCATTTAAAAGTAAATCCACCTGGTAAGTTAGTAATTATATCTCAATTAAGAGAGTTTACCCATTTCAAAACAGGGTTTTTGGTTTGTGTATTATTATTATACGCAAATTTACATATATAGGTGAGAATCTTATTTATTTCTCGCTAATAATTTAATTATGAATAAAACCTGGTTTTGAATATCTATAGCATAAACAATAAAATAAGTAAAATTTAGTAAGATTTGGCATAGATTTAGGAAATGCAAGATACAAATAATATAAGATTTCATGTAAGTGAAATCTGAAATTTAGCTTTGCTTTAGTATATTTTAAAGGAACTTTCTGTGACATTAGTTGAAATTTGATTGATTTAGTTTAAAGAATAGAAGTTGTTTATATTTAACGAACATAAGAACATAAATATTATCGTTAATTTAAAATATAAAATAACTGAGAATTTTAATTATTGGTCTAAAATAGATCATTTAAATCATATGTAACAAAATTCTTAAACATTCAGAATAAATGATTTTAAAGGAATAAAATTAAATACGCAAAACCAAATCAATCATACATAAAATATTCGTTATCAAATCAATATGCAATTTAGAAAATCGGGTTGAGAATGAAATGAAATTTGAAAACAAGACAAGATTTTAGATTAAACAAAAATTAAAATATATCCAGAACATGTTTAGTTTACATTATTATTATAGTTATTATGGCCATTACTTTAGAGTTAGCTAGCATTTTAGACTTTAGATTAGTTGAAGATTTGAATGAATGATTACCATTTTCTCCTTTCTCTGCTGGCAGGTACTCTTGATCTAAGGTGGTTACGGCTGTTACCTCATCTTTCTCGGCATCAGGTAGCTGCTCATCGGAGGCGGGAAGGCAATATTTTGAGCCTCTATCCCGACATCATCTTTATTAATTCTTCTCCGAGTACTTTTTCAAAATATTAGACTGAATGCCTCTTATTAAAATATTAGAATTCCTTCAATATGGCGCAGCAGCTTATATATATCCCTCTACCCCCTCTCTTTCGTGATATTCTATTTTAGACGAGTTTTCCTAGCTTATTTGTTTATTGCCAGTAATCATGGAAACCTGCTGTATCAAACTTGTAATTAGGTCAAATTAGCTTCCATGACACGCGGTAATTTATGCAATCTTTTTAATTTTAATCTAACTTTAACTGATTCAGCTTCAAGCCGCCATATTGAACTTTTTAAAATACTGGCCTGACACACAATTTTCACAATAACTTCAGTTTTAATTATGTTAGAGCAAAAACAATTACATTGCTAGAAACTAGAAACCTTAAGGAAAACAATAAACATAAAATAAATAGTGATAACTATATAAAAAATAAGGAAAAAAAGAAATTTTCACGTCCGAAATACTTATTATTTTATTGTTTGTTCATAATATGATAAGTAACATTAACTAAAATTGAAAATACATCTTCAGTGATAATTTCTTTGCATTCCTCACAAAGCTTATCTTTCTAAACATGTATAACATGTCTTACCTGAGATAATCCACAGCTTCACAATCTCCAAAAGAAGTCGGATATGACTTCATTTTTATCTTGTACCCCAAATGTTCTAAATGTCAAAGGCATCTATAAAGAAAAAGATTCATCCTAATAAAAGATACAAAAGAAATCATCATAGCAATTGGCTTCTTGTCTGTCTAAAACTAGAAATTGTAGGCTACTGTCTATATCACTATGATAAAATGAGTTTCATCTTTTCATTTTATATTTTTTGTGTACATCAGTGATGTTTATATTCTTTATGCACAGAAGTGATGCTATCTTATTATATTTTTGTACTATATAGATATAATTTATTTGCATATAGTGTATTTGTTAGCTATTGACTTGAAAATAATGTTATGAAACATATACCAAAACGAAAGCATGAATCACGTATATATAATTTATTTGCATACAGATCATTTGTTAGCTATAGATTTGAAAAACGTGAACAAGAATAGGAATTATAACAAATTACTTATAAACCATATATTATATATATAAACATAATTAATGACTTTCGTAATAAATTATACTTTTTTGAAAAACATTTTTATAAGTGTAGAACGTTAACAGTTACATTAGATATTAATTATATACAAATGTAAATAATTAACACACAAATTACAAACTAAAAAAATAAAAATAAAATTTTAAATGTTACTTACAAAATTACATTCAACCGCTTCTGTCAGCCATTTTTATAATGGTACGGGAGATAGGTCATCTGTAGCCCCGTAAATTATTTTTGTCTTTTATCGCTCCGTGATAAGTACAAAAATTATTAAAAAAGTCTAAAGATTTAAATACTGTGGTTGATTAAAACTGCTGCCAAAAATTTAAATTTTAACCGATTTTTTTGAAATAAACATTTTCTGAAAACTATGTCATGAAGCTTTCTAATAATCGTATTTTTCATCTACGTCACATTTATACCTTTCACGTCAGTAAAGAAAGAAAACAAAACATCATCTGAACGTCACCTGATGCGCGCTCAAAGAGCTGAAAGAGTTAATTCTAAATATAAATTGGGTCAATTTTCAGCCACCAGTATTAACTTTCCTGGCGTCACTTTGACTAGCAAAACAAATCTAAACTGTAGAAAAACATTTTGTTATATATGTAACTACTGTTTAATTTAGTATGCAGAAATATATAATTTCAAATATTACTAATTTAATAAATATTTTAAAATAAAGAAATCTTTAATGTTTTAAATTCTATTAACATCATTGTTCTAGCAAATATGTAGTCTTAAGTTACACATACAACCTGTTTTTCATTTAATTATTAGAAATATATGCGTATTTATAGAAGTTTATGTATATAAATCCAATTTTCTCTATATGTAGATATACACACACATACATAGTTAACGCATTTAGGTTTAAATTTAGGCAGATTTTTATAATATTAGCATGGTTCACTATCATGAAACGTAACTGAATCAGGCCGAGATGGTATCAGCCCAGTTGCCATCCTCACCAACCTTCTAGATGACTTCACTGTACCTTTCTTCCTTTTCTTTGAAACCACAGCTTCTCGATCATGTGATGAGTTACTGCAATTTGCAGAAGGCAAAGCCTCAGAGGCAAACACATCAATAGGAAAGTCTTTGTCAGAATCAATCAAAATCATGTTCCGCGGAGAAAGAAGCCATATTCACCGGTTATTTTTTAATATGCTGATAAAATCTAAAAAGAAAAAAAATATATAAAATTTTAATAATGTACTTTAAAAATTGCTATAAAAAAATCTAATTTTCATCGCGCAGCAAAAAGCTAGCAAAATGGCGGAGAGAGAAAAAATTCCAGTAAGTGTGATGTATATCGTTTGCATGCAATTGCAATCGAAATTCAAAACTTGCGCAGAGGCACTTAGGGGCAAGAGATTTTTTGTATAACCACACGAACTGCAGAATAAATTTTCCCTCCGAGTAGTTGCCACATCATTGCAAAGCATATCATGATTTTCATGTTGATGCTAATAAATGTTTTTTTATAAAGATATTAAACAAAAAGTCCAAAAAAGAAATAGATAGTAATTACTAATTTTTTATTATATTTTTTATCCTGGCGGAAACATTTTCATCAACCCCCTCTTCCTGCACAACACAATTGCTATTTTCGTCAGATTTTTTTTAAAAAAAATCCAGTCACATGATTAAAATATTAAAAAAAACACAAAATTGCCATGATCTCTGAATAGATTGGGTATGAGCACCGGTCTTCGGATTTACATAATTTTGTTAGTGGTTTTTGGTAATGCTGAAGCGCTCTATCTTTCAGGTCTGCATAGTCTGCCCCACTCATCTGAATGAATCACAAAGCCACTCGTGCATTCCCTTTATAATGTGAGTCGACGTAGATTTGTCTCGACATGGCACTACAAAATAGCAATAGGCTCCATCAATTCGGGCCCGTGGTTGTCATGGCACTACAAAATAGCAATAGGGTCCATAAATTTGGGACCGTGCTCTTTTTTTTATTAATTAGGATTACCGATGTATTCTTTTGATGGAACTTATACTCAAACCGAACTTCATAACATTCTGACAGTAGGTGAATTTTACCTACCTCTTGCTCCAAATACCAATCACTCAGCCTGAAAACCTTTACCTTGGGAAAAGTGGTGTCCCAGTACCTTATATTTTTTGATCTTATCGTGTCTAACCTTTTTGGGGTAACTGGGATCAGTACCTTATATTTTTTGATCTTATTGTGTCTTACCTTTTTGGGGTAACTGTTATGTCTAGTATGAAGAAAGACATCCTTTTCTACCACTACGTCCGGCTTGAATGGTTACCATTGGAGTCCACCCAGACCCGTTCTCTTGTTACACGATAACCCAAATTGACTAAATGCGAAGACGAGAACATAAATAGTTGTGCCTTTTTAACCGCTCCAGCCTGATGTAGTCACAGGACTGGAGTAGGTGTGGGAGGCACTTAACAGTTTCCCTACACCTACATTTCTGACTGGCAAAATTACCCCCCCTGTTGGGAACAGATCCACAGGAAGTCAGACCTACCCGCATCTTTATAACCTTCAGATCGCTTCTCAATTCTGCCTTGTCCTTAAGCCACTCATTGCCCATCCCATCATTCCTACAGGAAAGTAAGTCAATTCACCATTGTCTTCACTATCCGACAGTTTTCATAGTTATAAAAATGTAATCATGTGATTAAACATAAAATGCAATCATGCGATTAAACATAAAATGTAATTTTCCACAAATATTTGAAAATAATTTAAAGCAATAATTATATTTTCATTCAGTTATACAAATCGAACCGCGTGATTAAAAGGTGGTAAATGTCTTGAATACAGTTTATCTAAATCTACATCAATCTTTAAAAAAAAAAAATCAAATTTAAGTTTACCAGTTTATTAAACCATCTACTCATGATATATCAAGCTTTAAAAAAAAATCAACTTTAAGTTTACTAGTTTATTAAACTATGATAATCAAAACGATGAACAGTTTAAATTTAAGTTTGCTAGTTTATCGAGCGTTCTTGGTAATAGAAAAAACAATTTTCATAATTATAAAAAAGTGTAATTGTGTGATTAAAAAAGCAAAATGCAATTTTTCAAATATTTGAAATTAAATTTAAGTAATAATTATATTTTCAGCCAGTTATACATATGGAATCACGTGACAAATGGCATGCAAACGTTTTAAATTCATATTATGAAAATTACATCAATCTTTAAAAAAATCAAATTTAAGTTTACTAGTTTATTAAACCATTTACTCATCGCAATCAAAAGGATGTGCCCATATGAAATAAAGCATATGAATTTTTAAACACAAAATTGAAGGAAAAATTGGAAAAAAAAATATTAATGGTAAAGCCACATGTTCAATTATAACTTCTACTTACCAGAAATTGTTGTTTTTTCCCACGTAGATACTGTTTGAAATTCGTCTTCTAATCTCATAATGGAATCTACTTTTGATCATGTGAGATCCACACAGGGTGGAGAAATCCATAATTTGCATCGATATATCGAAGTTTTGATATCGACACAAATCTCTAGTTATTTACATGCAAGTGAGTTTGCCATCAACAAGTGAACATTTATAGAAAATAAATACATTTTATTATTGCTCATGTTAAAATAATGATTGGAGACCACGTCGTAATACATACGCTAAAAAATAAAAACAATAACATAAATAAGTAAAAATTTGTAAATGTTATTTACATTTAAATAAGATAAACACTAACCTTTTAACTGTCAGTAAGAATCTTTAGCATCTTTGAGAAATTTAATGAACATATCGCTCTCATTTAGATGCTTTTTATCCATCCAGCAATAAATTGAATATACATGGGATTATAAAAGATCCGGTGACATCTTTTTAAAATTTTTTAAATATTTTATCTTTGGGCTTCCAGCCATGATCTCTGAATAGATTGGGTATGAGCACCCGTCTCCGGATTTACATAATGTTAGTGGTTGATGGTGAAATGTTGAAGCCCTCTATCTTTCACGTCTGCATAGTCTGGCCACTCACCTGAATGAATGACAAAGCCAGTCGTGCATTCCCTTTATAATGTGAATCAACGTAGATTTGTCTCGACATGGCACTACAAAATACCAATAGGGTCCATCAATTCGGGCCCGTGGTTGTCATGGCACTACAACATAGCAATAGGGTCCATAAATTTGGGCCCGTGCTTTTTTTTTTATTAATTAGGATTACCGATATATTCTTTTGATGGAACTTATACTCAAACCGAACTTCATATCATTCTGACAGTAGGGGAATTTTACCTACCCCTTGCTCCAAATACCAATCACTCGGGCTGAAAACCTTTACCTTGGGAAAAGTGGTGTCCCAGTACCTTATATTTTTTGATCTTATATCGATTGTAACCTTTTTGGTGTAATTGGGATCAGAGTCTCATGCCACTGTTGTCTAATATGAAGAAAGACATCCTTTTCTACCACTAAGTCCGGCTTGAATGGTTACCATTGGAGTTCACCCAGACCCGTTCTCTTGTTACACGATAACCCAAATTGACTAAATGCGAGATAGTTGTGCCTTTTTAACCGCTCCAGCCTGATATAGTGACAGGACTGGAGTAGGTGTGGTAGGCACTCAACAGTTTCCCCACACCTACATTTCTGACTGGAAAAATCACCCCCCCCTGTTGGTAACAGATCCACAGGAAGTCAGACCTACCCGTATCTTTATAACCTTGATGAGATGACTTCTCAATTCTGTCTTGTCTTTAAGCCACTCATTGCCCATCCCATCATTCCTACAAGAAAGTAAGCCAGGTCGCATCTTGTGAACATGGTTCCTCAGCATTACGGTTACGCCAATCTTGCATCCGACTTTCGTCTTATCGGACGTACCCATTCTATTTTATACTTCAAGAACAATTCCCGCCAAACTTTCCAACAACACCATGGGAGAGCAAGTACCTGATAGAAGCCAAAGCATGCAAGCACATTCTGCATATGCCTTAGACCTCGTACTCTCAGCGACAACCACGGAACACCACCTCTATCCCTGGCTGGGAGATTAATGTGGGCATCCGGGTATCCAGGAGGAAGATGGAAAATAGCCTTCGGACTTCACCTTCGAACCGAGAGAGAATGATCTTATTGACCCCAGACCATATGCAGTAGAATAAAAGAATTTCGGAATAACATTCCGATTATGTAGAATCTCCTTCTGTAAGGGCTTCAACCGGGAATTCCGACATTTATCCAACATTAGACCGAACTTCCGGTGATCGAACAGTGTACAGCCCGAGTGCACATTAATCTTCTCACCAAGATATCCGATGCCAAACTATCCATCTGTCGGATGACAACTCCCTGATATCGAATGGGAGGAATGACATCGACGAACTATTTCAACTTTCCGTTGAACTCCCAGCCACAATACTGACATTTAGTGACTTTAAGAGAAAGATGATGAGCAGATAGGAAATTTATCGCTACAGAAAGAAGATTAATACCGGTGTGACTATCTGACACTAAGAATAGATCATCAGCATATGCCAAGACTGAGATACTCGTCCCATCAGCCAGTGTACTCATTCAATTCTCGTATCAGGGATCCATCAACCAGTTGAATAAGAAAGGAGACATGGGCTCCCCTGCCATACCCTTTAGTGACTGGAAGTTACTGTCTGACTGACCTCCATCTGCAGAAGATAGTCACAAACCCCTGACCAAGACTAATACTGCAATCTGGACAGCGTCCAAGATCCTGAACAAGAGTAATAATGGAATCTGGACAGCCTGCATAGTAACGAGCTTCTGAAATACTCTTATGACTAACACGGTCAAAGGTCTTGCTTATATCCAGAAAACTACCATAAAAGGTACCTCTAGTTCTGGCCATGCCAACCAGAGACTGCATCGCAATAGCACTGGTATCAACGATAAATCCCGGTTGGGATTCATGAACTTGGTAAGATTTTTGAAGGTAGGCAGTCCGGCACTGCGAAAACGACCTCAGGGCAACAGCAGATGGTAATGGTACCAAAGTCGCACTATTTACCTCATCCCCCTTTGAGATAAAGGTCGTTCGGCCTAACTTCAGGGACGGTGGGACTCTGCATGCATGCAGCCATGTCGTAAACAGTTCAGCTAAAACTCCAACAGGAATTTGACAAGATTGCCGACAGAGATGCGATCCGGACCTGCCGCAGACCCCTCATACTACTGAGGTTCAGCTCAACCGCCTCACAAGTGAAGGAGAAATAAGTAAGTACAGACCAGTCATCCCCCGCATTCCCCTTCAAATTCTCTGGGCTCAGCACCATGGACTTAGAAAAGATATCACCATATAAATGGAGAATATTTTCCATTGTCGCATTGTAGTCCACAACCTCCTCATCTACCTGGATATTTCCGAAACATGCGCTGAACTTTTCAAATTTTTTTTGAGCAGTTCAGATTTGCAGATCCTCACTTGAATTGGGCAATAATCTTTAGAGAGTTCATGAAACCCCCATTCCATAGTGTTTTAAATGAAATTTGCCCAAAAATTCGGCAAAGCGGACCTCTATCAGGTCATTGTTAGCATCCAGTTCAACGTTACCGTTTTGAGAGGAACTTTTTTAGGAAAAAGCCACATCAGAAACCACTACCCGCTCAACTGTATCCACCAAGAATCTAGGTGAGTTGGAGATGGGTTCCAACTGGTGAAAACCATCCATAGACTTCATGTCCCTACCAGACAGGTATTTGTAGAAACCTGGTCAGAAACTGGGGCAGCATGAGAAAAATCTGGCCATCAACCAACTACCCTATCCGAGGAGGGAACCCGCCCCAGGATAGGACAGCACCACCATCTTCGTCCGGGACAATTAGAACTGAGACAATTAGAAGGTAAGGATTCTGTATGATTTGCATCTGTGGTCACTGCTATGCACTCCTGACACCATCTTACATCTACGTTCACTCAACCCCTGAACGATAGTACGATATCTTGGTGTATGTTGACAATGTCTAATATCAAATAATGACCGCCCTCCGAGGAATAGTCCAACTAGATATTTGTTCATGTGAGCCGGAGCATCTAATTTCAACAAAGCCAGCTCCTCCATTTCCGATTCGGTCTAAACTTTCCAGGAAGAAGCAACACCTCACAAGTGAACATCAGGGTGCACCCTCATAACATGTTGGGTCAGACCAGATTTGGAGCGAAACATGCAATCACAGTGAGCACAGGGTAGGAGATGCCCAGGAGACAGCCACTCGCAACAGAAACGTTGGTCGATCTTTCTTTGACTCTTCTACACCTGGTGAGATGGTGGGAGACAGATACATTGAGGAATGTCAACCCGCACACTCACAAGCATACCTGACCATAATGGGCCACAGAGCCTGTAACATTTCTGGCGTAGTCACAGATGTTACAACATGATCCCACAGGCATAGGATAAGTAATACGGATGTTATTTGTAGACATGGCTATAGACTAAACGATTTGTTAGTAGGTCTGCGGAGAACACCTTAATGGTTACTGGATTACTTGCCCGCACTCGAGCAATCTGTATCTGCGGATAAGAAAATATCCTGTGTAATAAATGATAAATAAACCACTAAGTTAATAATATAAAACTAGCACCTGAGTCCGGACAGCCGGGTGAAATCAATACTGAACCAAGATCAAGTTGCCAGGGAAGACACAACCACAAACAGCAGTAGTCCACAACCGCTGTATCAGACGGAGTGTACAAGCACACTGATATATGGAATAAATAATTTAAGACAATTTACCTGAAAGGTTAGTAATTTAGTCTTTAGCACAAGTCTGTTAGAAAAGCAATAAGAATAAGTTAGAATAGTAGAGATATTATCAGTAACCAGAAGAATTGGCATTTTACCAACTCAACCCTTTGGCTAGTGTGTAATTAGTTTAAATAAGCTGCAGATTAGGCTACTGATAGTCAGAATCAGTTTGACACCTTCCAATATTCGATCAAGCACAATATAACAAAATAGCACTGAAGATAAGGATTTTGAGATATGTAAAGAAAATGCTTTGAAAAAGTTATTCAGTACAATTTAATATATTGCACTCAAAGCTCTGCTGCAGCGTCAAGGGTATTCGATACGATTTTGGTACGTGGATGATCACTACTTAGTAGTCTACCCGTATTATATTTTCTTCTGCCAGAAAATCTTACTTCATCTGTCTGAACTGGTTCTTCTGTTCCTATTAACGGTCCTTTTTTAACCGCTTGGGAACTGACTTCCCTGCATACATTAAATCAGTCTACAATTGTTGGTGAAGATTTGCTGCCCATCTTCTCTGCTAATCTGGCCTGCATATCTATAAAGAAAAAAAAAATCAGCTCCATAATTTTCCATATGGTCATTCGTCTTGCGACCCTATTACTTGCATCTATATAATCGAAAAATGGATTGACTGTTTGAATAGACCTGGTAGTATGGCAGTTGGACTATCTCATCATTGGAACTCAGTTACTTGTGATTCTTCCTTCGTTTCTCTACCATTGTATCTCCACACTGCGCAGGGCTTCTTTTTTCATCATTGAGATTATTATTCCTCAAAAATGTGACAGCCTGATTCTCGCTAGAGATAACATTATAGTAGAATGTTTGCAAAGCCATGATAATTATGAGATGCAATATGTGATTTCAAATCGCAAAAACTTTGGTTATTAAAAACCAAAAACTGTCAATCAAAAGTGATTTTCAAGTCATTATCACACGTCAACACTGAGTTTTTATTTACTTAAATATAGAAAGATTTACAAATTTTAAGGTAATTAAACAAAACTATACAGATCGGAAACACTTATTGCAAGTGAAAAGCAATTTTTAAAAACCTGAAGAATTTTAACGTAAATAATTTGGTGCTGATTTAGTATGCGCTCAAGACCATTACCAATTATAAGAACCACCCAAAACCCACACTGACACATCCAACCGATAAATGACATCGATCAATGTATATGTTATTGCGATTTGACCATTCATTACAAAACCGTCATATTAATATAAAATACCCAATTTTCATAGTTATAAGAAATAAAAATCACGTGATTAAAATATTAAAACCCAAATGTAATTATAAGAAATGAAATCACATGATTGAAATATTAAAAACACAAATGTAGTTATAAGAAATGAAATCACATAATTGAAATATTAAAAACATATGTAGTAATAAGAAATGAAATCATGTGATTTAAATATTAAAACACAAAATCGCCATTTTAAATGAAATCTTGTGATTACATTGCTAAAACACAAAATTCACCCATTTCTCTTTTAGACTATTTGAACTGTGTTATAGTGGCATATTTTGCCATAAGTCTCTGAAAGTCAACATCCATAAAATTGCGGTAGCAAATATATGCAAAACCATAGGCAATTTTTGGCATATTCATATCTCTTTATCAGGTATCTTTATTTGAGCACTAATTGGTTTCTCCGAATAATTTTTTTCCCACGATATTGTTAAACTCAATTATTAGGTATCTTCTATTTGAGTGGTGGTACACCTTTCTTATAGCTTTTGATTGCTTATGAGTTGAAATAGGTCTTCTGTAGGGAAACGAAATAGGTTGCAGCTATTGTTAGTCACTATGATAGTTGAGGAATGAATTATATAGGATAGTTGGAATTCTGGACTTAAACTACTGACTGGTGGTCTGATAGTTTGCCAGATTTTATGCAATTATCATTTGTTATTTGATCATCGGTCGCATTTCTGATGTCGTAGTCATTCTCTTCAGAATCAGTAAAATATTATTTAATAGATGGTTCATCTATGTTATTTTTTTTGTATTTCAGATTTTCTTCTATGAAGTATAGAGGCATAGGTTTGTATATTTTGTTGATTTGGCAGATTTATTATATTTAGACTTTGAAACAGAAGAGTGTATCTGCTTTGGTGTAGTATAATTTATATCTTGTGAATTTGTAATATTAGCTTCAGAAATCAGGCTTGGAAAGTCGGAATTTAACTGTGTATCTTCACCCTCATATTTTTTTTAAAACAATCGCGGTTGTTTATTTGATTTTTGTTATAAACCTCGGGGTTAAAATTGTCATTATAATATTGTTGTAAGGGTTTATTCATAATTTTTTTGTCATGGGGTTTTTTTTTTTTTGATCTTTTTTTTCCATTTAGGTGAGAAATTAGGGTAAAACTGACACATAGCGGTCTGGACACTATGCCCTCTATTATATCCAAATTTAATAAGTGTATGTTAATATAAAAACTGACAAAAAAAAAAACCTTACATTTACATGCGTATTTTTCACTTATAGCGGTCTTTGCTGTTTATGTAGCTGTAAATAAATTAACTATATTAACTATAAATGTTTTTACATTAAGATTTATAAATAACAAAAAACGAACTTACATTTTTAGGAGTAGTTTGAGGCTACACAAGCGAGGACATGCACGAAAACGTCATCGCGTTTGTGCATATTTCTGAATGAAAATTCCTGCAGGTAGGATGAGAACAAAGATCTGCTTGTCCCAAATTGGTATTTTAGCTTACGCTTAGCTTTTATCCACATTTTCCACATTATTGGTGTGTATAAGCTCGTCCTCCGGGTCAACAAAGTTGTCCTGATGGACGACGACAGAGTGGAGATAGACACCATTAGAAAGACGCCAACCGTCACTGATAATATGTGTTCCAGGCAAAAGGTGTTGCTGGATGAGCGCTTCCAGAGTGTCAGCCGATCTGTCTGCGATTTCAGATAGGAAGCATTTTTTCGAGGCTCTTTCTATCCCACCGAACACCCAACGGCCTTCTCTGAACGCCCCTCTGTTGTATTTCCGATGGAAGAAATATGACCCATCGATTTCAACTATCTGTGGTTCGCCGTTGTCATCAAATTCGCTGAGAAGTGCTCGATTTCTGTCTAAATATGTAGGCCTATTTTACCGGCAAAAATTACACCAGTCTTTGACCTCGTTCGCTGACCTTTGTCTCACGACCAATGATGTGAATAGGAAAATTATATGACCAGCAAAATGCTATATGAACAAACACAGATGGCTGCGGAAAAAAAATGACCCACTTCTAACTGCTGTATGTTGGTGACACATTTTGCATTGCCATCTAACACCATCTATGATGATGGAATATTTACCAGCGAACATTGAATGTTGCAACGCAGACATAGCATGCTGTTCTTTAACAGACGACAAGTATTCCATGTTTCTGCCAGAACATCTCAAACATCCATAATCTCATTTCGAGGCACTGTTGTTGTGATAGCCACTCTAGCTGCCATTTTTTAATAAAGACAAAATTACACGTGGTAAAGCAAACGTAGTTCAGAATTTTACATGTGGCAAGAACGACACGTGACAAAAGTAGTTCATATTTTTTACAGCAGGGACTTTTTGGGTGAGACTAAATAGACCCTAAAAAAGTAAGTTTTCTTACATCCATTTTATGTATTAATCTTCATGTAAAAAATACATTTATAGTGAGAATGACGTAGTTCGAAACACGGATCCTAAATGTAAGTTTTCATCTTTATGTCAAAACATTTATAGTTAATATACTTTATTTATTTATAGTTTTATATAGAGTAAAGACCGCCAGATATACATTCCAAGTGAAAAGTACGCAAAATTTCTTGAAAAGCTGTCCATTCTTATTATGTACATCAATTTCTTCAATATGCCCATTCATATCTCCTATAACCATTATTCTCTTTCCTTTTCTTTAAAACTCTGTATATCCTTAACTAGGCACTCATATATGGTATTGTTCCACTCCATTATAGTTTGACTATCTCCAGTAGATATATAAACTATAGCCACCACCCATTCTTGTCTTCCCAATTTTATTTCAAACAAGAAATGTTCTTGGCATTTAACAGTATTTAACTAAATTTTTTGATATAACACCTATACCACCACCCTTTTTTCTTTCTCTTTTCTATTTATACCCTGCCATACCAGATCTTCCAAAACAGGTTCTTCTTTTCTTAGATGTGTTTCCACTACTGCTAATACTTCAAGCTCTTCATTTTCAATTGCTTTGTTTAATTCCTGCCACTTTTCTGGTTTCCTACCACCTTGCGTATTCAAAATACAATTTTAACAATTTTTTTCCCTAACTACTCCTATATATATTTTTTGATTCTTTCTTCTCCATTATGTTTATAATTTGCTTACCATTAATTTTACAGATCCACATTTACATTTATATCTAAATCAACTTCCCTTTGTTTATTCCTTACATCCCATCCATTCTTTTTAATAACACTGCAGTTTAACCCTCCCTTCCCTCAATTATAAGTTTCCCAAACTTATTCTTTATAAATAGACTCCCTAAAACTTCAGCTCCTTGTTTCCCTAAGTGCAACCCATCTTTACTATATAACTCCCTCTTGCCAATAAAAAAATCCTACACATCCACAAACACAATATCATTTCGCTAACACAATTGTTTCAATCTCTCATTTATAGAACATGCCCTATCTAACATATACCTTTTATCAAATATTGGTAATAGTCCAACTATTCCTACTCTTTCCTTTAGCCATACTCAAATTCCTAATCAATTCTGTGTACTCACCCATTACTCTCTCTAATGACTCTGATAAATTATTAGTCCCT
>JAQFVV010006773.1:0-363372 GCA_028023455.1 Epiperipatus broadwayi
AAATTTTTTTTTATTCTTTTATACATACAGAGATTTATATGCTAGATTTACACATATACCGCTATTTTTCTTTGCATTTATTATATAATATTTTTAATAATAATAATATGCTGTTTAACTTTCATTTTGTTAAAATAGGAGTAAATCAGAAAGTGTAAATAAGTAATTACATTGTTAGATTAGAGATAAAAATGTACACGTTGTGAAACAATGAACACATCTGTATTGATAAATACGTTTTTTATTTTCTGATGCATATTACCAGCTTTTGTTGTTATCTGTATCTAAGATATTTACAAAGAGGTGCTTTTGACGTAGATATCTTATATTTAACAATTTTTGTTCATCGATAGATTTGTGAAGCTTGATTTTTTTTTTTAAGATACTTGCATTTTTTTACACTCGCGATATAATGATTAAAACACTTTTAATCGTTAGTTATAAATTTTTAGAGCAGATTGAAACAAATACAAATTTTTGTATATTGCCTCATGATTATTATTTTGAGACTCGACCAGTCGTCCTTCCTGTTATTATTTTTCAGTACAGAGTCGTAAGCTCTGATGATTTTTTTTGTTATGAGTGAACGCTTAATTTCTTTTTCCGAAAGTTGAAAAAAGAGTTAAATGAATGCGCGCTTATAGCAAAGCAATTTCAGCAATAAATGTTATTAGGAGAGAAATGAATAATTTATTATAAGCAAGTAATAATATAAAATGATACAATATACATATTATACATAAGACTCAGTCTCTGCATTGCTAAACCATTTTCTTCTGCTTCCTGAAAAGCAATACAGATCGAATAAAATGCTACCTGTCTAGAGAAATTGATGCACTTGCCAACCAACAAATGATAGATTTGAAGCCACCACAGTAGCTATGGAATACTCTCCTAGTTCCGGCTTATTAAAAAGCCATATCTTCTGTGGAGAGAAGAGGAAATAAGAAAAAAAAAGTTGTAAATCTATATCAGCCATGTGGTAAAGCTTGAAGCTTAAATCAAGTTTTGTTAATTTGCTCGTGACAGCAATTATTTTTTAAATGAGAGAGACAAATCCATCGTAAGTACCTAACTTATTCAAAGTACTTATAATAACTTTCTTTTTTTTTTAAATGGTGGAATGAAAGACCGCGTGAATAATGGGTGGAATTGAAGAAACAGCAAGTCATGGATTCAGCATTATCTAAAGTATCTGCAATAACTTTCTTTTTTTGTTAGTTGTTGTTGGTGAGAAAGAAAAGCAATTCGAAAATTCAATAAGAAGTAAAGTAGACGGGTAAACATGAACTTAACCGATTTTATTCCTTTTTTCTTATTAAAAACCTAATTTGGTCAAGAATTTTTCTTGATACAGAAACATTAAAGATCTGATCCAATATTTTATTAATTCAATATAGCACAACATAGTCTAAATCTTAAACTTAAATTTTTCATTATTTTTTTGTATATTGTAATACAGTCGTTGTTTTTTTTTAATTTCATATCGAGCAACCTATAGATATATGATTTATACGTTTTTTATTTTTATCTTGTTAGTATATAGAAAATTAATATATATGTATTTTTTCTTCGCTTATAAGGCCGCAAAGAAAAAGATATTTTTATATGTGTAATTTGGTATACATTTATGTTGGATATTTAATAACGCGTGAAGGTGTAACTGTCACAAACACAAATAGGCGATTGTTAAATAGTACCAAAAGGCATTACATCTGAATGAAAATGAAATAATATGCTGTTGTTACCTGAAATTTATTTTATGATATGATGAAAGAAAAGTCTTAAATAAGCATTTATATCATGTATTTTTTTTTTCTAATATTAGTTTTGATTAATAATATGACAATGGTTTATTTGCTTATACTTATGAATTTTTTATATAATAAGCCATTTTAATTGTCGCATTTGACTCCTTAAAGAAGGAAAGAAAGAGTAGAGTGTTAATAAAATATATATATCTTAATTGCTCGAAGTAAAAATATTAAGAATATTGTGGGCTTATCTTAATTCTTATCATTTTGGTTCAATATTATTGTCATAGTTATTAAGAGTTACTATTCGTATATATTGAGCAATAACTTGTAAATATTAATCAAGAAATAATAGTAAATTAACGTTGATATTTTGAGTATTTATGATATGCTTGCGAATAAACACCTTAATTATAGTTCAATCATAGGAGCTAAATATGTTAGGTCCATGAATTCTAGTCATCCTCATCAAAGATGGATATCATGTTATATGATAAACATTCAGCACATATATAAAAAAAGTTATGACGCTATCAATCATCATTAATAAATTATAATCATTAAATTTAATGTATGCATCGAATATATTTTAGTAAATATAAGTTTATAGAAAATTGAATATTATGCAAAGAGATTCATGATCAATCATCACCACAAGTATTATTGGCTAGGATAATTTTAGATGCCTATAAGTTTATAAAGATGAATTTATATTGTGAGTTTTATTAAGCCATGTAATATCATCATCATTATTATATCATTATTATGATATCACTTGTTATAATTTTATTATTATCATCATCACTATTATAATCATTATTATGATACTTCATCATTATTATGATATCATTATTATTATCATTATTATGATATTCATGATATTAATCATTATTATTATTTTTTTTTATTAGATAAATATCCCATTATTACACAATAATGGTTTCACATGCTTGCTTCGAAGCCATTAATAGTATTATACATGTCTGTTCATCAATATACGCTAATGAAAGCAAGGTACCTATAAGAATCTTTGATCTATAGTATAAATCCTTGGTAATATTGTATTTATCAATATAGATAAAATGTAAGAATGTCATTTTTAAACTAATAAATATCAAAGTCATGTGTAATAAATATACTGAATGAAAGTTTGAACTCAAGTACACTATAAATAGATACTATCTAGATTGAAAAATACCTTAGGGGAACACATGTACTAGCTAAACTGAATAAAGAGTGATCACTTTCTCCAACTTCATAATAGCCAGTTTTATAAAATATATTTTTTAAGCTGTCATGAATAGCAATTATACAACATGAATGGTCTTATATATTTAAAAAAAGAAAGAATAGGAAGTGACGAAAGATTTTTGTTGTATTAAACCTTGTAGCATATACATAAGGCACTCCAGAATAAGGGTACTTTATCCAGCTTTACCATATTTAACATTATTTTATTAGATGACATCAGTAGTTTTATTGTCTAGATGATTTCAATTATGAAATGATATTTCCAAGAATTTTAATGCTGATTTTTCAAGTAATAGTGATTCTATATTTTCTTATCTATGTTGATGAATTGATATAGCATGGTACAAATTGGATATATTATCTAATAATTAATAATTTTCCCTATCTCAATATTTATTATGGTTACAAATGGATTGAAATATACACCTGAGAGAGGTGTTTATGTTAATTTAAATAAGTCACAAAAAAATACATATTTATATATTAATTTATAAATATTAAATAGTAATTAATTAATAAACTAAAAATTAAATAAGCCAAATAATGGCTTAATACCCCACATACATGAGTATGCGGTGTGATGTACAGTAGTTTAAAATTTTTTCTGTGCAATTTTTTATTATTAGTGTATACAAATTATTTGGCCTTAGATGATGATGATTGCTGTTACTGTATTTTGATGATGATAAATGAACATATAATATAGAGCTTAGTTTCAATTTTTTAAAATATAATGATATCACAACTTATAATGTGTTAAGTTACAACACTGTTTGTTTTATATTTGCTTATCAATTAAATAGCATAGAAATATTAATAGCCTGAAGTGTGGGAATAACAATTTTTGTTCATATTTGAAAAGCCTGTGTTATAGAAAATTTATTTTGGGCGCATATTTGCATTGTTGAAATGGTTACAGTTACGGCCGATGGATGCGCGTCACGTCTGAGAATGATGCTTCATGCCACAAGATTGATTTGTCTCATTCACTGCTCCAACTCCAGATTAGTTGGTTTTAGTTTCTATGATCTAAGACTCCGAGTATAAGGCATACTTTCTGATACACAATTTTGCCTTCTAAGACTATATATGTTAAAGTTTGTCGATCTGGGATTGATATATTAAAAATTCAAGAAAATAGCAAAGGCAAAAAGTATTTGAAACCTAATTCAAAGCTCTGGACGCTTGTGCTATGAAACGCAACAATGTTTGCAATAAACCATTATGGGTTGCAATAGAGTGATTGAATTGGGGTATCATCTGGAGGAAATTATAGAAACATTATATGCTTTTGGGTGGTGATTGAATTCCTTTTGTCTATTCATGATTGTGAATCATTTTTTGGCTGCTAATATTCGTCAGGATCACTAGATGAAGAAGTAAATGACTTGAGACACATCCCGTTATAAACTAGCACATATGTTAGTATAAGTAATTTCTTTTTTGCCAGTGTATAGTGGCATAGATATAGAGTTAGTTTTATAAAGTATGAAAAACTAGATAAATGATGGCATAAAAAAATACTACTCAATATAGGGAAGAGTTAGCTTTTCTTTAAATAAATGTTTTAAATAGTACTATGATTCATACTTTATCATCATATATAGGTAAGGAAAAAAATGATGGAGTTGCTATTAAAGGCACTTACTAGATTGACTGGGAATATGGTTGAGAGAGTGGTTGAAAATTTTTAAGGTATATGAGATAGGATAAAGGTGTTTGACTCCTGATGCAAGGAAATCAGGAGCAGAACAATAAATCAGAGCCGAACAATAAATCAGAGCAGTGAGTTAGTCAAATCAGAACAGAATAAACCAGAATATACTAAATCAAACAGAAATAAGTAATATAAACTAGCGATGGAGCCAGAAAAGCGACACCATTGAGAGAATGGAAGTACAACCAGAGTGGTTGCACGATGTTACAGTTTAAAGAAATGAATCAGAAATTTGATCATCAACTGTAAGAGATGAAGGAATGAATGAGGGCATGAACAATGAAACAAGAAACAAATCGAAATTCTGATAATAAATTTGATCAACAATCGCCAAAGGCTAATTTAAAGGAAATGAAACAAGAGGTACAAATAGAAATTTGATGAATACTCAAAGCGCTACATACAAACTAGAACAACAGCTCAGGAAATGAAGCTAGATATAGTCAACAATCTAAAAATTGAGAATATCGAAATAGAATAAAAAAATAGTCGGCAAGAAGATGACATAAGATAAGGTAACTTCTGGGCCGAAGCTAGCTAACAAGTCAGCAAAAGTTGGGAGAAAAGTTTTATGTTGCAGCCGGTTAGTTGGTAGCTGCAAGGATATCAGAAAATGACAACAAAAAATGAAAGCCTTAAAATAAATTTCAGAATAATTGTTATGTAGCAGTGAGATTTGTAATTGACATACATGCTGTACAGAAACATAAAAATAGAATATAAAAGGAAAGCAATAAACCAGATCATGAGCTAAAAGAAAGTGCCAGAGACAGAGCAAATGACAAAAAATAAGAGAAAAGAAATAGTATTTAAAAACAAAAGCGTAATAGAATTAGAGCGCCACAGCCATAAGGATCAAGCTGACTTTATCGAAAGTTGGAAAATCAGCAGAATGGTAGTGGAGAAAGTCAGAATTGCTCTGCGCTTTTCGCCAGGAAAAAGACCTAAACCATTGATGGAAGACAAACCACAGAAATAAAAAGAAATGCAGTTAGCAAGGTCAAATAAATACCACAGTTTTAAAAATTGAAAGACAGGTCTACTAAACAACCTATGCGGCACAAAGGGCAAGCACAATGTGGAAAAGCGTAAATCTAGCCGAATATTTATTTTTGACAGCTCTAATAAACATGCGGCCAGCTTAAACATAAAAATGTAAATATACAGCTTTCTAAAAAGTTTTAGTAATATATAAAAACTTGCCGAATGAATAGCTCATGATCGAATTAGCAGTCAGCAGCAAACCACCTTCATTAAAGCTAAAAAGCAGTGGCGCGTCCTTTATAGACCTGAAAGAAGGGGACTTTTGGAGAGTGGCGTTACTCAGACATTCTGGGAGCTGAAAAATAGATAAATCTAAAGGCCAAAATAGCCGTTAAAATATACTCCTCGAAGTCTTATACTTCAAAGTTTTCCGGTTGGGCTAAAATGCTTACAAAGCATGTCCCTTTATCATTCTTAAATCATATTATAAAAAAAGAGAGTTGCGCCTTTACAGCGCTGATGTCGATATAGGAGCTTGTTTTAGAGCCACAGTAAATAGGCTCTAAGGTTAATCTCTAGAGGAAGGAGAATCCATATAATTATAAAGGGAGAGTTGGAAACACAAGTTGTGCAGACACTTTCCAACAGTCCTGTATAGGCCGGGAATCCAATAGCAGTCGTAGTAGACCCATGACAATAAAGAATCAGAAGTCCAACAGTCAGCCGCTCAGGAATTGCAATAATGCTCACTTGCAGCAAAGTAGCTAATGCAGCCTCGACGATTTTCGCGCCGCCATTGCTACTTGGGGAACAAGGACATAGTTGTGTGATGATCTGGGATAGCTTGCCGCATGTTATACTTTAGGTGGCTGTCCAGAGATCAAACTGGTCATTTTAGGTCAGAATAAAGGGACACAGGTGTCAATACCTGAGGCATACCGTATCAGAAAAGGTGGAGAGAGTTCCCAATTTTTATGAAGCAAACTGTTACATAATGCAGGCCAAGCAAGTATGGGCTTCACTCCTTGCTGAGATCCACTAAATTTAGAACACTTGACATGCAGCGTCTTATATACTTTAGTTATATTTAGATCCCGATTTTTACCAGGCATGGAGTGTGATCAATTTTGCAACAAGCACATAGACTACCAGAGAAGTCCTGAAGGAATTACTTAGTCAGCTGTCTCGTGTTATTTCCACTGCGGATGAGACATAATTGTGGAATTGAGAGTATAGACTCTGATTTGTAGGCCGCTTCACCTTTCTTTTTAAAGTTTCATGGAAAGTGTTTTCAGAAAACCTGGCATTATTAAGGGTAGCGCATCGGATCCGACACGAAAGCTCGAACCGCATCAATGTAAAATATACTCCCACTTCTACCAATAGGGCTGTCAATGCCCAAGTTAGAAAATGGTGGAATGGAATGTCAAAAAATGTCCATCTGCATATAACAAATTTTCTTGGTTATTGTCCAAAGAAAAGATACACTGTCAGAGTACGCTTAGACGCAGCGCTTTAAACTGAATTCCTCCACTATTTATATAAAGAGTTTTAACCAGAGTCCAGAGGTGTCTTGACTGCCAGTTATTGGCAAATTTTATCGCGTTCCAGAGGATCAAAGTATGCTCGCATTTAGATATGAGGGTCATCGTTTTTTAAGAAGAGTAGCTTGAATTCTATGCCTTGATAGATATTTATATAAAAACATCATTAGTCACAAGGTTGATGATAAGGTCATTGCCTCAAGCAATAATAGAATATTTCCAATATTTGGGGCATTTTTAACTGAATGTAAGGAGAAAATATAAAAATAACTGCAAAAAGTAAATTATTGCTGCAGATAAAGAAATGTTTCATTTAAAACAATCTGGGGAGTGGATGGAATAAAACCAACCCCGATAAATAAGTGCAACGCAACCAGCCAGAAAAATAAAAGTTGTTAAGCATCCTCTTTGTACACTTGGTACGCTTTTAAGTAAAATTTTGCTTATGACACATTTGTCTATCCCACTAATAAGAAAGGACATTAGATGGAATAGAATATCTCCACATAGTGAACTCATTAAAATCCAAATTTTTTTGGAACAAATATATTAGATATCCTAACTCTTGAAGTTACCTTATTTACACCGATAAAGCAGTGGATAAGTAGCTGGGGTGACTAATAGATCAAGATCACAGACCACAGGTACTCTTAGTCATCTTTCTGAGAGTGGCTCAACCATTATAATGTAAAGAAAGCACTAGGCAGGGAAGTTCACAGTAAATCCCAAGCACTATGGGGAGTCCACACATGCTCGGCCAACGATCACAGGGAAGTTCCAGTATTCTGAATAGGAGCTATATTTTAACTGATTTGAAGCTTTCGCAAATAACTACTCAAATTCAATATTGTAAAGCGCAAAGAAGGGTCGTAGATATTCGTAGAAAATCTCTGTGAGAATCCAACCACAACATGTAAATCTAGACTGCTTTTCATAAATCTTGTTGTTGATGATTCTGTGGAAAAGAATTGAGTCAATTACCCTTGCCGCCAAGATCCAATGCTCACAGTTAATAATGGCCTATTTGTCTAAAAATTGGTAAGTTAATAAACATTAATCATTAGATATAATACATATCCCTCATCAGTATTAGGAGAAAATTAACCTATTACAGCCCACGCTTGTATACATTATGGACCTAGAAAGTGGAATATGTTATTAAGAGACTGCTCTACTGTCTACATTATGTATGTCTTCAATATTACAACGTTGTGAAATTTGTTTGTAATCCAAGTATACTAAAGTCGCCATATGATCTTGCAATTATATCGCCAAATGATCTATTGGCTATAGGATTTGATGTAAATATCGTCGTCGCATACGTCTTGAATACGATAAATCTTGATAAACTATGTTATGATATTCAAACATATTAATGCACAGGCAATTACTTAGTGGAAAAATAAGAACTATTTCTACTGTTCTTTTCCAAGGAAGTGGAACCGAATGGTTGCTTAAAGCAGAACAAACATTTAAGTCTCGCTCGCAATCTGGCCCCGAAAAGAAGTCATTTAGGAGTTGTATATTACAAAGTTTGCTTTGATCATAAATATTAAATAAAACAACACAAAGTGAATAAGAGCACATCACCCAAAAATTTCGTTCAACTCACCTATTATTAGAAGAGAACTATAACTATAAAGATCCGATACCAAAGGAGGAAGAAGAAATCAGTAGAGAGACTCCTTAGTGAAAAGAAACTAACATAAGATCAATCCTTGTAGAAATTACGATTGAAATCATTGAATCTGCATTAATCAACTATAGAGTTAAAGAATTTCATTATTTAATTCCTAATATATTATTATCTCTGTGTGTTCTTATAATTGAAAGACAGGATGCGTTCATCGTTGCTTACAAAAAGAAAAGGGAACGCATTTTGTTAGAAATGGTAAAGGCAATAGAGTACACGAAGCCTAAAATTGCACTCATGACTAAGCAATTTTTTTATATTCAAAATTTTTTTTTGCTTAAAAAGTGAAATGTAGACATATACATATATATAAATATTCAATTATTTAAAAAAAAAAATTTTTTATTTTTATACATACATATTTTATATGTATAGATTTATTATTATGAATAAGCAGTTTTTTTGTGATTTATTATATAATACTTTTTTTTATTATTAAATAATATGTGTTAAATTTATTTAACTCATTTTGTTAAAATAGTTAAATCATGTGACAAAGGTAACACTGTTAGATTAGAGATAAAAAAATGTACACGCAAAACAATGAATACACACATAAATACGCACCTATTTCGATGGCTATAGATGGCCAGCTTGTTGTTATTCAAAAATCTAAGATTATTTCTACAAAGAGGCGCTTTTTGATGTAGATATCATAGCTTATCAATTTTAAGTTCATTGATTGTGACCGACGCCAATCCCTGTGAAGCTTGATTTTTCATGCTTGGTATTGAAATTCTCAAACATTAAAACAATTTTTTTTTAATCGTTAGTTAAATTTTTTTTAGAGACATCAGTCATCATAAATTTTTTTAGAGTGAGTCACTTCAAATTATGATTATTATTTTTATAACTCGTCTCGTCGTCTCTTCCAGTGCTAATTTTTCACTTGAAAGTTGAAAAAGAAACGTGCTGCTTATGAAGCAGCAATTCCAGCAAAATTTCAAGAAGAGGAGAGAAATGGAACAAGACTGAATTTATTATAGTTAGTAATATTATAAAAATGATATTAACATATTTAGTTATGCATATCCAATGCCTTCTGTACTAAACCATTTTTTTTTCTGCTTCTGGTTAATGTAAGAATGAAAATTGTTGATCTAAAAAATTATGAAATCATGTAATCTAGTAATAACCATCAAAATTTTGATAATTCACACAAGCTATATAGAATATTTTTGTTTTTAGCTCTGGCTTATAAAGTTACACTTGCACGAATGGTGAGAAGAGGAAATAGAGAAAAAGAAAATGCACAGTTAGAACCAGTTTATTATAAATCAAGTTTTGTTAATTTACTTCAATTCTTGTACCGACAGCAATTAGTTTGTATGAGTATTAGCATACAACTCCGTCAAATCTATTTTTACTAAAGTACTTGAGTACAACTTTTTTTTTTAAATGGTAGTAGGAAGTTAACAATAATGGAATTGAAGTTATTAGCAAAGTCACTGATTCGTTAGCTTCGCTTAAAAAGTGTCTGCAATAACTTCTTTTTCGTTGTTGTTGAGAGCAAAGCAGTCTGTTAGTCTGTGAGAAGTAAAAATAAATATGAACTTAACCGATTTTATCTCTTTACTTATTAAAGTAAACCTAATTTATTGGAAGTCAAAGGTTTTCTGATACAGAAACATTAAAGACTTGTTTATCTATATTATTTCGTAATATCTTCACAACATAGCACAAACATATTAAATCTTTAAACTTAAATTTTTCATTATTTTTTTTGTTATATATTGTAATACAAATGTCTTTTTTTTAATTGTTCTTCAGATGCTAATGATAACGAAGAACGATAGATATATTTGTAATGTTTTATTATTTTATCTTTGTTGCATATAGAAAAAAATAATATATGTATTTTATTTGCCAGTAAAGAAAAGATATTTTTATATGTGTAATTTATAAGCGCTATTTAAACATGTTAAACACAATGAACGCGAAAGGTGCCGTTTAACTCAGGTTATAGCAGATTAGTTTAATAGTAAATTAAAGTAGGGCAATACATCTTTGAATGAAAAATGAAAATATTATTAAAGTTACCTGAAATTTATTTTATGATATGATGAAAAGTTTTAAATGCTATTTATAGAATATGTATTTTTTAATATTGTATAGTCAGTTTTTTATTTTGAGATATCAAGAAGTGACAAACCTATGTTCTTATTTGCTTATATTTATATGAATTCTTTTATATTAATAGGCTCATTTATTTAATTGTCGATTTGACTTTAAAGAAGGAAAGAAAGAGTAGTAGTAAAGTAATAAAGTGGTCTATATAATTTTACTCATTTTTCCGAAAGTTATTATTATCATTGTGCTGCTTTTTTATCTATTTCAGTTGTCATGAGTTATTATATTACTATTCGCATATATTGAGCAATAACTCATACATTATCCATCAAGAAATAATAGGTAAACTAGTATTATTCTGAGTGGTTTTTGATTTTATGCTTAAATTTTGATAATTATAGTTCAACATGTGCTAAAATTGTAAGTTGTGTGTCCATGAATTTAATTGATTCATTGTTATTATTATCATATTATTAGTTAAATGTTTTCAAATAATCTGTGAGCCACATCTTATTCATCCATCACCATTATCGATGTCCGGAATTTACGTATAATGATCATCGTCTGTAAATAGGTTTATAGAAAATTGAATATTATGCAAAGAGATTTCATGATGACAATCATCATCATTATATTATTAAAATCCTTAAAGTACGAAATAGGATAATTTTAATAGATGCCTATAATTATAAAGATGAATTTATATAGGAGTTGCTTGATGTGCCATGGCTGGTATCATCATCACTATTATAATCATTCTATTATGATATCACTATTAGCAATCATTCATTATAATCATTATTATGATATCATTATTATAATCATTATTATGATATCACTATTATTATCATTATTATGATATAATATTCATCATCATATTGTTTTATTGTGATAATAATTTAAATAATGGGTTATCAATAATGTGGTCTTTCATTATGGCTTGTTTGCTCATTAATAGTAGTTATACATGTTCGTTCAATATACGCTTAATGAGCAGACAACGCAGACCTTTTTTGATCTATAGTATAAACTTTTATTGGGACTATAATTTTATCAATATAAGACAAAATGGGAAGCACAAATATTTTTGTTCAATAGTCATCAAAAGTCATGCGTAATAAATATAGCCGAATGCTCAAGCACTATAAATAGATACTTATCCAGATTGAAAACAATCTAGTAGCCATGGGAAAACTTAGCTAAACTGAATAAAGAGCATCCTTCTCTCAACTCATATTTTTATAAAATATATTTTTATAGTTAAATATTCCGGTGTGCGAGATATGACCATGAATGGTCTTATTGGAAAGAGAATAGGAAGGATTCTTTGTTAGAAGAACCTTGTATTGGAGATATATAATTTCCAGGAATTCACATAAATTTTATTCAGTTAAGCTATGAGTTTAATATTATTTTTATTAGATGACAATAATAGTATAAAAAATGATTAGTTCAGATGACTGCCCCAATATATAAATAGTCATCAAGAATTTTAATGCTGATATTAGGCAATAGTGATTCTATAATTTCTTTATCTTATGCTATGATGAATTGATATATTACATAATTGTAAGCATTATAATAATTAATAATTCTTCCTATTCTTCAAATATACACTATTAGTAAATGTGACATATTAAATAGTTACAAATTATGTTACAAATACAGATCTTTTTATACTAATTTATTATAAAGTCAATAAATACATAATTTACATTACTTATAAAATATTGTTACAACGATACGTAATTACTGTATTTATTTTTAATAATTAAATTTAGTTGAACAAATGGTTTTTTTTTAATTCAATGGAAATAATTTTTAAGACCATTTTAAACAAATAAAAATTAATATTATTTTTAATAATATTTTACCAAATTTAATGTGTTGTCAAAATTTTTAAAAAGTTAAACATTTTGATATGAATTAGTATATGGAAAGAAGCAATTTAAATTTATTAAAATAATATAGACAACAAGTAAGGCAAAATATTACCCATTCTCTCTAATAAATTATTTTGAATATAAGAGAGTAATCTGTTCAAAGTGCAAATCAAGCCAATCAAATCACCAAAAGAAGACAGAGAAATTTTTATACCAGTTACATCAATTATTATATTTTATACTAAAATATATGGTTACAATATATATGTATAGAAATCATATCACCTAAGTGAAAGTCTGTCCATTTTCACTCACTATCCACAGATCCATTGTAGCTTCTGGTTTTTTATTTTTGATCCTAGGGTGTAGAGATGATTTTTCTTTAAATAGAGAAAATAAACATGGGTAGTAACTAGTGCAGATTTGAATCCAATTATTTTCACATTTCAATTCCAATGTTTTCTTTTAAACATATAAATGTATCCAAACATTTAAAATGATAGGTACTTATCCGGTGCAAAATTACACACCACTGGTTTTAATTTTCTTTTTTCATTGACAATAATGCACAAAGAGGATTCTTTTACTAACACAATCCAGTTATAATCAAGCAAAGAATAATAAAGCTAAGTTTTTCCAGATTAAGAAAGTGAAATTTAAATTGCCTAATGTCACACACAAGTTGAGTTAATCAATCTTGTAAAATCCCTTGATCTAAAATATGACAACCATAGACATATATTTGAGGTTTATATCCATCACAAATGAATAAGTGCAATTCTGTATTTTTAACCATGGAATAAAATGCATTTTGATGGGTTTTTCTTTCTTTCACATTCTTGCCATTTCCCCTGAAAATTCATCAGCAAGCTACCCCAATTGAATGGGCAGATAGTTAAAATCTTATTCTTCTATAGTTTTATAGATTAATTCCTTAAACAATAAAATTTAATAAATTTTCAAAGACAGATCTAAACACACTAATTCTGGCAATCTCTCATCTATTTATAAGTTACTCTTGATGAAATTATTGTTGTCACAATAGCTGTTGAATATTGCTCAAATTTGACTCAATGATGAGAAATTTGTTCAAGAAAATTTTGCCACAATCAGTAAGTGAAATGGAGATTTTTAAAAAAAATTGGATACAGTGAAAATGAAATCCTGTTTTATAAGTTTAATATTATTTTTGCATTTTAAACCAATTCCTATTATAATTCTAATACATTTTAATAAATACAAATATTTTTATATATGTTTTTTAATAACAATTTTTTATAACTAATTTATGAACAACATATATGAAATATAACATTTAATTTTATAATAGGTGTTGATAAGGTGATTGTAATAACAGAAATTGAAATGTGTAATAGTTAATAATAAAATAATATTGATTCTCTTCAAGTGGCTTTTTTTTAATGATTTATTTATCTATTTCCAACATCTATTTATTTATTCACCTGTTTATATTTTTCTCTGAAATTGATCATAACAGATTTATAAATTGATGCTAAATGTTAATAATAAATAAGAATGATGTTTGAATAGTATAGCTACTATAATTATGTGGTTAATATTAATACTTCAATACTTCCATTATCCATACATAGATGAAGTGAAATAAAAATTAAATAAGACCAACAAACTTCTTTATTTTTTTTAAATACAGTGGCATACACCAATCTGGTAACTTACAATATATATATTGTAATGGTATAAAATATGTCGTTACATTAATTTAAGATTAAAATAAAAATTAAGTTCGTAAATAAAAACTAAAAGCTAAAAAATTAAAGAGTTGTTAAATGTGTATACGTATATATATTCGCACAGATGCAAAACTTTAAAAATTATTTTCTTTTTTTAAAAAAAAATATATTTGAACATACTTTTTTTTAAAAAAAGTACAAGATCTAAAGATAAAATATTTTTGTAAATGGAAATGATTGTTTTATAAATTAATTGAAAAGCAAACTAGCCCTTGGGGCTCTTATAGAAAAAAAGGTCAGTTGAATGATATAGATAAGAGAATAAAAAATAACTTAGATGTCCAATATAGAAGCAGCAATGAAGGCCTGGACTATAATGGAAATTATTGCAACAGGAACGATGTTCAATGAATCCGGAGGAGTACTATAAAAGGAAAAATATTGAAATTAAGGAGAGTTCCAGCTTGATTTTTGTAAGAAGAGCGATAAGATGCACTTGTCACTCTCTCTCACTTATTTCAAATAAAATGACTGTAATACCAGGATTGAAGCAGCTTAGGCCTCCTCCAGAATAACAGACCAGACTTCAAATAGAGACATTGTGGGAATTGGCACCAGGAACCGTGATTCTCCTTCTGTAAGACATGAACTATAAAATTTAAAAATAATTAAGAACTTTTGTTCAAGCTTTTAATATTCAGAACCTAAATTTTAAAATGAACTCTTATCTGACTTTCAAACTGATAATTAATGTTTAGGTTTTATACATTTAGGTTTAAAAAATAATAATCATTTCCATTTTTATTTTTTTTGTTTCTATTAATATTTGTTTGTATAAATTATTTAAATGCATTAAATTTAAGTTGAGTATTGACGTTTGCATAGATTCGTTCACGTCTAATTATGTTTTTGTTTTTATATTTGATTAAAATATATAGACATTCGGTAAATAATGATATCTTACATTGAATATCTAAAATGTATTTATTTGGATGTCTTTTTAGTTATTGGTGTCAATGCGGCATCTTATGATGAATGCCATTGGGTTTCTTGTGAATTCCCTCTGCAATTACATCAATGACTTTATATTTTGAGCATTTATGTTTATTTTGAAATGTTTTTGAGCATGTAATCTATGTAGTTGATCTATGCTCAACATTAAAAAACAAACTTTTATAAATCCACCTGTGCAAACTTATATAAATGTTAAATTTAAGTCGGGCATGAATGGCTATATAGATTTGTAAAGTTATATTAATTAATTAGGGGAGGGTAATCTTAGGTTATTTGTTTTGTAGTTAAATTAGGTCAATGGATTGGATATATTGGTGTAATTAGTAGATGTAGTATGAGGTTCGCTACATGCAGGATCTCCATTATATGCTGCACATCCCTTTTTGCCTATGGAAGGGAATAGTAAGATGGAAAACGCAGTCCCTTCCTATGGAGTTTTTTTTTATTGTTCTTGCCGACAGATGTAGCATTTCTGTTTGGTTGAGAGTCAATATCTTCTCTAACCATCCCTGACAGTATGGTATTTTGTGCTGTTATATTTTCATGCTACATTGAATACATCAATGTATCAGATGGATTGATGCCGGTTTGACTGCGAACTTTTGGCCTAAGGTTAAATAAGGGATAGAATTTTTTTTTTCAAATGCAAATCTATGTAGTTTATTCATACTCGACAATCTTAAATAAATATAAATTTCATCTGCATGGATGATTTAAAATCTTAAAATAATAATTTAAATTAAAAGAATATTAAAATCTAAAATAATAAACGTTATTCCTCAAATTTTAAAATGATTATATATGTGCGTAAATAAATGTTGTTTGTGTGTTAATTACTGGCAGTGGCTTTTATTTTTTTATATTTAAGATACAAATTAAACAAGTTATAATATATATTATCTCTGCATCTCCACTGAGCTAGTGACTTGGGTTAACAGTCTAAATATAAAATAAAGTGGGATCTTAATAGCGTGTATCTGCGTACTCTATAAATTTTCTAGGTTCTAAGTAGCTTAGTGGTGCTCTGTCGGCAGATACGGTAAGACTGTAAACTTCCACAATTTTGGACCGTTATAATATATATATATATGTGTGTACATAAAAATAAATTATATTGCATATTTAACCACCTGTTAGCTAAGTTTATATTTTAAATAGCTTTGATTGGTGGTGTGGATGAATAAAGGCTGGTTTCAATTGGATTATAAGCTACCTTTACAATGTATATAGTTAATTTGCATACAATTCATCTAATTTCTTGTAAATTTTGCTAGAGTGAATAATAGAATAATTATGTATGTAAGTGTTGTATAGTAATTATTTTCTGTAATAAAACTTTATTTACATTATCAATATCATATATAAGCACACTAATTTATTATTTAATTTTTTTAATATTTATTAATTTATGAGAAATTTTTTTATATATTCATGCTTAGATTGTTTTTTTTTTTTTTTCGATAAATTTTTAGAGCTATTAAAACTCTTTGCGCTTTATTTTATTTATTCATAGGTCATGTTGAATAAGTATAATAAAAAAAAATCAAACACTTGGTTTGTTCCACTAGATACATTTTGAAGACTTTAATATAGCACAATCGTGTCAGGGTTTTATTATAATCAAGAGAATTACATTAAATAATATCATTATCATAAAATTTGTTAAGAATTAAATATTTTGGCATGCAACAATATCTCTTTAAAAATCATGTTTTTTACTCATTCTGTTTTCCTTAGTTATGAACTGTAGTGTGGACTATGGATCAATTATCAGTTTTTAGCTGGAGAATAAACCCAAGTTGATATCAAAGGAAAAGCTGTTTAGTAAAATGTGTAAAAAAATAATACATCATTAAAAAGATAATATCATTATTAAAAATAGGAAAAGCTATTTAGTAAAATATGTAAAAAGATAATATGGCGTAATAAAAAAAGATTTTTGCACATGACAGCAGTGGAATCGATCTTAGGATCCCACGAGAGGCTGCCATTTTACCATTCTTCTAAACTGAATAAGACATGATATCTGTAAAATATCATTGATAAAAATAATTTCATCACATGCAGAATTAATGTAATTATGAGGTAATATTTTTAAAACAAGTTTTATTTTTAAATACATTCTTAATAGGAATACGTTACTTTTTATATAAATTAGGATATTTAAATAAAAGTGATTGGGAACGTCTAAATATTTTCATTTGCATATAAATTTTATTCATTATAGTGACAAAAGGGTGTTGCCTGTTTGGTTTAGTGCAATGGTAGTGTATATATGAATATTTTAAAGTTGGAGTAATTGTCATAACAAGTGCAAGTATAGAAGTATTCCTCTTATATTTAAATAAAAAAATATTTACAATCAGTACATGTTTCTAACAATAACGTGATACAGAAATCTAAACATTTACATATAAGTTTATTAATTATCATGACAAATTGGTGTTAGCTGCTCAATTTGACGCAATGTAAGAGTATATATGTAGTATATTTTGAGTTTGCATCTTAAAATTCGAGACTTGGGCAATTGTCACAATAGGTCTAAGTAAATAAATATTTCTCACATATTGAAATAAAAAATATTTACATTCAGAACATACTTAATTCAAAAATGTAAATAGATTCATTTACATATAAATTTTATTAATTATCTTGGCAACTTGGACTCGTGTGGAGAAACAACTTTGTGCCCTGCACAACTGCACACCCACATACAGCAGGTATATCGGTAAGTTTAAATATATTAATTAATATTTGAGTAGAAAATTTAATGACTGCCGCATTTAGACATTATCACTGAAATAAAAAGATTTAAGTAAATGTTAGGATTTTTAAACTTTTAATCACAATCTTTTTTTAAAAAAATATAAAATGAAACAATTACAGTATCTGATTTTAAAAAAAATTCAAAGGTCACATTTAGATAATTTTATTTTGCTTGAATGTTAGACAGAATAAAATAAAACATTTTTGTATATAATCAAGTCTATAATGTGAATATTATTTTTCCCTATATTCCATGGTTTTCATAAATTAATAAACATTTTAGCATTAATGTAAAGAATTTGTGATTATTCTATTTAACTGATGTTTGGAAAATTATAACATTGGATTCAAGTTTTTTATATATGTTAAACGAATAACTAACTATTCGATTTTTTTAAAAAAAAAATTGGAATAAATATTTTTAATATATATTTTTTAAAAAAATAGATATGTTTATAGATAGATATAATTTCTATCTGTCCATATATATTAAAACTACACATAAATAAAGATATTTGAAAAAAGACGAGTCACAAAATGTGTGTGTGCAAAAAGATTGGCTCATAAGATTAACATATATTTACATATGTATAACTAGAACTTAAATTTTATTGGTGGGATTATTTTTTATCAGATATTAACGAAATGTGAACTTTATACTTGTTACTTTATACTTTCAGTTATTATTGTATTGAAAAATTATCAATTATATTACCAAGATGGATTTCCTTTACAAAAACAATATTTTAAAGTGGGACAATATTAAATGATTTCCTCCATTTGTTTTACAATGTTTATTTTTATCTGTGAATAATGGAAACAGAAAGAAAGATACTTCGATCAAAAAATTTCATTTGGGAAGAAAATGCATGTCTTGGAAAAGGAGCGTCGGGAACTGTTTTTTCAGGATTATGTATTAATACAGGTCAGAAAGTTGCTATAAAAACATTTCAGAAAATGACTACACCAAATGAATACAGACTGTTTACACAAGAACAAGAAATTCTTCAAAAATTGGAACACAAAAATATTATTAAAATAATTGCTCAAGAAGAAGAATTAGAACATAAGATTCAAATCATAGTTGTGGAACTTTGTGTTGGCGGGAGTTTGTTAGATTTTTTACAACAACCAAAGAATTGTTTTGGATTAAATGATGAAGAAGTCTGTCTAATTTTAAAACATATTACTGAAGGCATTAAATATTTACGATCTAAACATATTGTTCATAGAGATATTAAACCAGGAAATATATTAAAATTTATTGACAATAATGATCAATCAATATATAAGCTATCAGATTTTGGAACAGCTAAAGAAATGAGACCAGATGATAAATTTAGGACAGTCCATGGAACAGCAGAATATATTCAACCTGATATATTAAAAAAATATATTGATTCATCTATGTACTCACAGAGTTTTTACCAAACATCTGATTTATGGAGCATCAGCATTACTATTTACCATATTATTACAGGACAAGTACCTTTTCAACCATGGGATAAAAATAATGTTCGGAAACTTTTGGAACTAGCAACAAAAAAATCACCTGGAATGATATCAGGAATTGAAAAATCAAAAGATTCTATTGAATGGAGTTCAGAGCTACCAAAAACTGTACAATTGTCTCAGGGTTTTCAAAGTCTGATAACTCCATTGTTAGTTAGAATGCTAGCATATGAAAATACAGAATACTTTACATTTGATGATTATTTTCATGAAATTGATAATATTTTATCAAAGATCCAGTTAGATGTATTTTGCTGTTACTCAGGTTCCTTAGTAAGAATATTCTTAGATGAAAATAAAAACTTTGATAAATTTCAAGAGCTAATTCAAATTCAAACAAATATTGAACCTTCTGGTCAAATTTTTTTTTTCAATAATGAAGTTGTAAGTAGAAATACAATTCTACCTGAAACAACCAAAAATAAACCAATTATATTCTGGTCAATGTCCTCAGATCCACCAGAAAGTGCACTCATATTATCAAACTTTTATGATGAGAATGAAAATGGTTTTCATTTAGAAAATCTTAAAATTGCTTATCAGTATAAAAGAGTTATTGATGAATTGCATTTACAGCAAACCCTTCTTCAAGATACAAATAAAAGCATTCACTACTTTTTACAACAACAATTTGACAAAAATAAATTATTAAGCAATTTATATGAGTTTTGGCAGTCCAATTTCAAGGCATTTGTGGAAATGATTGATTTATTTTCCCCATATATTGATCTTAAAGAACATGTTGACAAACTTAAAGAAAACTGTAATAAAAGTTTTGAAATGTTAAATTATTTAAAATCATTTACAATAAAATCTAATAAAGAAAGTTGTTTAACTGACCCCTGTGAGATTGATTGTGAAAAACATTTTTCAGCCATCATTAAAGATATGGAAGAAATATATTATTTACATAACAAAAGACATTTATCAGAAGTTGACAAAGTTAATTCTAAACGATTTAATCAAAACACAAAAGAAATTTATAAAAGATACCACAATATTTGTTTATCCAAATATAAGTCTATGAAGGAACAATTTAAAGATTGGCATGAAAGTGTAAACTCTTGTGTGTGTGATGTGTTGAATATGAACACTTCAACCACAACAATTCATAGCAATATTGCTTCTGAAATAGAGTCATTGCTAAATTCATTAGAAGAATATGGTGGAACCTTAAAAGAATTAGTATCAAAAATTACTGATGATGAAGTATCATCACAGGTGTTGTTCTCAATTGCCGTAAATGAGTCAAGCAAAAAGTTAAGTAAAACTGTTAAAAAAGAATTAAAAGAAAATTTAAAGAAAATAATGGAGCTTTTGAAGTCAGCATGGAAAATTCTGACAGAAGATGAGCTGATATTAGAAGAATTTTCCACTATTTCTAGCATCCCATCCTCTGGATATTCATCATCTATTAGTGAAGATAGAAGCATTGATTGATAAACTTAAAGTACAATATGTTTTTGGTAACGTTAATATAAATAGAAAAATATTATTTACATGTGAAACCAGAAGGGTATCGGAGATGTCGAACTGTTTTATTTAAATTATCATTGAAAATAAGAATTTATATTTTGACAATTCTTATATTTAACTTGTTTCCAACAAGTCTAAATGTTTTTTTTAATTTAACTTCATTCTGGTTTATGAAATTGTGTCGTAGATGATATCATTTTACTAGATCAAATGATCTTTTAAAATCAAATTTTTTTAAAATGTTATTTTTTATGTACTGGTAGAGTTCTTATATTTTAAATACAGTATATTATGACTTAAAGTTATTGAAGAGACAATCAGTGCATTATGGGATTATTTTTCATCAAAATTTGAAAGACAAAAAAATATGAATAGTACTTGACCAAGAGTTTATTATAAAATATGTTTATGTGTAAAAATATCTCTGTATGTACACATATACAGATATTTGCAAAATACTTTCTTAAATGGAAAATGGCACACCAATTACATTTTTCAGCAGGGAAATAGATTATAATATTTATCTTAAATGCCAGTATTATAAGAAAATAATCGTTTATTATTTATTGAATTTTGAATAGCACTGCGGTAATACATTCATTTTACAAATTTAATATTTCAACTTAGAATACAAGCATGAGGATATTCTGATTGTCAACTGACTCAGTTATATCACACTTTGTAAAAATAAAGGATGTAAATTTCAATGTCTTAAAAATAAATGAGTCTTCATACTGCAGTTTTAGTTAGTGGTAAAAATTACAACTCTACGAAGTGCAAGAAAATTTGAGACTTTCTAATGTGAAGAAATGTCTTTAAAATCTAAGTGTTATTATATGGCATTTTAATTACTCACATCAATTCTCAAGAAGGCGTAAAGCCATCTGAACCAACATCTACATTTTTTAAGATTGTTGTATTATATTTTCTGTTAATTAAGTGAAAATATAATAATTAATCTAAATAAGATTAAAACAAACAACTAATTATATTTACAATCTTATTTAGATTGATTATTATATTAAGTATATATCTATAAAAATATTGTGGCCAAATAATATTTATATTGGATATTTGACCATTGTATATAAGCGAAAATATGTATAGACTTGCATTTTATAATTATTGTCTATTGAATTATATTTCATCATCTTTCTATTACATTATACTTACAAGAAATGTAATGCATGAAAATAAAAATGGCAACAAACAATAATTATGTACAAAATATTTTAGCATATTGTTTAAAAAGTATAAACTCTATCACACACCGCCACACACATATATATATATATATTTGCATGTTATGCCCATGATCTGGTTTCAAATAGCAAAAATTTCTAAACAAATTTTTTTCATATTGCCAAGTCAGCTAGCACATTGATAATTGGTTCGTAAATGGAGAGTTAGCAGTTATTAGCTTGAAGAGTAAAACAAAAACTGTTTTAAAAAACACACAAATTCGCAGTAGATTAGATTGTCTTCTCTCTAATTTTTTGTGGAGAAATTTGAAAATACTTTCGCTCTGCGATGAGTTATTTAAGATTGTAAGAACTTTATAAATGTAAATGGATATTAGTACACTCTATTGTATATATAACTTTCAAGATTGCTAATCATTATCAAATGTAAAATAACAGACCAATTTTCTCACAGTATACATGTAAAATGAACATTTGCCAATCACACTCAATTAGACATCAGGCTTTAAATATACCTATCTTAAAGCAGTTGAAATTAAAAATTCTGACATTTAGCAGGCCATGAAGACTAAAAAATAAAGCTTAAACAATAAAGTTTCCTACTCTATTTCTGAAAGATCTTTTGCACTTTAAGCCACTATTGATCTTATTTACGATTTTATTAAGTTTAGAATATATAAAGTATAATCAACAGCTTTCACAATATTCTTTTATCTATCCTTTGTTTCACTTATTAATTATACAGTAATGCAATCATTATAATAATGCAAAATATTACCCTAATATCAAAAGATTCTTCTTTCCTTTTGCTTCTAATAATGGTAAGATTTGTTAATTTTTATATCTAAAGATATATTATTGTTTGTTTCAAAGATCTTATTTACATTTCAAGTTACATTTAATTCATATTCTATGTGCATAGGATAATGTAGAATAGAGGAAGATTATAGGGTATGTTATTACTCTCACATTGTATAGAGTATTTATTATACCTTATACATGACTAATTGGTTTATTAGGTTATATTGCCCATAAAGCTTATTTCGTCTATTAAAGCTTTTTTTTAATTTATCAATTTATTACTGAACAACTATTGGATTTTGCGTTCAAGTATTAATGTTAATTCTACAAGCTGGATCTTTATTTTTGAATATCAAATGGCCACAAATATTTATTCTGGAGCAATTTTCTTACCTCTGATTCTCAGTTGTTCCAGTTTATTATTATTATAGTTTGGACAGTTTCTAAGTTTGTGATTTCTGACAAATATGCATTTTGTGTACTATAATGCATAAAGTGCTAACATAAAGTGCCCTTATAGCATTTCTTAAAAGTTGTTAACAATTTTTGTTGTGAAGCCAACATATATTTGGAGAAAATGATGCAGAGTTTCTTTTAATTTGTGACATAAGTCATATACATTATATTGCCTTCTTTTTTTAAAAAAAGTATGCTGTAGGAAATAGATTAAAATTGAATTTGAGCAGGAAGTTTAAGAATTTCAGCTCTAGTAACCAGTATCAGAATTTCTTAATCAGCTATTTATTATTCATTCCAAGAGTATAGTGCTTGCAATCACATGAGGGGTTTAGATTTAATTCACTGTGTGTCTCCCAGCAACTGATTTTTGATTGAGGCAGAATAAATATTATGATTTTGTTATTATTGTTATATTCTTAAAATAGATAAAAATATATGCTTTAACAAAAAGGGATTATTTCACAATATAAAGTCAGAGTTCTTTACATATAATAGTGTGCTTGCTATATGAATTTTAAATCATTGTAATTCTTATTTTCATTTCTGCCACAGTAAGTCTCTTTGACTATTATTGAACTGTTTTAAAAAACAGAAATAGTTACGTCCTTATGATCATATTTTCAATTGCTACAATATTTCTATGCAAACTTATTCTCACGTCTATCAAATTTTCTTCTTTTTAGTTCTTTATATATTAAAATACTTGACATTTTGAAGATTTGATATCATTTTGATTTCATATATATATTTACATAGAATGTATATACATATAGAATTTTGTATAATTTAGCATAGATGGTAAATTATAGAAAAGGTTTTTTGGATTGTTTCTTGGTTATGTACAGTAAAAAAAAAACTCAATCTAGTCAAATGAATGAAATTATCATACTCAATCAGTCACTTTGGTACTCAAATATGATTTGACTTTCTAAACAATTGACTATATGATTATATATGGATATTTTTGAAAGTCGTCCAGGAAGTGTTTGGTCATATAAAAAACAACACTGAATAATTTTATATTACATCACTAAAATGCTATATATTATTTTTTCCTATATAATTTCCCTTACATATCATTACAAGTTCATTTCTTAACCCTTGGCATGAGGATGAAGTACTGCACCTAAGCATGATACTATGTTCTCATTTCCTTTTATGTGTTGTACCCATCCCCCTTAAATAACAACAAGATATAAATGAATTTTAATTGAACATTTTTTACATGCAATAAATTGATTACAGATATCCTTTTAACTTTATTGTCTTCAGCCATTTAGATTAGTCTAACACCTGATGTCGTGAGCTTTGTATTCCATTGATAATCACTCCACACTAATTCTAACAGTGGTATTGCATGTTTAAGTGATCATAGTTATTTTCATTAAATATAACACATTTATTCTGGATTCAATGCTTTTACCCTTTTGTTTTCAAAGCTTATCCTTAACATTCTATTTTGTTTTTTAATCTAGAATTAAAATGATCGTGTTTTAAAAGTGACTGCTAGCAATGATGATGATTGCAATTTAATTGACAGATTATTCATTTTTATTGGAAGACTATTCATTTTTTTACTCATTTTTGAATACTAAAAACATTACAAAATGATTATGGTAATTTAATACATAAAAAGCTCCTAGCTAAGGATCACAGAATGTGATTGATTTTGAGATTACAGTGCCAGTCAATGATTAAAACTATCATTCTATGCAAAGAATTATAATTTTGTGCTAGACTTATATATATATATTTATACATATATATATAGTCAAACAAATTAAATACAAAATGAGAATTAATTATTAGTTGCCAAGATATTACAGGTAAATAAAATAAAGATATGTTAATATAATGTATAATAAAATTTTACCCCTAAAATATAGAATAATTATCTTCAAACCATTCATATATGTTTCTTTTATACTGAATATTTTGATTATTCCATCTGGATGAGGATGATAATTAAATAAAGTAGTTAAAGTGTTTGGTATTAAATGAAAAGCAACATGTAAAATAATCATTTGGAGATTATTATTATTATTATTATTGTTTAAACCAAACAGATATTTCTAAAAATACTCACTGTCAGATTATCAATTCAAACAAAATAGTATAGGATGGTTACCCCTGTCCATTTTAAAACTTGTATTGACTTTTAAATAAAAATGACATTTTTTTTCTTTAAATTGTTTTGAACGAAGTGTGAAATAAAATACTCTACAAATGTTTTCCACTTTCATCTTTGAAGAATCAAACCCTTTCTAGGCAATGTTGCATGGCATTCTCCTAATGTTTCTGACTCCAACACTTTAATTTATTGCTGACTACTATTCTTCAATTTCTAAAATGTTTGGGACTTGTTTATACAAAAAAAAATTTAAGGTAACGTTAAAAAAAAAATGCAATTAAATCTGGCAAACGTGTCATCCAGTTAAGTTTGAATCATATGAAATTAATCTATCTCTGAATAATTGATGAAGAAACTCCATTGTTGTTGTTTTTGCAATATGGATCATAATTCATCCTGTACATAATAATACACAACATGACTATGCTTAACAAAATACAGTAAGATGAGTTCTCAGATACAATAATTAGATAAAGATTCCCACACAAAACATTTTTGCACTCCAATCTCAGACAACACATATTAAGAGAACATTAGTCAATATGTAGTGAGCAAAGCAAATAATCAATATCTGTCAAAGTAAAACATTTTAAATCTTGCTCAATACTAATGTGTTTGTCCCTCATTTCCCAGTTTTGAATTATGAGGTATAGATAGTGTCTTTTTGTGTTGTATCATACTTTATTTAAATATAATTGGTAATAGATTATTATTTGCTACTTTTTTAGCAATTTATTTTGTGTCTCGTATTCATATATAAAATATCTGTTATTTGTTTTTAACTTTAAAAATAAAAACTTTTGTTTATATTTCAAAAATATTTTATGTTTATTTAATAAATTATGTTGTTAAAATTAATTTATCTTAGGTAAATATAACAAATGAAAAGAATTTTAAAATGTTGTTTTTTTAATTTCTAAATTTAAAAATAATATACTTTACCTTATTAATAGCAAGATATTTTTAAACTATAAAAATATCATTGCAGTATCTTTAACTTATCACAGGAGTTTTTCCTAAAAAGATTTTACCTCAGATGACCAACGATGCTTGTAAATTTGTACTTAAATCATCATATAACAAATAATGACATATTTTCTCATTCACTATCCATATATGTACAAATGTAGTTTTTAGATTGTATGTGGTTGTTTATTATTACTATATCATTAAAGCTCATCTGTCACCATCTAAGAAGCATAAGTGATTCATTAGCTTCTGGTATTTCTAGACACCAAATGAGCTACTTATATTGATTGATTAAAGGCCAGTAACATTCAACCAGTGTTCTCATTATTATTATTATAAGCAACCACATATATAATCTAAAAATGTAATTACATTTTCAATCTGTGAAAAACCTCACCTAAAAACTGTTATCATATTTTTCATCTTTGAAAAAATATCTATACATTAGGGATGAATTTATTACAGAAAAGTATAGCATCATATTTTAAGATACTGTAAGAATAATTTAAATAATTCTTATTTCTTTAACTAATATAATTTTTATGTAGAATTTGATAAAAATCTATCAAATTTTAATAACTTTGATACTTTAGTTTTTATCAAACTTTTTTTTAAAAAAAATATTATTTCATGTAATTTGTTTAAGATCATATTAATTTAATCAACGTGAGTTTGTGAAAAGCTTTATAAAGTTAGAAACAAGAAGCACAATATAAAATATCCTTTTGGAAATAACATTCCATTCAAGATATTTTAATTTTGCTTTGAAAATGGTTTCAGAAAATAAATCTTTGATATGTTAACAGCATTTCTATAAGTTTTAGTTGTTGTGTATCAAATTTAATCACTATGACAGTCTCTGTCTTTATCTTTAGTTGCTTAAAACTTTGTAAATAAACCTCTTATATAACACTTGTATATGTAACTGTGCAGTAATAAATCATCAATATTTATTTATATATATATTCTGTTTTTTATGTTTTTTTACATTTTCTAAAATCACAATTATTCAATGAAAATAACTATATTATGATGTCTTTTACTAATATGAATAAAATTGTGAATGAATGATATAAATATTAAATGCAATATAGGTATTCCTAGTTCCAATATTTTGTTTATGTAATATTTTATATGTATATAGTTAATTAAATATTCCATAGAGGTAATGGAACTGGACAGAAATTTAAGCCCATCCTAGAGAATATAATATCCACCTTGAGTTATGATGCTATGATAGATTCCTATTTACACCTTTTTCCCTTGTGTTTCTAAAAACAAAAAAATTAATCAAAGTAATAAACTATCATATATATATATATGATAAGCAATATATATTTTTAGAGCAGCCACAATGTAAATTTTCATGTAGATATCACAAAAAGATAATTATGACTACATATAAATTATTAATACATATCATAATTCATGCAAAAAATATATATATAATGTTAACGTCATTTACATATGTACAGGTGTGGATGGATTTTGCTAGAAAAGGGATATTTTGTTTCTGAAGTTTTTTTTAACTTCTAATATAATGATCATACAATAGTTTAACCATAATTTATCAATGCTTCTCATGTAATGAATTATTGTAGAATATAATATGCAAGATTTATTATAAAGTAGTGATATCTAATACATCTAACGTAATTATTATCATAAAGAAATAAAGAATATTGTCTAATATTGACTATTTATTAATAGCATCGCTGTCTCTCTCTCTCTCTCTCTCTCTCTCTCTACTAGCAATTTGGCAGGAAAATAATATGAAAACATTTGAAAGAAAAAATTTAAAATTTAAATAAATAATTTTGTTTTAAGATATTATTTAATTACTGTTTCAAAAACTATTTTTACTGTAGTAGAAATATTAACGATTAAGCCAATGCACATGCGCTTTAAAGATAAATTATAAATGAATACTCTCACTATTTTTGTAAATATTAATTTATGCAAGTGTTTTAATCTCAATATTTATTTTATAGAAATAAATGAATAAAATATCAAACAAAGTTCAATGACTAAAGCCATATTTTCAAGTTTTTCTTGCAAAAGCACTGGGAAAAAATAATTTTTAATTTACAAATTTTATTTCATAGAATGGAAGAGAGATGCTAAAATTTTCCTTGCACAAAGTTACCTCTTACCTATGTGATGGTACTGTATATATCTCTCACTGATGATTCTTCAAATGCTGTACTATACAAAAACATATGATTGCATACTATTAAAATCAGGTATTAGTAAAACTGCTATTAGTAACGTTTATAATAATAATTATCTTTAAATAAAGAAATGATATTGATGACAAATGATAGATGCAGGTATATTAAAATTTAAACAATTAGAATCTTCTGCAAATATAAGTTAATAAACAATGAAATTAATGATATATATATATCATTAGTTTAATGAATTTTTTTAATTTCTTATTAATTTAATTGCTGATAACTTTAAAGAGTTCTAGTAAATGATCACTTTTTCCACATTACTTTTAGTAATAATATATATATATCTTAAATTTTTTAATGTACAATGCATTTTTTTATTATTATTATTATTATTATTATTATTATTATTATCATCATCATCATTTTTTACAGTTTCACTCATCAAACAGTTATTTTTAGATTTTCAAACAGCCTTTTGATTAAGTAAAAAATAATGTTAGTGTTCAGGAATGCATCATATTCTGTAATGAGGCCAACCAATCTATGTTTTAAAAAAATACATTCATAATGATAGAAAGTAAATAGTAGCTGATTAAAAAGGCTATTTCAAAATGAAGAAGACAACTTGACCATGAAAACTATATGAAATAACAGTTTTAATTAAAGGTAGTGTTCAAAAAGAGATTATAATGTTTTCTTAATTACATTGTTTGGTAGTAAAGTAGTTGGGACTTTATAATCTTACCTTATTAATGTTTGATTGTTTTTGATATGCATTAACTTCTTATTTACAATTAAAAACATTTATTGAAGATGAATACTTAGTCAAATATTACTTATATTTAACATTAATAATATATAAGTAAAACTGGAGTTATTCATATAAAATTTACTATATCAATTATATAGAGATATTACGCTATAACTAGATTTTAGCATTTTTTCTATTCTCAAACCCATGTACATGCTATTGGATGGTAAATATGATGTAAGCTGGATATAGCTTAATATTTACGCATATAATTCGAAAAGTAAATTTTATATGGTTAACACCGATTTATTTTATTATATACAATATTATATTTTGATATGAAGAGAAGACAATTACTCAGTATGTGAGAGATACTACACCTTTTTTTATCTTAAAATGCAAAATTGTCAATAATTAATGTAATACTTATAAGGACTTATATAAAAAAGATTAGCATCTTAGTTCACCCTCAGGAAGTGAACTGACCTTATTCTAAGTTTTATAATGCTGTAAAATGTGTACAAATGTAATACTGTTGTAGACTTTTGTATTACCCTTAATGTATTAAATATATAAATAATAGTTTTAAGATCGATCTTTACACTGTTATATCTATGACCTTCAAATGCGACAACTCGCTATCTATACATTTCTTAAGGCTAATATATGAACTTAAAGATTAATAATTGCTAGATAAGATAAACTATGGAATTTTATAAATATTGTAATTTATTTTATAAAAAATACAGGATAAAATTATAATAAAGTTCGTACACATAAAATATGTAAAAATTTCATAAATGTAAAAATGAAAAATATATTCTTTGCAAAAATATATTTTTAATTTTTTTTTTTTTTCGGAAAAGTTGAATAAATATCAAATTTCTATTAGACATGTTAGTATCAATATATATAATAATGGCAGATATAATATTACTGTACACAAAGCAAAACTTAAGTAGAGATTTATTTTAAAGATTTCAATCATTCAGGACACTATAAACACATCTAAAGGATATCTTTATTTTGCTTTAATTTCCGCCAATACTACAGCAATCTCCTATGATATACCACTTGCAATTTCATCTAAAAATCTTCACAATTTATAATCTCTATTAGTATATTCATTACTGATTATTTTTTTAATTTCCTTAACATAATGTTTTTTTCCTCTTACAATATTCCAATATTTCTAACTTCAACCTTCCACCATATTCTTTTATTTTATTTAACAAAATTACTTTACTGTGATAAATATTAGCACATAGCTATAATAAACAACATAAATACAATTACGCACAACTTCTTTGATCTGAGACAGAGTGGAATAACTTCACAATTACTGTAATTTTAAAAAAAATAAATGTGCAACAATTATTTATTAGAAAAATTATGCCATCATGCCTTTTTTGCTGAAAGCACTGTTACAGGCTTGATTATATATTCGTTGAAATCATACTGAAAATGATTGTTGATACTTAATAGTCAAATTATATATTAAAAGCCCCATCACATATTAATTAGTGCATTCATCTGCTATGCCTACAACTTGGAATTTAAATTTAGGCCAGATAGAACTTAGAAATTTTTTCAAGTTCTAAAAGAAGGTAGGAATCCAAGTAGTCAATCAATATTGGCTAGTAAAGAGCTAAAAATAAAAATAAAAATGAAAGACTATTCAAACCCTCAATCCAGAAATTGGTAAGATTGATAAGTAATGTCTTCTCTTTGTTCCTTTAAGGTGCAACTGAAAGTAGTTTTTACTTCACAGTAAACTATTTAAAACTATATACATAGATATATATGAAACAAAGCATTCCATTGGCTATGAAATGTAATAATCTGGGATAAATGAAAGATATATGGGGAATATAGAAATAGTAATAATAATAAGTAGAAGAAGAAGGAAAAGGAGAAGTGGAAGAAGAAGCAGCAGCTGTTGTTATTTTATTTTAACTGAAGACAATGAGAGAGAACAAAGAAGGATCCACATATCATTACCAGAGAAAATATAAGTAATAAGTATATCATAATAAATGTAAGTAATAGCAGCAAATAATCATCAATGATCATTCTTTGTGACTAGATTTAAAAGAAGCATTACTACAAAATCTTAGACTAGTCATCATCAAGCTAATTCCAATCACATGACATACTATTATAAAAGAGTGGTCATCAATATTTCTTGCTAAATGCACAAACATAAGTTCTAATAATATCTGTAAAAGTAATCCTTACATCAAAAGTTCTGGTATCATTATATCAATGCTGATCATCATCAATGCTCTGAAACATTTGGTAATATGAATATACTGACCTTTAATGGACTAGTAATTATTATCATAAACAATAAATAAAATGAGCAGACTTTAAAGGTGACCATTACTTCAGCAGCATTTGAATAATTCTAAAGATAAATTACATAGATATCAAAATTTCCTTATCATCTTCTCATGTACACTTTAATGTAATCTTTTTTATAAAATTCCTTTTTTATTTTGCTTACAGTTTCGACTGTCCTGTAATCTTCATCAGAGTTCTCTACATACATATTTCACTTCTGTGTCTACAACTGTAACTGAATTTTTTTGAAAAATTCAGTTATAGTTGTAGATAGAGAAGTGAAATTTATAGAGAGCTCTGACGAAGATTGCAGGACAGTTAAAAGCAAAATAAAGAATGAATTATATAAAAAAGATTGCATTAAATTGTATATAAGGAGATGATAAGGAAATTTTAATATCTAGAAATATATAAATAGAAATGCAAAAAAGTAAAAGTGAAGATATAAGAATACATAGATATCAATGCACAGTATTTTAAAAAACTATGAACTTATATAAATAGTAATAAAGATACTAAATATTTTATTTAGGATTTAAAACAATGATTAATACATTTTTAAATCAAGAATATTAATATTAATAATAATAGTAGTCAAAATAGTAGGGTAGTAGTAATAATAATAAAACGAAATTAAAAATCAGATACTCTGCAAAATAGAAACAAATTATATCTTACTTTGACTTATAAATAGCAATTAGAGTTGAGAACAGAACAATAAATGTAAAAATGTTTAAATTATAGTTTACAAATATATATAAAAATTATAAATGGTTTTAAGTAAGATATATATAAGCACATAAACTTTCATTTCATAATATAAAATATTTTAATCATTAATTATCTTAGGTAAAACATTTAATAATTTTTAAATAATAAACAATCTTATACATATATATTAAATACTGCTTAATGCTCAACTCATAATTATAAATAAAATTGAAAATCATATATTACCACACTAGCCAACAAAAGAAAATTTTACTAAAATTCTTCCACAATCATGGTTTCATCTATTAACTGATAGACCTTTTCAAGTAAAATTCAACAAGATACATACAACATATGTATGCAAAACAAAATAACCTTCCCATCATTCACTTCAAAAATCTACTTTCTTTAACATTAAAGCATATCTTCATGAAATTCATGGCCTCAGATTCAAGAAAATTTATCATCAGAATTTTCTTTTTAATCCACTTGTTTCATAAAAGTAACCTTTGCATTGTCAAATAACATTCTATGACCTGCATTCAGTTCATGAAAAACTGAATTATGATACAGGTATCTAATTTTAACTTTATTTCATTAAGACTTAATTTACTTTGACTCTACATAAATTTTGAAACAACTGCAAGGAATCATAATCTACAGCTAAGACTTCTTGCAGTTATCATAAAATTTATAGATCAAAGTAAATTAAATATTAATGAAAGAGTTAAAGTTCTTAAGAATAAGATTGAAAATAGATGTCATAACTCACTTTTGTATATTCATGAGCTGAATACAAGTTATAAATTATTTGACAAGATAGAAGTTATCTTTTATGAAAGAAGTAAATTAAAAAGAAAAACAAAAGAAAACAATGATAAATTTTCTTGAATCTGAAGCCATCAATCTCATGAAGACATCCTTTGAGATAGGATATATATATATTGTACTGGGTTCGAATATAGGTCATCGAAATACCGGTCTCTTAGGCAGAGAAGAACATACTTGGAAAGTATTATGCCCAAACGATAGCTATAAAGTATATAACTAGCATTACATTTTCAAGACATAACTTCTTCTTGAAGTTCAAAGCACTTTTTTGTTTCATGTAAACATGGGTGCCAGCTATCTATTCAGAAGAATAAACAATGCACTTTGAACAATGGCCACTAACTCAATGCCTAAGTATCCATGACTAGCTCAGTTGTTGGTAATCACTAACAGATTATACATAATTAGTGATGAAAAGAATTGTAAGAGAGATTGGTAAAAGGAATTGATAAAAAGAATTGACCGACAAATAAAGTTTAATTTTAAAGACAATTTATTAACTAACATTTACTAATTTTAAACATTTTATAAATCTAAAATAACACACATTTTAAATTAACACACTATAATATATTTTTTATGAGAAAGCACAAATAATATTTGACATCTATAAAATCATATAGCATTCACAAACACGCACATCAATAGTTCATTTTATGCATGCTTATAGAGTTCAAATTACTTGTCTCTGGAGGCTTTAAATAAGAATATGAAATATTATTACCTAGAGTTTTGAATGTGGATGTAGAACTCCGTTTTCTTTGGTTACTGCTTTAGGTGAGAATATTTCCAGCCAGCTGGGACGTTTTTTTGATGAGTTTCCTTATTATTCATGATTATTATTATTGGAGACAACTAGATACTGACAGAGATTTCCAAGTTGTTACACTGACATTATTTCACGGGCAGATCTTGCTGTTTTCATCGGACTTCAGGCTGTGGAGAGGCGTATGTTTCCCGTGGGTTTTTAACACTGCATTTCTGTTTCTGGATACCTAATAAACTGCACTGTTATCTGAACTGAAACAATTACTCGACTGAATGATTGTCCTCTTTGAACTTAACTGACTCAATTGATTGTCCAATAAAAAAACAGTCTATTTATACCTGTAATGTGTTGTCCTTGTAATATCCTCCGGCAATATCTGTTGTCGAAATTCCTTTGATAATCCTTTGACAACGTGTTTTGGAAGATCGTTTAATTAGTAATAACCATGCAAACGTATTGTTTTATATAATTTTAATTAGTAGCTAATCCTTTGGAGACAAGCTTTTTAATCCTGTTATTTTATATTTTAATTAATAACCATCGCTGTGTTTTTAATGATAATCTTCTTTTATTTCATTTTAATATTTATTACGCATATCTTTTTATTTATTTACAACCGCACATATATACGCACATATATAATTAGTTTTAAGATTACTTTTTCCTTAATTCGAATGAAAAGAGATTTGTATTTTTTAAACTTTAAATTATATTTCGACTAATAATAATAAACTCTATTTCCTTTTATAAAACTTTTAGTTTATCTTTTCCAACCAAAATTCCCCCTCCCCCCTTTGAATCAATTATTTTCCAACTTTTATTTCAAACTCTTTTACGAAAATAAACTGTAATAAAACTCTTAAACTTTTAAATATGTTTTCTTTTACGAAAGTTTATTTTAATAATTTTTTTAGATAACTTATTATGTGCCAATTTCAATATTGGTACAATATATATATATATTGTATGTATCTTGTTGAATTTCACTTGAAAAGATTTATTTGTTAATAGATGAAATCATGATTGCAGAACAACTTTAGTAAACTTTTATTATTTGACTAGTATTGTGTTGTTATATGATATTCTATTCTATATATTGTAACCCAATGTTCAGATAGGAGCAAAAGATGACTGGTTGAGACGAGGGCATTTGAAATTGATTGCTCTTACAAAATGAAGTTAAAATGAATGCATATTTATTTTCCACATAAAATAAATAATAATAATACCTATTTCAGAATTTAATATACATTAAATATAAGAACAATAAATTTTTCAGGGTACACTTATAGATGTATGATAATAATCTTGTTGTATTCTTAAATACATATACTCTGTTATGATATGTAAAGAACTATTCTGATACAAATTAGTATGTTCTTAACTAAATCAATCTTACTCATTCAATGAAAAGACATTTAGATTTAAAGTTTATCAAGTTATTCTATGTATGACGAATATAAAGAGCATTTATTATGCATCATCCTGTGCTGTACATGACCTTTTATCTCAACAATATATAAAGATGAAGATTTCAATAATGACAAACAGTTGTATTTAAATATAGCAATTGTTTTATTACAAATAAAATATATATAAACAAAATTATAAGTGAATAATAAATATACTTTAATAAAATTCTATAAGAATATTAATAAATATTACTGTTTGTTCTCTGTAAATAAGCTAATCTTGGGTTATGATTATCCATGATAAAGCATTGCAAAGACATGATACTATTGGAGAGGGTTAAAAAATATTAAGTCAAAACCTAACCTTACTTACAGGAGAATAAAATTATCTTATAATGTCCTTAATTATCTCTATAACAATAATTAACAATCTCATTCTACAGAAGCAGGCTAGTTATTTAACTCTTCTGAAGCAAGCAAAACTATTTACTTAGTATGCCTAATAATGCTGTATAAAATATATAGCTTCATTAATTATGACATTCATATCTTTTACTAGAATGATTTGTTATACTTCTTATATTTAAAGTTTAAATAATTGGTTAGGAGTATACCTTGACTACCAAATATGATTTATTTTATTGATACTATAAGAATGCTTTATTGCATAATATAGCACTTATCAAATTATACAACAATCTTAGGCACTATTTAGATAAATATTCCTTGATGATTTAAATCATCTACTCAGGTGCAAGGCTGAATTCAAGGACTAATAAATAAAGTAAGTTAAACATGAACTACTTTACAGAAGTTTATAAGTTAGTTTGACTAAATGCAATCTATCTCAAATACAAATGATATTACATTAATACCCAATGTCAATAATAATCATATAAGTTGTTACCTGTCAGAATTATCTTGAGAACTTTATTAATTTATTACTTCAACAATTATAAATAAATGAGTAATTCCTCAAACATGTAATCCACTTTTATGAACAGTTTCAAAATATCCTGTGAAGTATTTACACTTCTGCAGAGTATTCCAACATTTATAATTTACTGGTAATAACGTTATATAAGCACTAAACAATAAATCAGAAACACAAGGTAATCCATTTTGTAGGTTTAAATCTATAGTAACAATTAATATAATATTTTAAAGAGATTTACTAACACACTTGGTAATCTTTTTCTGGATTAACATAGTTATCACATTAATTCATTTAAGGATGTCTGCTTATAAATTTATGATATTTATATATTTTCAGACTTTGGTATTTGTAATCATAGTTCCAGTATTATAGGGCTGACATTAAATTGTAGTTTTAGGCAAAGTGAGCAGTTTAATCCTGTAGAAAACATTTGAAAACTAATATTTATATAGTTGGCATTTATCATTTAATTTAAAGGACAATAGATTACAAATCCTATACTTTCAACATATTTAATCTATTTTGCTATAGTTCAGGCTGTTTTTATTTATAAGACTTAGGAAATAAATAATAATTCATAAATGGAGTTAATTCCATTCATCTTTTTTAAAACTTAAGTAGTTTTCCCAAAAGTGCAAACTTATATATTGATCATATTGTATAAAGTTTTAACTTTCATTAATCCATAGGAAGGTTATCAATATAATTTCTAAACAAGTTATTTCAACATTTTAAAGATAAATGACTTGATTGGTGTTACAATGAGTATCCCCCAAGCAATTTTCCAAAGTTCCATTAACAGTTGACTATAGTAAATTGGATTTTCTTTAAAATAGTATTTGGTGATAATTCTTTGTTGTTGTTGTAATTTATCTATTTAGTTTCAGCAGATACATTTTGCCAGTGAGGCAAAATGACAGATTAAATTTGTCTACTCAGTCATTATGGAGAAGATGAACAAAATGACCATTTTAAAATGTAATTCAACCGGGACCTGATGCACTTGAATTTTGACAAGAAATCATATTTATAGCTTATGGTCAGCTAGTATTTTAATTTGTCAAAATTATCCAAGGTTCTTTTCTCTTTAAGTTTTTATGAGTAAAATCTGTCTCATTGCTATGGTAATGTGGAAATGCAGCCATTTATTAATGTTTGGGTTTATTCCAAGCAGGTACATTTGTGACATTGATTAAAATGAAAATAATTATATATAATCCATTTAATATTGTATCTTAATTTGGATTACAAAAAAAGCTTTTTTACAAATATTTATTTTAAAACTAAGTCATTTATAATATATTGGTTCTCAAATATTTTATTTAATAAATTTGTTTAATAAATACATTTTAACTGGATTGTAATACTAAATAAAATAAATTAATTTAAGTTTTATGCTTATCAATTTTTAAATTGACTAAGTTTTAAACATATAGAAATTGATTCGTGCAATATACTTTTAAATGGAATGTTAGTTTTACTATTTTAGCTAGATGTAATCTCAATTGTATAATTATCGTCAAGCAGTGGTGGTCGAGTGGTCAGCCCAGCCGCGGGTTCGTTTCCTGGCTGAAGCTTTGACACATGAAAAAAAAAGTATAATTATCCTAATATAACTATTATAGAACTATTTCAAATATTGTTTTGTTAGGTTTGATTTAGTATGTCATATTTTGTATACTTTTCTATAATAGCAATTTTATGTGTGTGCTTTCATTTTTATTCTCTTAGGTAGTACTATGAGACTTTTAAATTTCATTTTTGATTATATTATTTGATATCTGAACATTAATAATGGTGGATTTACTTTGTTTAACTAGAAAACAAAGCCAATAAAATTTTTACAGTTTTTTTTGGCTATATTACTTATGATGGTAATATTAGATTACAATATATACATATGCACGCACACTGTGCATTTTTAAAAATAATATAAAAATAGCGAATACATCAGTTCATCATTAATTTACTTTTAAAATATATAGTTACATTATTCTTACATGCATATATAAAATAATAATTTCAGTTATTAATATTCTTTTTTAAAAAAAAAATTTTAATAATGCCTTATAAAGATATTGAGATGATTTAAAATATGTTTTTCATTTGTTATTAATTTATTTATTTTTTGTCATTCTATTATATTTTTTAACTTTTTAAAAGCTCAATAAAATCTTTTAGGAAAACTCAAGCAATAATATTTATGATTCTTTCATAGGAGATTTTTTTTTTTTTTAGAACTTAAAATTTTTAATTTCTTACTAGAAATCTTTCTATTTGTTTTCATTAAGAACATCTATTAATTTATTCAAAAATTTTTAATTTTTATAACAATAGAAGAAATTTAAATGTTATGGTTTAAGCTAAAAAGAACTTTTTTTTTTTTTTTTAATATTTAGCACTGAAATCAATATGATCAAAATATAGATAGATTTTACTGATCGTTTTAAAGTCAACTTTAGGTTATCTTTTATACATATAAATAATAGTTTAATATATATATATTGGAATCTCTCAATATTAAGCTTCCTTCATCTATTCATATATACAAGTAGGTTGGCTTCATATATAAATTGCCATTATGACATGCCCTAGATGACTGATAGATAAATTCTGGTTATTTTCAATTCAGATTTAGCTTCTATAGCCCCTGAACTTTAGGTACAGTAGATAGTGTCTGCAATACATGTTGAGTTATGATTTACCACAAAGAAAATCCACATATACTTCTCCAAACACTCACACCCAACCAGTACAGAGTCAAGCAGCAATTGTATATCTTTTTGAAGCTGTTTATGTTGAACAAATTCAGTATTTATATCCATAATATAGGACATACAAAAATTGATGTGCATGAAAATTAAGTATTTTTTCTTTTTTAATCTGCAATATGGGTTTATAACATAAAAGCTACAATCAGTATCTGATACTGCTCTAAAAAAAGTATTATTTTATAATATAATTATAGTTCCAATTTTGATTTTTTTCTTATAAGCATCATTTACAATAAGTATTATATTTGCATAAAAAAAATTAAAAAATATAATCATAAAATCATAACAAATAGAGGCATAAAATTACTTTTGTTTATAATAGCTTCTAATTGGAATAAGTTGTTTTTTATGATCAATTATTATAATGAAACTAATTTGTTTTTATTTATTATAAGCATTACTTGCAAAAGTATTATAGTAGAAAAAATATAAATATAAATTGCAAAAAATGGATCATCTATCTGGGATCAATTGGCTGCTTTCTTTTAGGAAAAGAATAATGTGTTATTATAAAAATTATATTTAATTTTTATTATTGCAAGCAGTATCTAAAATAAGTTTTATAATATTTAAAACAGTAACAAACTCTCCATATAATAGTGCCATCCAATGCATGCCTTAGTAATCAATGGATGCAAAAAGCTAGAAACTAGGCTGGAGATATTGGATGAGACACTGGATAGGGACTTTATGTACAAACCTTCTTGCATCCATTTGTTACTAGAGCTTTTGCTGGACAGCACTACTGTTATGGAGAGCTTGCTACTATTTTAACAGTTTGTGTAAGTATAGGAAATGGTAATCATGAGATGTTATAATATTTGTATAAAAGTAAAAATATATAACTATAGATTGCAAAAAAAATGAAATAAAATTGCTTTTGTTTATAACAAACCAATATAGCTTCTGTCTGAAATCAGTTGATTGCTTTCTTTTAAGAAAAGAATGAGCAATTATGATAAATGAATTTGATTTTTATTATTGTAAGCATTACTCACGAGTATTATAATATTTGTATAACAAATGAGAAAAAATAATCATAGATTTAAAAAAAATGTAGAAATAATATTACTTATATTAAGACATACAAATGGTGTAGATTCAACTAAACCTCAAAAAAGTGGCATTATGAGCAAAATTCTAATTAATTTGATCTTTGTAAAATACAAACTCTCATAAGAAAGTATAGATATGGATATAAATATATGAAATTAAGGCATATAAAAATGTCTTGTGGTATCACATACTAATTCTGTTGAGAATGTTAATTAGTAAAAAAAAATAATAATAATAATGATATTACAGCTGTAAGAACAATAATTATTTTTAACCTATATAGATCAAAACCAAATAGATTTAAAAATAATTTCTTAATCATTTTCCTCCTTTAATATTCTTAAATACAAACTAAATTAGAATATTATAATTACATTTGCATTTTATTCAAATAAATATCTTTGCTTTACACAAAAGTAGTTTTATTTCTTTGTTGCATTAAACATTTAATTTTTTTTTGTCAAAATCAGAAATAAATAATATAAATTCATCAAAAAGTTTTATTTTATATAATTTTAAAATAATTTATAGAAATCTAAAATATCAATAAATGTTAATATTACTTAAGTTAGTAATATTTAAATCATTGCAGATATATATATATATATATATTGTTTAAATATAGATGGATATACCCTTGCCATAAAATCTATACATTTCTTACATTATATGCCATGAAACGAATTCATTTCAATATTAAATACAATAGTAAATATGCAAAGGCATTAATTCTTTCATAGTGCAATCTATCTTTATCAACAAAGTCAATATCTTACTACTAATAAAAGAAATTATGTTTAAATCTAAATTTTTTGTATTAATTTAATAAATTATGTTTGATTTAATCCATTAATTCAGTCTAACAACATTTCTAAAGTGTGAATTCAGGGTTTGAAATCTAATTGTGATGGTCAAAACTTCATTACTATTCAAACAATCATTTACATTACAATTTAACTGGAAGTATGATCTTAGATAGATTTCAAACTTTCGATATTTTATATAATAATGAATAAAATATTATTCTTAAAGTAGTAATATCTCTTAAATAAAGCAAAATGTATATATCAAAATACATATAAACAGACTACAATAGAAATATATTAATAATTCATTTGTACATAAAAAAATAAATCAGTATATTAAATCATAAACTTGTATTGTAATTCTAAAATACAAACTGGAAAGTAAATGCAAGTTCTGAAACTAATACATAACAGTACATAAAGTAAATAAAATCAATATTCTTAGTTAATTTTATCCTACAATAATTATTATTTTAACTACTCAGATCCTGATAGCTTTGGACATTCACTAGTAAATAGAAAAACCATTAACTATTCATATGTAGACATATTTACTTAAAAAGTATTCTTTCTGCATTATAAAGACCCACATATATATATATGATAAACAAAAATGCAAGTTAAAAAAAAAAACTTGCTAACGCTTGTATTTATGTCCACAGATGGCGTTCTACCAAAAACGCCCATCAAGCGTATGTTTTGTTTACATAAACGTCAGAGTAGTTAGTATTCACTATCTCTAACTATAATTCCACTTTCAGATCATGATTTCAAGCTATTTGCTATCGTCAGTGAAAGACAGGAATAAAGAAACTAGATCTAAATACAAACTCTGAGCGTTTATGAAACAATTTCTATTCAGCTTGCAAGCGTGAATTTTTTAGACACGTAATGTCTTCAAACTCAGCATAGCAAACCAGATAGCTATATGGGTCTGATCTCAGTTCAGCATCACCACATATATATATAATCACTAGATGGAGTTTTACCAATAGCTCCTAAACAAGCTTTTGTTTACATAAATGCTGAGAGAGATAGAATTCAATATCTCTTTCGTTGTCTCCAACACATTTCTATCAGTTTGAAAGTATGAATTTTTCAGATACGTAAATATCTTCAAATCCAGACAAACAAACTAGACAGCTATATGGGTCTGAAATTAGTTCAGTTTCACCATATATTTACATATCTGAAAAATTCATGCTTTCAAACTGATAGAAATGTGTTTCATAAATGCTGATTGTAGAGTTAGTATTTAGATCTAGTTTCTTGTCTTTTTATCCTTTACTGACATGAGCCAACTAGCTTGAAACCATGGTCTAAAGGTTGAAGACAATGAAAGAGATATTGAATTCTATCTCTCTCAGCATTTATGTAAACAAAAGCTTGTTTAGGAGCTATTGGTAAAGCTCCATCTAGTGATCATAAAATGCAAGCTAAGAGCTAGTGATCATAAAATGCAAGCTAAGAGCAAGTTACGAAAGTTATAACTTGTTTTGTTTGTCATATATATATATTGTAACCTTTCTGTTTGGTCTATCATTCTATAGACTAGGATTAATAGCTAGTTTAATTATATAAAAAAAATATGTAATCTGAAATAAAGGTTTAATATTTGAATTAGTATAGAGAACGAAAATGTGTATTAAATCAGTGTTAAAAATTATGTTTATTTTGTTTAAAGAGCTAAAAGCTATTTAAATCATAGATTTATAGGTATAAATTGCACTGTCTGTTTTAAAATATAAGAGTGAGTAATAATTAATATAAAAATAAATTGTATTTGATAAGTAAATATAATAATTAAAGTTAAGATATTCCTAGTAGTTAATAATAATTAAAAATATTACTAGTGTCTATTTATAAATTTCTTTTAATTAAAAATGCAATAAATATTAAAGGTATGTTTGTGATTGGCATGCATACATATTGCATTAGTCATAAAAGAAATTTATTTCCTATTTAAAGTTTTAAATTTGTTATTAAATAAGTAATAAACATTGATTTTAATGTTTTAAATATCATAAAAATAGACAAAAGTGATAATAAAAATTATTTCAGATTTGTAAACCATTATAAGATCAGGTTATTTCCAAACACTTGATATCCATACAGCACTAAAATCTGGGGACTTCAATGCAATCATATTGGCAATCATGATACTCTTTGTCAAGTGATGCACCAGGTGTCATTGTGTTTTTCGAGACTGCATGGCAAACCCATGGAAAGTGTTCAAAGAACACCTCCACAATTTAAATGCCAGAGATCATGTCATATCCTCTCCCAAACTGTTTGTCAACACTTGTGATGGACAACTTGACAATTATAACTCATAAAAGGTTATCCATACTACAGAACGTAAACTAAAAAAGTACTCCATGCAAGGATCAAGGACAATACAAATGTGGGGTAAGCGCCTTGCTACAGCAGTCCACCTGCTAAAAGGCAATCAAATGGCATTCTAATAAATTAATAAACTGTAGTGGAACACATCTATATAAATAAATACATAAATTCGATAAAGACCCTGGGCTTATGCAACCGAACACACAAAACATCACAAAATTAAACATCGGTTTCGCCACATATTGCATGTCATGCCTATTATCAATGCACAATGAATGGCATGGTCAATGTAAACAAAAACACCAAATTCAAACTATAAACATCCAAGATGAAACTTAATAAATGATCAAAACTCAATGAAACTCGGAAACCACACATCAACTTTTATCTTATCACAAACTTTCTAGTACTCAATCTCTTGAATAAGTAAAATACTGGTCTTGAAAATAACAATCAACCAATGATGCAGCTTAATTAATTGCCGACCCAATCTTCTATAGCACAAACTACCAAAACTATTCATACCAGCACACATAAATGCTAAAATCCAGAAAGCACATGGTACTGGACTCAATCAAAGTAGCCATGTGTCAGATCAGATGATCCATATACTTGATCAGGGCTATGTATGCTGAAACTATAATTATGTAAAACAGACAATTACAATATCAACGTGGCACATCTGCTGATCCTGGTCTTCAATCAAAAACATGTATCACAATCATGTATCTCTGTAATAAATTTTATTCCAAAATAAAATAAAAAATTGTTAATCTAAATAAAGTATACTTATTAATTAGAATTTAATTTAAATTTTAAAGAATTAAATTGATAAATATTGTAATAATATTTTAATTCCATTTCAAAATACCATACAGTAATTAATATTCATTTTAAATATATAGCTGGAAGTGATTAGCCAATCAGAAATAGCAAAATGTTGCCTATAAAAAGAAAATTTTCTGACACTAAAAAAAAAAGTAAGAAAAAAAATAAAAATAAAAAAAAATTGAAGAAAATCATTAGAGAAGGTACTATATTTTTATTTTCTTAAATTTAAAGTTATAATTTTCTGAAAATCTTATTATTTCAATTAGTAAAGATTAAATTATAGTTTTAAAACAATTGGGAATAAATTTTAAAAAGTTGGTGTATTTAATTTCGATATGGAGTAAAATAACATATTCTCATTGGAAATTTACATGTGCTAACTGTAAACTTGTTGACGAGAATTGGAAGGAACTGCATTCACCTAGAAAATGTACTTCAATAAAAATGAATGTGTACAACTAGAAACTTATGTTATGTTGAGCAGAAGAAATACGTATTTCATAGTTATTTTTATAATCAGTATAATAAAAGAGACTTTATGCTAAATGTTATATTCAGAATTAATAATGACAGTTACTTAAGTCTGTTAAAATTACAAATGTTTAAAAATGTAAAGTTATTTAAATTATTGCTAAGATGATAGTAAAGGAAGAAAAAGGAAAAGGATGCAGATTAAGCATAAGATAGAAGGACTGATAATTGCTTAAACAATATTAAATTAAATATTTATTATTATTGAATTAATTGAACTGTTAATTAATCTACAATGTATCATTATAGTTATTGATTTCTATAGTTATATATTATAAATTTTAATAAAGATAAATAAAACTTTCAACAAAGAAATATAATAGAATATTCATAAAATTTATGAAATAGTATTAAGAACGATAACTGAAGGAAAGATGAACTTTTACGATAGAACATTATTATTATTGATAAATGGTTATAATACAAATCTTACTTCAGAATTGGGAAGGAGAATTAATAAATATATTTATGACAAAATTTTAAGTTAATACTCATACTTAGAGTAGGCATAAGATGGTATAAATAGAAAGAAGATATAGACAGATATTTCTTATTAAATATTCATTTCAGTGTTATTAATTATTATGCAATAAAAAGATATAAATGTATACTTGGAGTAATGAATGAAAATTTTATGATCGAGTGGAATATTTTTTGCAAATGGATGAAGAGAATAACTTATTCTTTTATTAAGGAGGATAAAGATAAATGATATAAACGCTGAACAAATCCTAGGAATAAATAAAATACATTTTGGAGAAATTGATGGAAACCTTGTATTAGTACTTTATTAAGATAATTAAAGAATTACTTAAGGTCTGAGTTCAAAGTTACTTAACTATTGCTATTGATGCTGTATATGTATTTGTTTCTGACGTCGAACATTTTATTTTATTTTTGAAATCTGATTTTCAAATTAATTAAAATGAAATGAAGAAGATCGTAGAGGGAAGAAAAAAATCTTTCTTCCGTGAGTTAACAGTTGGTTATTTCATTGTCTTTGAGATCACAGCCTCTCAATTTAGTGTTGACAACTTTTATCGCTTATATTGTATTCGTTTTGTTAATTATATATATATATTTGTTTTAGAATATTTAGTATGTAAGTATATTGCTTATATATATATAATATTAGATTTTAAGAATATATATTTTTGTTATGTATAATAAAAATTTAAAAAAAGTATGGATTTTGATTTTATAATGATGAAAAAGTTGTAACTACAAGGAAGTGAACAGTATGGATATTTAATTCAAAATGTGGAATCAGGTAAAATAAATAAATATAATAATTATAATGTTTATAATTTTAAATGAAATGAGATGATATGAGAATCGATTTAATTTATTTGTGAAATTGGATGTATAATTTGAACTCTTTATAGATAAATATCAAATAATTTATTGGATATATGATAGTTTTATCATAAAAGACTTTATTCTTGGTTTTTTTCAGAATGTAGAGATGTTGAAACATGATGAGAGTAGTGATGTAATAATTACAATGTGATCTAGGGATTTCAGAGGAATGCTTTAATGAGTGAGTAGTGGTACAGGAGAAGTAGATTAGAAATTCTGTAGTGTTGAGAATGTATTTATTTAAATCAAAGATGTTGAAATATTTTGTAAGTCAGAGTACTATCACAATTTTGTGTTTATCATCTTTGATTTTATTTATGAAGAGATATTTCTCTATATGCTGGACATATAAGGACCAATTACTCGACTCAGTGATGTCAAACTCCCCTATAATTGACTGCATTTTTTCACCAATCTTTTTTTTCTTTTTTTTTGCATAAATCTAACCTTTTACTTTTGATTCCTAATTTGAATCAACTAACTGAGTGCACACTTTGATCTGAACACAAATATAAGAGGTTTCAAACTATTGTAAATTCCCTTACAATTTTAAACTCTGAACTGCCTCTGTAAAGTGTCAACTGGGGTTTGTATAACTTTCCCCATTCGAACTGTGGGCTGTGCCATTGTTATGAGCACAGACCAATGAGGTTTGTATCAAGACTGTATGATTGTGCCAATTGTTACATCTGCCTTACTATACTGCAGGATACTTTATTTGTATACTTAACCATTCCCAATCTAACTTAATGATAATAATCCTCCAGTAATGATGCAACTCTATTAGGTTGAGATCAAATGCAATTTAATAATAATACTTTTAGCAATTGTTAATCAAACATTACAAATTATATATACATCTATAGGTATATAAAAATAATAATTAAGATCAATATGACCTGTATGAGTCCCAGTTGGATGTTCATATGTTCAGAGGCTATCTTTTCATACTTGAAGTCCTTGTGCATTTGGGTGTTCTACAACTGCTTACAAATCCATGTGCACATGTGAAGCTCCAAGAATCGTCCTTTTCTTGATCCAATTTGCACTGAGTTCATTCATTGTTTCATTCTCTAAAGCTGATTGTCTCATAATCCTGTTCACCTGTTCAGGTGATTCTTCCTTTCACTGCTCGCATGTTGTGTGCAAGAATTTAACCATTATATATCTTACTTTAATTAATGAGTTATTTTTTGCTTACAGTTTATAATCATAAAGGAAATATAAACTCGAATTCATTTATTTGTTCACTATCCCATTATAATACTGCCTTCTATTCTCATTGATTTAATTGCTTTTACTTTTAGAAAATAATCATTTTCCTCATCTTACAAAGATATAAATTATTCCCTATTTTAAAAGGATCAGGCATTTAAAATTCTTTAATTCCTTTATAACTTATTATTTATTTCCATTAGTAATGTATACCTTTATATGTATGTTCATTTAAGCATACACATATATATCTTTAGATAGAGCTTGAAAATAGAAGCCATGATCGAAATTAAGATAGACACAGTTCGAAATGTGACATTATGTAACATTTAGTCCATGAAATTATTATTATATTCTGAATAGGATGTCCACCCCACACTTGTTACCACATAAAACTGACACTGGTTAGACATTGTATTAATGATTTAAAGATATAAGTAGGAAGCATAGCTAGACTTTCAAATAAATTGAAGATAATATAATTTATTGAAAGAATGATAGAAATTGAACAAATATATCATGGCATAATATAAAGAGTAATATTTATAAATGCTTTATTATTATATGAGATTAAAGATGAAAAGTGAAGAAATGAAGTTAATGATGATGTGGAAAGAATACCTGACATGTATTATTATTGTTTTGAGTAATATAAATTAATCAGTGCTATATCTTTCTAAACATATAACAGTGATAAAGTATTTATTTTGTAATGTTAGAATATAGAGTATGCAAAGAGGATACAAATTATATAGTTTTAATTATATAATATCGTATAAATGCAAAATAATGAAATATTAAAATGCAAATAAATATGATTGTAAATATTTGTATTTTAAAATAATAAATTATATTAGTTCATTGATTTAAAATTTAGTACAAAATAGTACAAAATAGCCTTGTTATAGAAGATTAAAGCACAACATATTATATCTTATTTTCTAAAGTCATTTAATATATAGGGTATATGAACACAGACTTTCACAGCACCCACCACTCACCACACTATCTCATATCACTGATACACTTGAACACATATATGTCAAAAAGATAAATAATCACCAATATACATAACACATATATGTCAAAAAGATAAATAATCATATTTCATGCTAAACCAGCAATCATCAGTTGGTCCAGATTATCATCTCTACACATATATGCATTAAGTGCTCAGATATATATTGAGATAGCCAATTCTCACACTTTAATGGACAGGCTTCAACTCTACACCACACACCCAACTCTTCAGTCCATCAAATTGAAAATCTGATGATGGAATGCTCAAAGACCACCCTGAGGCCGAGATTCTTGTCACATCCATGTTGATCTAAAATCAATCTGAACCCTCATGTATAGGACATGATCCATTTAATACATATACAAGGGATGGGCAGACATCTCTACTATATAATAACTGAAATACAGGCTTATTATATATCTATATCAATATATGCAATATATAGGGTATATGAGCACAGACTTTTACAGCACCCGCCACTCACCACACTATCTTATATCACTGACGTACTTGAACACATGTATGTTGAAAAGATAAATAATCACCAATATACATATTTCATGCTAAACCAGCAATCATCAGTTGGTCCAGATTATCATCTCTACACATATATGCAATAAGTGCTCAGATATATAATAAGATAGCCAATTCTCACACTTTAATGGACAGGCTTCAATCCACTCTACACTCCAACTCTTCAACAGTCCATCCAATTGAAAATATGATGGTGGAACCCTCAAAGGCCCCCCTGAGACCGAGATTCTTGTCATACCCATGTTGACCTAAAGTCAATCTGACCCCTCTTATACAGGACATAATCCATTTAATATATGTACAAGGGATGTCATCCCTTGTATATATATTAAATGGATTATGTCCTGTACAACATGGGTGTGACAAGAATCTCAGCCTCAGGGTGACCTGTCTGCCCATCCCTTGTATATGTATTAAATAAATTATGTCCTTACATGAGGGGTCAGATTGACTTTAGATCAACATGGGTGTGACAAGGACCTTAGCCTCAGGGTGGTCTTTGAGCATTTCATCATCAGATTTTCAATTGGATGGACTGTTGAAGAGTTGGAGTGTGGAGTGGATTGAAGCCTGTCCATTGAAGTGAGAGGATTGGCTATCTTAATATATATCTAAGCATTTATTGCATATATGTGTAGAGATAATAATCTGGACTAAGTGATGATTGCTGGTTTAGCATGAAATATATATATTGGTGATTATTTATTTTTTTCGACATATATGTGTTCTAGTGTATCCGTGATATGAGATAGTGTGGTGAGTGGTGGGGGCTGTGAAAGTTTGTGCTCATACACCCTACATATTACATATATTGATAAAGGTATATAATAAGCCTGTATTTCAGTTATTATAAAGTCATTTAATTATATTTTATATTGCGATTAAGATATGTGTAAAATTAGTTTAATATTTGTATAATTTTAGTGTAATAAATGTTAATATTTTGTCAAAATTGATACAGTCTCAATAGTCCCATTTCTAATTTCTTAATCATCGTTTATCACCATGGCCACACATAAATACGACTAATTGTATATAATTGGAAATAATGCACATTATTTGATATATCTTTAAAAAAAGAAAAGCATCATAATTATTAAAGATATTTGATATTGCATTATCAAATGTTAATTTGAAATTTGATGACAATCTAAATGGTCATAATAAAGAGACAATCAATCAAACATTTATGAAAGTGTTTTATAAAGTCATATGTCATATAAGAAGAGAAATATTTGAATAACAATATGTTTTGATGATGAAGTATTAGCTAATTGAAGAATATTGTGTAAGTATTAATAAATATTATTGATGCGTTAAATAATAAATCCAAGTAATGAAAAGATTAGTAAATTAAAGTACCTATTAGTGAAGTGATTCTTATTGTTTCATTATTTTTAATACGTAACTGAGTGTTACTGATAACTGAGTGTTACTGATATGTACGTGTATGCTTAAATGCACATACGTATATAGGTATAAACTTATAGAGAGAATAAATAATAAGTTTAAATAAATTAAAGAATTTTAAAAGACTGATTAAAGGTTATAACTTTTAAGATTAGAAAAATAATTATTTTCTAAAATGAATAATAATCTAATTAAATAGAATAGAATACATCGTTAATGAAATAAAACAAAGGAATTAGAGTTAGATTGCATTTATAAGAAAACGTTTGACAAGCTATAAAAATAACTCATTAATTAAAGAAAGATGTGAAGATTAAAATGAAGAATCACCGGAGTAGATGGGCAGAGTATTAGCCAATCAATTGCAGGGATTTAAAACAATGAATGCCTCAATAATAATGGGAAAAACAAGAGGACACTGGATTCTTGAAATTTCATCTGTGTACATGGGTATATATTGGAGCAGAAAGTCTCCCTTGGCACAGTAACTTCAAGTGTGGAGATCTGGCTTCTGAAAGTGAAAATAGCCAGCTAGGACTCTTACAGGTTGTACTGATCTAAATTATAACTTATGTATGCCTTTTAAGATTAATGATTGTGTATATGTAAATAGTAGACACTATTAAAAATTGTAAAAATAGAATTATTTAAATATTAACTGTTAGTATTGATTTGTACTCATGGAAAGTAGCTAGACATAGCAATTGGCACAGTGAATAGAATTAATTTGGACCATTAATTAAAACAACGGTTGAATTGAGATAAAAGACTAGGCAATGCAAATAGCAATCAGTGAATTTGACATCAGTGAGGCAAGTAGTTGGCCCCTGTATGTGCAACATATAGTGTTTAGTACAATATTGCTTCTTTATTATGCTTTGCTGGAAAAGGAGTTATTGAGGCTAACAGGCTCAGTGAATCTCTAACTCCTGAAGATTGTACATATGATTAGGTTAAAGAACATGTCACTTTAATCCCCATCTCTCTATACATGTTGCTAGAATGCAATTCTGAGATCAGAACCAAGGTTGGGATGAAAGTATAAAAGATGATGATAGTGTTCTTCAATCTAGCAAAAAATTGTATCTATGGATATTCCTAGATTAAGCTCTACTGAAACAATTTCTTACTGGTATGTGAGCTCTACTGAAACAATTTCTTACTGGTATGTGTAATAATAATTTATGGCAACAATAACTGGCCATTAGCAATTTAAATTATATGAAGGCTATAAAATGTGGGATGGCTTATGAACTCATGCTTGAGCAATACTGAAAATTTGCTGAGTTCAAGAATAATAGCAAATCGCAAACAGACGTTTGTAAAATTGTGAGTAAAGAACTATCTAAGAATAATGGGAACAATGCTAACAGTAAAAACCTGTTTATATGTTTTTGCTGTGGGAAAAAGGTCACAAAATTGGCAATTGTTTTCATAAACATGCAATAATTGTAAAAAAAAAGACGTCACATGAAAAAATGATCCCAATAGGGAAAGTAATAATTATAAACTTTTTTCATATCAGGGTCAGGCAATTCAGCATACCAATATTAAAAAAATGTCCACCTATGATGACAAAATTATGTTAAAACTAAAGCTGTGTGATCAGCCCATCAATGGAGGTAGATGCTGGTAGCGATCATTAATATCAGTCCGTGACTAGGCTACTGTAATCTCTATGAGTAATAAAATCCCTAAAATTGAAAAAACTGATCTTAAAGCATTAGATGTAAATGCAACACGGTCGAAATTAAAAGAGTTGTTCAGACCTCCATACATAGAACAGAGGGAAAAGTGATAGAGTTGCCTTTATACATGGTTTATGCTCCAATAAACCTTCTAATCAGTTGTCAATGGTTTAGGAAATTAGGTATTAAACTCACATTTTAAAAAAAGTTGAAATGAAAAACAAAATGCGAATCAAAATTTTCTAGCTTATTTAATTGGAACCAGCTATTAATAAAATGATCCCTGTATCAATAGAGTTAAGCACTGACATGCTACCTATAAATTGCAAACCATGGAAAGTTCCATTTGCACAAAAAGAAAAAGTCGAAAATGAAATCGACAACTTGGTTAAGAAAGGGGTGTTACAACCCACAGAAAATTCTGATTGGATTACACCATTGGTAATTATAACTAAACTCAATGGGAAAATTCATTTGTGTGGTGATTATAGGGTATCAGTAAACAAGACAATCAGTAAAAGTGTGTACCTGGACCCTAATGTCAGGGAAATAATAGCATCACTCCAGATATCAATTTTTTTTTATTAAATTAGAGATCTTAATGCCACTTTTCATCAGATACCAGTTAATGAACAGACAGCTGAAATATTAACATGTAGGGTTATATAAATTATGAGACTTCAGTTTGGAATAATATCAGCCCCTAGTTTCTTTTAATCAAAAATTGAAATCCTCCTTAATGGATTAGAGAATGTTACTCCATATTTTGACAACATTCTTATTACAGCTATGACTGAAAATGAACTTAAAATGTGTTTACAGAAAGTCTGCAAAAAAACTGGATGAATTTGGGGCTAAACTTAATATCCAAAAATGCATATGGAAAGTGAAAGTGAATGATCCATTGCTTGCATATGGAAAGTGAAAGTGAATGACCCATTGCTTGCGCATCATGTATGTTATCCAATGCAGAGAAAAACTATAGTCAGTTGGACAAGGAGGCTCTTGTGATTTTATTTTAACATAAAAAGTTCCATCAATACCTATAAAGCTGCAGATTTATGATAGCAACTGATCATAAACCCCTATTGGAAATATTAGGAATTAAATAATTCCTGAACATCTGAGTCCTCGCATGTTGCATTGGCTAAACATTTTGGCTGGTTATGATTATACATTAGTATACAAAAAAATGAAACTAAATAGGGCATGCTGATGCTCTATCACATATGCCCAATCAGACTGAACCATATCAAAAAGAAATAGAAATTAATTACACAGACACCTTGAAGTGGCAAACTCTCAACAGCACAATAGTGGCTGCATAGCCTTCCAAAGATAAAGGCTGCCAATGGATGGTAAAGCAGATCAGCAAAGTATTGCTGAATCAATGACCTGGTTTTCTTCATAAAGAATTTATGGAAAGCCCATGAGGAGTTGTCTGTATGCAAGGGATGTATTCTTAGGGGTGATCGAATGCTAATCCTGCTAAAGGATAACAACCAAATTCTTAAATTATTGCACAAGGGTCATTCAGGCATCGTTAGTGCAAAAGTATTAACTCATAGTTATGTCTGGTAGCCCAGCATTAATAATGATATTGGAAAAATATATTAAAAAATAAAAAACTGTCAAACCTACACTAAGGTGCCTCCAGCTAAGTTTGAACAGTGGCCTAAAGCTGAAAGGCCACGGCAACAGATACACATCTGTTTTTAGTAATTGTCGACACATTTTTAAAGTGGACTGAATATAAAATAGTCTAAAACACTGGCAGAGATGCGATACTTAGCAAATTATATGAAATTTTTGTTCATCATGGCTTTCCAGAAATGCATGTTTCGGATAATGGAACTGGCTTTACTTCAGCAAAGTTCGAATAAGTGATGCAAGAATGAGGGATTAAACACACTCACCCCTCCCTACTATTCTCAATCCAATGGACTAGCTGAGAAAGCCATACAAATTCTAAAGTCTTCCATTAACAAATTGGAGAAAATTAAAATACACAAAGCAATGCTGACTGCACTCCTTCATCAATATGTGACCCCTAGTGCCAAATCTGGAAAATCAGCTGAAATATATTTAAGTAGAAAGTTGCATACAAAATTTATCAAACATTGTGCAAATTGTGGATAAAAATAAATATCAAGCCAATACCTATAAATTTAATAAATTTAAATCACAGGAAAGTGTGGGTAAAAAATAATATGAACAAGTTTTGGTCACAGGAAGAAGTTATTCATCATGTATCAAAACAAGCAGTTACAGTTACAATGAAGAACAGAGAAATACTTCACAAGCATGTAAACCAGCTGCATAAAGACAAGAATGAGGAGATAATACCTGACTTATTTAACGCAATGGAAATTGATGACCAGTTATGAGAAAACACATCAAGTGAGGCAGAACATAAACAACAACAGCATGCTAAAAGGAAAATAAAAAGAGCCACATTTCTTAATGAACTTGAGGCAAGTAATGATATGTATGTGTATGCTTAAGTGCACATACATATATAACTATAAACTTATAGAGAGAATAAATAATAAGTTTAAATAAATTAAAGAATTTTAAAAGGCTGATTAAAGGTTATAACTTTTAAGATTAGAAAAATAATTATTTTCTAAAATGAATAATAGTCTAATTAAATAGAATAAAGTGCATCGTTAATGAAATAAAACAATCTAAAGGAATTAGAGTTACATATCCTTTATAAGAAAACGTTTGACAAGCCATATAAATAACTCATTAATTAAAAAAAGATAACGATATAAATTCTTGTATGGAGATTAAAATGAAGAATCACCTGAGCAGATGGACAGAGTATTAGCCAATCAATTGCAGGATTTAAAACAATGAATGCCTCACGATTAATGGGATGAACAAGAGGACACTTGATTCTTGAAGCTTCGTCGGTGTACACAAATATATATTTGAGCAGAATGTCTCCCTTGGCATAGTGATTTCAAGTGTTGAGATCTGGCTTCTGAACATGTGACCAGTCAGCTAGGACTCTTACACGTCATACTGATCTAAATTATTATTTATGTATGCCTTCAGGCCTTGTTATGCTAATTATTATATATGTGTAAATAGTAAATGCTATTAAGATAGTAAAGAAAGAATTATCTAAATATAAACTGTTAGTATTGATGCACTCGTGGGAAGTACATTCTTAGATTAGTTAAATGGAGCAGTTATTAAAATCCCTATTTTAACGGTCGGGGATGATGATGACGTTTCCAGTCTTACCGCATCTGCCGACAGAGCGCCACTAGGCTACTTTGAACCTAGAAAATTTATAAAGTCGACAGATATGTGCTGTTAAGATCACGGCCGTCAGCCCTAGTCACTAGCTCATAGAGTAGCAGAGATTTTAAACATTTATAAGTTTCAATAGATTTCTATTCTCAAAGTATATATATTAAATATTTATAACAATAAAATAAAATAAGCCACTGTCAGTAATTAACACACAAATAGATTTTTATTAACGCACATTTAAAATTGAGGAATAAATTTATTTTTAGGTTTTAACATTAATATTTTTTTTTTAAATTTAAATTACTATTTCCAATAGATCGCACAGATGGATATTTAAATTATATTTTACTTTAGCATGACGAGCATAGATAGTCTACATAGATTTTTTTTCACTTAAAACTTATCAAAACATTCATTCAGTCTCAGACTAAAAGTTCGTAGCCAACCCAATGTCAGGTTCCAGATATATATTTGCAACTAATGCAATATGAAGATGCTAGCATAAAACCACGCCGACAGGAATGGGCATCTGACGGCGTGATATTATTTGAAGGAAATGATCCGTGTCTAGATCAGGAAAGGACATCTGTTAGACTAAGGAATCATGTATATAATTTTTTTTATTTTAAAGAGTGCTATGTATGGGGGAAAGCAGTCTTTCTGCCGTCTTATAAATCCCTGTCCATAGAGCTAGAAGGGGTCAATGGCGCAGGAAATACATCTGCCACCATTTCAACGATATGACTGCCTCTTTGGGGTCATGCATTCAGTTGGGCACGTTGCCCTGTATGCTAAACACGCTTCACATTACATTAATATAAACACCCATATATCCTTCCACAAGCATTGCCCTAACTACGAAACAAATAGCCCAACACTAAAATCCTTTAAATTAAACATAAACGAATTTAAACAGTTATTACTCTTTATCCATGCAGCTATCTACACCCAACTTTAATTTAATACATTTTATTTAACAGATAGAAATAAATAACCTAGTTAAACACAAACATAAATAATTAAATAAAAAAAATGGAAATGATTGAAATAGCAAACGTATATAAAAACAAATATTTATAATTGATTTAGAGTTCTATTCTTGGTCAGATAAGAGTACATTCATTTATATTACTTTTTTTTGGGGGGGATTGATTACTTATTGACGTTATACGGTAATTATTTAAAAGAAAGTTCAATTGGCAAAAGTTTATACTTTACAGATTCTGAGGTCCATCTTCGTGATCACTTATATAGATTGTTTGTTCTTCCTTTTTAAAAACGAAGCCGCCACTTGCCATTCCTTTTTGGTCCCTAACTGGCATAGGGAGGTCTTAGCTGGTTGTCTGGAAAATCTAATTTTATTGCAGACTTCCACATCGTGAAAATCTGCAATATAGCTAGTTATAACGACATATTCATAGTCAGCTCTCAGATAACAATTATAATAATCATTTGGCTTTTATATTTTTCTTAGCCTCTTATCATTTGATCTTAGGATTCAATTGGCAATACGTCACTAATCCTCTGGTGTTTCAGTTACGGTCCGTGCTGAATTTCTGGTGTTTGCATTGGTCATTTAATTTCTTTGTACTCTCTTATCTGACCCTTTAATTTATTTTAAATGCCTCAAGGGCTAGCTTGTTTTCGAACAATCATTTAATTAATAAAACAATCATTTCCATTTTTTAAGATTATAGAAATCAACATTATTTCTATTTCCAAAAATATCAAATCTTTATATCTTTTACTTTTTTACAAAAAAAATTACTTTCAAATAAAACTATTTTTTAAAATAGTTTTTAAAGTTGTCCATCATGCGATCTATATATACGTTAAACAGTTTTTAAATTTCAGTTTTTAAGTTAAGTTTTCTTTCTTTTTAATAAATCAATTTTTATTTGTGATCTTTCATTTTAATTGTAAAATAATGTGACGGCATATTATATTCTGTTACATATCAGTAAACTTCCTCAAAAAAACAAAACATTAAAAAAAAAAAGAATTTACTTAGTGTTAGTAATGACGTTACACAAATTGATTATACTAATTTTTTTTTAAAAGACAAAACTTTGGTTATTAATGAAAAGACATAACTTTGGTTAGTAATTACAAGAAAAAATGCTGACTATTCTTTCCTTTTCACCCCAGCTGAGATTACACCTCCTCCCTCAATAGTTCCCTTTCCCCTACATTTCATTATTAACTTAGGCAAGTCAAAGATGTTACGTGATTTTAGACTTTTTTTTTTTTTAAATTAAATTATGATTTATAAATTATTACATTTTATTCCTCGCATTTATTTCTACATATGCGCAATTTTCTTACTGGCAGTACTTTTTACACAAAATTCAAGTTTATAACTATATAATACAAAAAATATATTCTGATTTCAGAAAAAAATATTACTGGCTTAATTTTCAAGGTACTCGTGGTTTATTAAACGTCAGGCCTCATGTTGGGCGCCACTTTAATGGTCGGGGATGATGATGACATTTCCAGTCTTACCGCATCTGCCGACAGAGCGCCACAAGGCTACTTTGAACCTAGAAAATTTATAAAGTCGACAGATATGTGCTGTTAAGATCACGGCCGTCAGCCCTAGTCACTAGCTCATAGAGTAGCAGAGATTTTAAACATTTATAAGTTTCAATAGATTTCTATTCTCAAAGTATATATATTAAATATTTATAACAATAAAATAAAATAAGCCACTGTCAGTAATTAACACACAAATAGATTTTTATTAACGCACATTTAAAATTGAGGAATAAATTTATTTTTAGGTTTTAACATTAATATTTTTTTTTTAAATTTAAATTACTATTTTCAATAGATCGTACAGATGGATATTTAAATTATATTTTACTTTAGCATGACGAGCATAGATAGTCTACATAGATTTTTTTTCACTTAAAACTTATCAAAACATTCATTCAGTCTCAGACTAAAAGTTCGTAGCCAACCCAATGTCAGCTTCCAGATATATATTTGCAACTAATGCAATATGAAGATGCTAGCATAAAACCACACCGACAGGAATGGGCATCTGACGGCGTGATATTATTTGAAGGAAATGATCCGTGTCTAGATCAGGAAAGGGCATCTGTTAGACTAAGGAATCATGTATATAATTTTTTTTATTTTAAAGAGTGCTACGTATGGGGGAAAGTGGTCTTTCTGCCGTCTTATAAATCCCTGTCCATAGAGCTAGAAGGGGTCAATGGCGCAGGAAATACATCTGCCACCATTTCAACGATATGACTGCCTCTTTGGGGTCATGCATTCAGTTGGGCACGTTGCCCTGTATGCTAAACATGCTTCACATTACATTAATATAAACACCCATATATCCTTCCACAAGCATTGCCCTAACTACGAAACAAATAGCCCGACACTAAAATCCTTTAAATTAAACATAAACGAATTTAAACAGTTATTACTCTTTATCCATGCAGCTATCTACACCCAACTTTAATTTAATACATTTTATTTAACAGATAGAAATAAATAACCTAGTTAAACACAAACATAAATAATTAAATAAAAAAAATGGAAATGATTGAAATAGCAAACGTATATAAAAACAAATATTTATAATTGATTTAGAGTTCTATTCTTGGTCAGATAAGAGTACATTCATTTATATTACTTTTTGGGGGGGGGGATTGATTACTTATTGACGTTATACGGTAATTATTTAAAAGAAAGTTCAATTGGCAAAAGTTTATACTTTACAGATTCTGAGGTCCATCTTCGTGATCACTTATATAGATTGTTTGTTCTTCCTTTTTAAAAACGAAGCCACCACTTGCCATTCCTTTTTGGTCCCTAACTGGCATAGGGAGGTCTCAGCTGGTTGTCCGGAAAATCTAATTTTATTGCAGACTTCCACATCGTGAAAATCTGCAATATAGCTAGTTATAACGACATATTCATAGTCAGCTCTCAGATAACAATTATAATAATCATTTGGCTTTTATATTTTTCTTAGCCTCTTATCATTTGATCTTAGGATTCAATCGGCAATACGTCATTAATCCTCTGGTATTTCAGTTACAGTCCATGCTGAATTTCTGGTGTTTGCATTGGTCATTTAATTTCTTTGTATTCTCTTATCTGACCCTTTAATTTATTTTAAATGCCTCAAGGGCTAGCTTGTTTTCTAACAATTATTTAATTAATAAAACAATCATTTCCATTGTCTAAGATTATAGAAATCAACATTATTTCTATTTCCAAAAATATCATATCTTTATATTTTTTACTTTTTTACAGAAAAAATTACTTTCAAATAAAACTATTTTTTAAAATAGTTTTTAAAGTTGTCCATCATGCGATCTATATATACGTTAAACAGTTTTTAAATTTCAGTTTTTAAGTTAAGTTTTCTTTCTTTTTAATAAATCAATTTTTATTTGTGATCTTTCATTTTAATTGTAAAATAATGTGACGGCATATTATATTCCGTTACACTATATACATATAGTTACGTAAATGAATCAATCCAGTTGAAAGACAATATTTACCCCGAGATGTTTACCAAAGTAAAAAAAGAGTGAATTGAGAATATCAGTAGCAGGATTGTTATAATTGAAACATTATAGTTAGTTTTAATATAAATAATATTTTACTATGGAATAAATGTAACTTATTTCATTTGTTAGTTATTGAAATATCTTTTATGTTTTAAGATTAAAAGTCGTGCAATATTCTTTATACCATTGGATATATATATTTTGTGTATATTCAATGTTTAAAAAAGCTAACCGTTTTGATGATGGGATAATCAGCCTCATATAATTATTTATTTGATAAATAAATAAAAATATTAACCAAGAATATTTCAGAGGTATTATTAATATTTGTATTCGTATATTTGTTAATAAGAAGATAATAATAATAGGACTGAGCTAGACTGTACATACATGCTTATAGATTTGCCTATACATATAAAGTATGAATATGATTTAATCATCTCAAATAGAACGGTTACAATATATATAATATATTTATAATCAAGATAAATAAATAAATATAAAGATCTATTTTTTATCATTAAGTCTCTATCAGTTTAGTCCCAGTAATTAGAATTTCAGTCTAAACTATTAAATGTTTCTAGATTAACTATAACTGATAAAAAAAGAATGCTTGGTCAATCCAAAATGAAAATGTTGCATTCAGACTGTCACTTTGGTGCTTGATTGCAGCTTCCAGACTAACTGACCATATAATAGTGTTGTAAATCCCCAGAAAACATCAAATAACTTGAAATAATCCAATCCAATGCAACAAAGAGAATTCTGGTGAGATAAAACAATATGAAAATAATCAATATCAGAAGACCTCCAGAAGATAAAAAGATTTTATGTTCTCTAAAATGGATCAACTTAATAATATTAACCATTTAAATAGTATAAAAAGTTTCATATTTGAAACAAATGCACATACTAATTTATCAATGGAATAACTGCTAGCATAATATTATAATTTTCAAAAATAAATACCATGAAGAAAAGTTGGATTAAGTCCATTAACAAAAAATCACATAAAGACTCAAAAAATTGTACATATCAGTCTTGTATGTTAATATATTTTCATAACAGCTCTCAAATAGCATGAATTGTCAATATATAATAATCACCCAATTAATTGTTAAAAACACAATACATAGTATTTAATCAATTTTACTCAAAAATATGTAACTGTTCATTTTTTTAACAAGTCTAAGAATATTGTCAATCTATAATTCTGACAAAGACAATTCATGTCTATAAATGACAAAATCCAAATATTTACACAAACTGAGAAAATCACATTATTTCAATTGCTCTTATGATCCATTGCCAAAAAAAAAAAAAGAAATCTCAATATATATTTTAACTTAAAATGCCCTGAGGATGGATATTATGACTTCAAATTAGAATCAGAATCAACAATAATAAAACTTCAGGGTTTGACAAACATTAACAGCTGAGGTTGAAAACAGCATATTTAGCATCAGAAATTTGAATTATGTATAGCCTGATAATAACTTCTCTCTAAACAGGTTTCTTAATTATAATTGCCCATTCTATCAATATTTTATTCCAAGCATCATCATAAAAATCAAAATTCATGAATAATAGTATAAGGTTATTATAACAATGCATATTGTATATACACACATTTGAAAATAAAATCTAAAAAACAAGATTAGTAAATAGATATAAGTTGAGAAGGCTAACTATAGTCAGCTGCCCAGTTTATTTTTTCTTAGTGCAGTAAGTCTATTTAATTCAGGATCAATGCTATAATGTAAAAGATATCTTTTATTATTTAATTCTAAATTAGCAAAATTCATTTGGTAATATTGTATTCAGAATTTGTTGCTTGATTTTAAAGTTCTACTGCAACTAGATATTCTCATGGGATATAAGCTGATCAAGATAAATTATTCTTTTAATTTATTGTTTTAACTATTACTTTTTAAATTTTTTTATATTTATATAAACTTAAGCTTATTGTAACCATTTGAGTTACATGGCACACAGCAACACAGTTACATGTGTGCACATATATATAAAGTAAAGGAAAAATAGAAATAAACAGAGACAAAAATTGTTGTAGATATTTTCTACATTTCCTGAAATAAAATAATCATAATAAAAGGTTAAGTAACTCTGGACTAAAAATAAAATTTTATTATAAATAAACATTTAAAAAGGTCTAAATAAATATTAATATTTTTATTCTGATTTTGAAAACAAGTATATTTTATGATGTGATTTCTATTATCTATTTCAAAATCATTTTTAATTAATTGAACAAAGTATCTATTTAGTAGAAATTTAAAAGTAGTTTTTGATCAAAAAGTTTTTAATCAAGATAAAAAAGGGCAGTTTTTAATTTAAAGTGTTTTTATCATCTCAGATGACTCTTATAAAAAGCTGATAAAAAATACCAGTTCAATTTGGTTTTAATATTATTAGAAGTAATTGGCCAAATTGGCCAGCTGTAAAGTTGATTATAATATTTTGCAGCAGTTTGTTGTAGTATAGCAGAATAGCTAGCAGCAGAACTAGCTGCAAAATTGGCAACAATTAGCTGGCCAGAGAGATGGCTGGCAGAATTATCAAAGAATTGCCATGAAGATGTAGCTGGCACCAAAAAAGAAGCTGCTCTATAGTTCACTACTGGAGTTGACTCACATGAAATCTGGGTCAACTTCTGATGAGTCTAGCCTGCTTAAAGGTTCTAAGAAGACAGCTGCCTGCCTGGAACAATCCTGTATAGAAGGAAGATCTCTGCAGACCATTTATCTGGACTGTACCTATCTCATTGAGGACTATAAACCAGTGTTTCTAAGACTAACTCACCAAAGGAATTCCATCAGTTGATAAAGAAGTCATTTGACATATGCTGCTGTGAATATATGCAAAGAACCACAGACAAACACATCGTGTCACATATATATTGTGAGTTGTTTAAATAATTCATTTTTGAAATGACATTCTAAATGTAAAATATATAATATATGATTTTGCTTAAAACCATTTATTGAGAAAACAAAAAGACATTCTGAAATTCTAAAAAAATGTTGTAATTAAAAGCAACCTGTGACAATCATATATATATATAAAGAGAATAATTTCAAATCATTTAAAATATGTATATTTTAAAAGATAAGTAAATTTTGCTTCAATGAAATGATTGATTCATAGATACTGCTAAAACTCCAAAATCTTTTAGAGTAGGAAAAAAGAAAGCAAAAGAAGTTTGCTTGAGAATAATTTTTAAAAGACATTTATAATTAGTCAAAAAATAATTTTTCTAACCTGTCAAAAATTGACTATACTTTAAAAAAAAAAAATCAAAAAGCTGCAATAAAGTTTTAATAGCTCATTCAAATTATATTTTATATATTACACATGTACATGTGAATTTTATATACTCAATGTATTTTAACCAAGGAATTAATTATGGAAAATATATTTTGAATAACTTTTATTGTCACAAATTAAAATATATAATATAAATATCAATGTGCACATACATTCCTATGCGCACAACATATATGTTAAATCAATAATTACGTTTTATAAAATTAATGACTTAATTTTGATAAAATGAAATACTATAATCTGTAAATGTCAGTGTGTGCCTGCAATTCTATGTATGTGTTTATGTAAACCTAGCATAAGGTATTTGTATTATTAAAAATATAACTTAAAAATTTAATCATCTATTATTTTAGGACAATTTAAATATGTTCAGAAATTATTAAGCCATATGTTTATGTGCATTTATATATGGGTATTGTATATTGAAACATATAAGGAAACCACAATATCATGAATTGAATTTTTTTATATTAATAACATCTATAAGTAAATTTTAATCATTTATTGTATTTATATGATGATTGAAATATAAATGAATTGTCATGCACATGTTTATGCATATATATATATCATTGAGTATCAAATAGGACATATGTAAAATTTAACCATTTTTTTGTAATTTTATTAAATGTCAAATGAAATATATTCATGTAATAATAAAACGCATATAATATAAATATCAATGTGCACATACAATCCTATGCGCACAACATATATGTTAAATCAATAATTACGTTTTATAAAATTAATGATTTAATTTTGATAAAATGAAATACTATAATCTGTAAATGTCAGTGTGTGCCTGCAATTCTATGTATGTGTTTATGTAAACCTAGCATAAGGTATTTGTATTATTAAAAATATAACTTAAAAGTTTAATCATCTATTATTTTAGGACAATTTAAATATGTTCAGAAATTATTAAGCCATATGTTTATGTGCATTTATATATGGGTATTGTATATTGAAACATATAAGGAAACCACAATATCATGAATTGAATTTTTTTATATTAATAACATCTATAAGTAAATTTTAATCATTTATTGTATTTATATGATGATTGAAATATAAATGAATTGTCATGCACATGTTTATGCATATATATATCATTGAGTGTCAAATAGGACATATGTAAAATTTAACCATTTTTTTGTAATTTTATTAAATGTCAAATGAAATATATTCATGTAATAATAAAACGCATATAATATAAATATCAATGTGCACATACATTCCTATGCGCACAACATATATGTTAAATCAATAATTACATTTTATAAAATTAATGATTTAATTTTGATAAAATGAAATACTATAATCTGTAAATGTCAGTGTGTGCCTGCAATTCTATGCATGTGTTTATGTAAACCTAGCATAAGGTATTTGTATTATTAAAAATATAACTTAAAAGTTTAATCATCTATTATTTTAGGACAATTTAAATATGTTCAGAAATTATTAAGCCATATGTTAAGGAAACCACAATATCATGAATTGAATTTTTTTATATTAATAACATCTATAAGTAAATTTTAATCATTTATTGTATTTATATGATGATTGAAATATAAATGAATTGTCATGCACATGTTTATGCATATATATATATCATTGAGTGTCAAATAGGACATATGTAAAATTTAACCATTTTTTTATTTTATTAAATGTCAAATGAAATATATTCATGTAATAATAAAATGCATATCTGCACATCTATATATATATGTTGTATGCAAATATTAGAACATATACATAAATCACAATGTAATAAATCAAATTTTGATTTTATATTAATCAACAAATATATGTAAAATTTAATCATTTTTATTATTATTAAATGGCAATTCAAACATGTTCATTTTATATCAAGCCACATGCCTCTGTTGAATGGGTTTTAGATAAACCGAGTCAAACATATATGTAAACCATAATGGTAATTTGAGTTTTTCATAGTAACTAATATAAATCCCTGTCATAATTTTTTTATTGTATGTTAATCAAATGTGTATGGCCATATTCTAAAGACATTAATATCATTTTTGATTGATTGCTATTAATAAACTTGAATTCAGTTGTTAAAATTGTATTAAATCATTATCCTGTGGTCATCATAACTGTTAGAGCTTGCTCTTCTGAGGTAGATTCTTGCATAACGGCTGATTATATGAATGGGGATTTATATTAGTGCTTAAGGGGCATCCAGTATGATTGATATATCCTGGTTGGTGCATAAGATTATATTCTTTAAAGCCCCTGCACATTTTATTTTAGTTTAGTCTATTACAATTTAAGTTTATAGTTGGCCAGTACATTAATGTACTAAGTGGCAGAGCATTGATGATGATCAGCATGTTTTAATATCCCAGCATTGTTTTGATGATTATGTATTCTAATGGATTAACATTCAGATTGGTGCATCCAAATTAATGTTTAAATAATTGCCCAAGCTGGTAGGGCTTAATAGTTAGCCTGGCCTAAAAAAGATCCATTTCAAATTGTCACAAGATTGATTGTTGATTTATTTTGATGATGACATTAATCATAAATGATAATGGATACTTTTTACTTATTTATAATGCTAATTGATTTATAATTATACTTTTAGTTCTAAAGAGTTAACTAACTGATCTCTAGCTGGATGATCACAGAGATTTCTCTCATATTCTTTTAGAATATATAAAATTTCTTATATATTTTTAGGATATTAGACATTACTTTAATATCTATATATCATTACTATAATATCTTACTTATTAGATCTTATTAAATTTTATTATTTGAAATATTCATGATCACCCAAGGTATTTTACCATCTACCCCATCCCGTTACAATATAGTATGCAAAAAGTATAATATGGTACTGGTTTAGATCCTGTTCAATTTAAAATAAAGCTACTCTGACATTACCCATACACTAACATAAGTATTTAAAAAAGAAAGCAGGAAAGAAATAATATAAGCAAAGATACTGAGGTCAAAAATTTGTCCCCCACCCCGTGAGTTATTTATTTTTATCATTCTTATTTATAAACTGTAAGCAATTTTTTTTTGTTCCACAAAAAAAATAATGTAATTTTTTTTAAAAATTAATTTGTAATAATAAATAAAAGTTCCTGAATTTATTAGTGTAATCTGGAATAGTGTTTGTAAAAAAAAAAATTATGAGATGCCAGTTTTTTCCTTTTAATTTTGACTTAAAAAGAAATATTTGGGAAAGAGCTTCTTTGTTTTAAGAAAGTTATCATATCATCATTATCGAGGTCTTTTAATTACCTCATCCAATTAGAAAAAACTCTGTTTAACAGCATTCAAAAAAAAATTAACTGATTAGAATGATAAAACTTATAAATTATTAATACAGCTATTATGGAAACCATGCAGTAGTTTATCATCATAATATGATGAGAAAAAAAACTACATTAGCACGCTAGCCAACTAAACCCTGTAAGTGCCAATTTTAAAAGTCTCATTTCAATGTGTGAACTGTTGGGGATCTGGAATTCATTATCTGTCATCTTTCACGATTTCTGTCAGCCTATTCATTATGAAGACAATGCAATATATACTATCATTCTATATGGAGAATAACTATAAAAAAAAGTACATTAAATAAAGCCTTAAACTTTTAAAACTATCTTATGGATCGATTTTTAAAGACAGTTTGAATCTATATTTTTAGTAAAGTATAATATCAGAATTCTGATGCTATGATAAATTTTTATTTAAAATAAAAGGCCTTTATAAAAGAATAATATTTATAGCAAATATTAATATTGTTTAAATAATTTATTTTGTTTTTCCTTTAAATATGTATTTAACTTTTTTTGTGTGAACACTAACACAAAAGAATTTAAAATTAATTTCTCATTCTTTTATCAATAGCTAATATTTATAATAACTTATATATATCTATTATCGATTGATTTATATTTTGCCAATCTTTATTTACATTATAATAGTTAAACAATCATAATTATATGATTGTTTTATATTGGATATATACATATCAGAACTCATAAGTTCAATCTAATTAAATAAATTTTCACCAATATGAATAAATACTCATCTGAAACATATATGTATGTTTTATTTTTAGTGTTGAATTCATCTTTAAGTATCATATAAGATATCTAAATATTACAAAATAAATTTTTATTATATTTATATTAATTTAAATCTAGTTATCCATTTCTTTTCTAATTCCAAACCTAGTTAAGCATAGCTATTACAAACACAACTTGTGATACATTGCTACGATTTTCTTTTGAGCTAGTAGTGAATAAATAAAGAAGCTAACATTTAAGGAACTAGGCAGGGATTTGAAACTGATTTCTGGATGTTTCTTGTTTTAGAAATGATGCCATAATCTGCAGTATGGCAAATATGTTTTAAATAAATAAAAAATATCTATAGTGGCAAGGGATAGACTGTCTATATACTTAGACGTGTTTGATGGAAATGTATTACTGGATATTCAGACTGACCATCATTAGTAAGGATATTAAGTTTAAAAATAATCTGTTGTTATTCCAAACACCCATTAATGCCAAGGTTTAATACCCCATACATTCTTGTAAAGAATAGTACATATTTAAAAAGGAAAGTAGAATCATACGTCCATTTCAATATAGAAATATAAAAAGTAAAAATATTTATTTATATTTTAGTGTAGAGTTTGGACAAAGCACTAAACTGTTTAGAGAGTTTTGCCTCTGTTTAGAGTTTGGATACTTGGAAAACAGCAGTTTTTATAATGAGAGAGTAAAAGATTTATTGTTGTTACTTGCTTGTGAAATTTTATGATTGCTTTGGCCACTGGTTACACTTTCAATTAAAAAAGTAAAATTAAAAAATGTATATATATTTTATTAATTTCTAATTTTTTAAAATTGTTATTTAATATTTTTTGAATTGTGGACAACTAAAATTGCAAATACAGAAATTGTGGATATGGGTAAAATACAGTACACACTTTTATCAATTAATATAATAATTTACAGTAAAAAGAATAAAAATGAAAATATGTATCATAGATCTGGCATTTATTCTATATTAGGTGACAAAGATTAAAGACTTTTAATATTACTATAAATCTAGACAGAATCTATTGGATAATTTCTTGGATAATCTTAGAGTAAGTCCTCTTAAAATTTTAGTTGGAAAGCTGAAAAATAAGTGATAAATGTTACAATACATTTTTTAACATTCAGATTTATTTATTAAGCACATAGATCATATGAAATTAAAGAGAAAGGATTTTACATTTTTAATATATGCGCTTTACTGACTTTATAACTCAATGCTGCCATGTTGGGCACAGAGGAGACTCTCAAACCCAACACAAGATAGAGACTTTATAGAGATGAGAGCATCTTTCTTATCTTTAACTTAAATTCTGATTTACTATACAGAAAAAGAATCAGAATTAAAACCAATTCTTTTTTTATGTTGCACTTCAAGTATACAATAGTCAATATGTTTAAAAATATATATATACAAGCAACAAAGATTACAAATTATAAAATTATCATAGACAAGCCTTTTCCAGAAAATTATGTTTTTTGCCCTTTTCAATATGTCTCCAGAATACCACGATTTAAAGTACATACAGTGACATCTATATCAATTCTGATTTATATAGGCCAATCTAAAGCATCTTGGTTTGAGCAAGTGAAGATGTTACTCTGTTCACTTTTATATCCATTACTTTCTTACATATATTAGTATTCATGAAATCTTTCAATTAACTGTGTTAATATTACGAATTAACAGAAATTACATAATGTTTAGATTTTTTAATAGAATAATCTATTTTTTTTAAAAACTTTAACAATGATCTTCAACTCATTAAGAACAGTCATATCAAAGCTTACAATTAAAATGCTAATAAAATTCAGAATATTGACTGTCTGTAAAAACTAAAATAAATACTATAAATCTCATAGTTAGATCTATAAAAAATCTTTGCATATTTGCATTAAGCAGAAAACCAGTAGTAACATTGGAGAAAAAGACAACCTAATATAACTTGTATTTGCTCTCAAATACATAAAAAAACTACATATAATATCATTTATGAACTGTTGTAACTCATTTCATACAGTGCAATCAAATAAAATTTAGTCCTCGATATTTTCTTATGGTTTTTACTGACCAATAATCTTTAACAGAATTACAATATTCAAATATAAATGACCATACAATTAGTATATATTTATATATACGTAATTAGATATAATTATAAACACATTTATAATATTTTACATTATAGATTTTACGGAATACAAATATCTGAATGAACACAGTATTTTATAAATATTAATATTCTTGTTTTTTATTATTTTTGATTCCTTTGTATAAATTATTTTATATTTTTACTATATACATTTTTACATCTATATAACTTTTAAATAATTTATTTTTATTATTATTAAAACAGGCAAAACTCTCTATACAGTAGTGCCACTCAGTGCAAGTCAGAGTAATCAATGGATGCCAGAAGGTTTGTGCATAAAATCCTTATCTAGTGCCTACTCATCCAATATCCCAAAACTAGTTTCTAGCTTGTGGCTTTCATTAGTAAGGAGCTTTGGAGCACTGCATCTAGATCTTAGAATCTAATGCAACCCTCTAGAAGCCACCTTTTATATCTACTTAACTACAAAACCAAGAGTCTAAAATTGAAAACATTACTGTATGGATAGCTTTGCCTGCTTTAATAACAGTTATGAGTAAGCATAAAAAATAGTGATCATGTGATGTTTAGTGGCTTAATACCAATCCTGGCTAATAGGATAGTGGTGGCTATGGTTATTAAAGAATAAAAGACACCAAAATATATAGATACTGAACTGAGTTCAGAGCTATATAACTATAGAAGCTACTGAGCTTGGATTGAAAATATTGTTTTCAATTTTAGACTTAGAAGTTTTGTAGTTAAGTAGAAATAAAAGGTGGCTGCTAGAGGGTTGCATTAGACCTAAGATCTAGGTGCAGTGCTCTCAGAATCAAAGCTCCTGATTGATGAAAACCACAAGCTAGAAACTAGTCTGAGGATATTGGATGAGTAGGCACTAGATAGGAATTTTATGCACAAGCCTTCTGGTATCTATTTATTACTCTGGCTTGCACGGAGTGGTACTACCGTATAGATTTTTGCCTGTTTTAATACGTTATAAGCAAGCATAAGAAATGGTGATCATGTGATATTTAGTATTTTAATTATTTCATTACAATTTTAATCATGCCTTACTTAATTATAATTATGTATTTTTGTTTCTGAATTTATTAATTCTTTTTTTATATAACTTTCTGTCTCTTTAATTCTACAAACTTATAACTGACAAAAACTTGTCTTTTACTTTGTATATTAACTCCTTCTGTGAACATTTTAAAAACTGTTTCACTTTCTATTTTTAATCCTCATATTAACAAACTATATTCTTATAGAAATATCTTCAAGCCTAAATCTTCATTTAAATATGGTCTAACCATAATTAAAAATATTCAATTTAATATAGACAAACCAGTTTTTCGTAATCTTGAAAATGGAAAGGTTAAGAGATCTAATACGAAAAAGATTTAAAATGTGATGGATATATTGGTGTAAACCTATTGGAAATTTTTTAGGAGTATATGAACATAATGAATTTATGTTACTTGATCTTAAGAATGTTTCTATTGTTTCCATTTATAAACAAAGAAAGTAAAAGCTATGTAATAATTATCATGGAATATTATTGTTACTCATTATAACAAAAGTATTTTCAAAAAATTTTTTGAACAAATTGCTTCCAGTCATAAACAGTAATTTTAGAAAATCAGAAAGCACTATCAATATGGTTTCCAGGGAGCAAAATTATGATGAATATATTACTTTTATTCATTTAGCCATGATATTTGTTTTAATTGATTTAACAACCTTATAATGTTTGAAATTAGCTGGTTGTTCAGTTTATTCAAGTTACAGATTTTTTAAATAATTACAGCTGGAGAAAAATCTATAACTGGTATTAAATAAGGATATGTATTAGATCCACTAAAAAATCTATAACTGATATTAGTTCCACTTTTGTTTACCATTATTGTGGCTGTGGTTTTTTGAACTATGAAGGAAGTGTCGTGATATAATATAGAATTTATGAAGAAGTTTTTAATTTGAAACGATTGAAAACAAATACAATATCATTTTCTTGGGTTTTACTTTTGCATTATGCTGGAAAATGTACTCTTTTTACAAATCCATAAGATAAAAACAAAATCTTCTAAATGTTTTGAATATAACTTATAAATATTTTGGTTTAAGAATTAATTTTTAAAAAAAACTCAAACATTCAGCTAGTGAAGAAGAATAAATCCTCAGCAAATTTTTGATTTGATAATTATCATCTTGAGGATATTCAAGTATATTATAGCCTCCAATGAGTTGATGCTGCATTTAATAAATTAAAGAAAAAAGTTTGTTATCTTAATGAAATCATTACTGCACATAAATTCGCAGGGCTCAATGCGTTTTTATTTAGAAATCAAAATTTATGTAAATTTGAAGCCAATAGAAAGACCAACATCGCAATTTATATAAAAGATTTGCTTAGCGTAGGTTTCAGCTACAGATCAATTGCAAAGAAAATTAAGCAATTTCACAGTAAACTAATAGTAACCACAAAAATAAGGATAAGCCTCAAATTACACTCCCTTATATTCCCAAAGTATTACAACAGATAATAAAGACTTTAACTGGGGAATTTAAGGTTGGTTTTCATACTCCCCCTAATTCTAACAGACTCATTAATAATTCAAAGGATAGAACAGACCCATCTCAAACACCCCAGGTGATTTATAGCATGTCATGTCCACAGGCCAGATGCAAAGCCATATACTATGGGGAAACTAAGGCCACTGTTCACAATAGAGCTGCTCAACACTTGTATACCTATAGAAGAGCAAAAAAGAACAGCGATAACTTTTCAATATTTCTGGAACATGAAAAGCAGACTGGCCATGTGTTCAAACTAGGCAACCCCAGGATTGTATGCCCTGAAACCAACGACTGTAAAAGAAAGATCAAAGAGGCGTACTTTATTGTTTGTGACAACAATTCTATCAATAGACGCGACACGTGTTTTTCCATTTCAAAAAAATGGTCAAACTGATTTGCATTTACATTTGCATATTTGTTATTTAATAACACTACGTAAAGATTTATTACTTTCGTCGGCCATGAATATGAGGGCAAACCTCGAAAGCGCTTGGCCCATTTAATAGTTTTAAGCGAAATTTGTTTTGTTTATTTGGAAGCTTCTTCGTCAGCCAGTAAATCGTTTTTAGGCTATATAGAAAACTGTTATTTTGTTCAATGAAAGTGACATCTGGATTCCCTATTGATATTATATAAAAATATTAAAAAAATGTAATTTTAGAATTCTCCATAAGTTTCTAAAAATATGATGACAAGATCTAAATCACTCAATCACTCTTCAGATTACAAAATGTGATGCACTTGGATCTATTATTATAAAATCACATTTTCATTGAAGTGATCATGTGACTTTTTTAAAATTAATTTCATGATTAACTTCAGCCTGGTGTTTTCATGGAAGACAAATGATTAGTTTTTATAATTGCTGCAGAAATGAAATCAGCATTGCAAGATATCAAGAAAATAAATTAAATAACCAGCATATGTGGGTGATTTTTTATTTCATGGAGAGGATTGTTAATTATTGCAAAACTCTTTATCTTTTATTCTTTGTATTTTTTATTTTTCTTCAGGAATTAGAATGGCAATATTCATTTATAAATGTCTGCTAATGATAAGGAATAGAATATAAGCTTTTAGCATCCACATGGCTTTGTGAACTGAGACAACTTTCCTATCCCAATTTGTTATAACCATTAATAGTCATCTGCTAAGAAGCAAAATTCACAAACAATTCATACTCTCTTCTTTTAAGTCTTTTTAGTTTTGCTCATTATCTACATGTATTTCCTTCCTTATGTTAATCATTAAACTTCTAAGACAATCTGTGTATAACAATAAAAATATTACTAAATTGGCTTCTGAAATATATATGAGTCTGATTAGTATATAAACCAGTAGCAAAGTTACCATTAACATTACCCTGGGAAGTGACTTATTAACAAGGATAAGGGTTTAAATAGTTTAATCTGTTTAATTTATAATTAGTTCTCAATATTATAAAATATCTAAAATATTAATAATTCCTTGGCTGAATTAAATATTAATGATATTGATAAAGATTTCTGAAAGTTTTCACTTATTAAAAACTATTTTATTTTGGCTAAATGTAGATGTAAAAAACAAAAAGACTTAATAAACAATAAATTATCAATAACAAAAACTAAAATTGATATTTCTGCAGTGTATCCAAATTTAAACTTCTAAATGAATTTAAATCACAGTCAAACGCAGACAAATATCATTTTTATATTGGACTATTTCCATCATCTGTGTATTGAATGTCTTTAGAAAAATGTAACTTTATTTAAATATTCCAAGTACATTCAACTGTTAGTAATAACACATCACGACATCCAAGACATATAATAGATGATGGAAATAGATCAATATAAAAATACAACTAGAATACCATCATCACAAACCTTAAAGAAAAATATCATTTATTTCAAAACAAAAATTGACAGTTATATATCTGCATTCTGTAAAGCGTAACAATGAATGTGTTATTATTGTTAACATACATTAATGTATATTTTCTAATTGTATATTCTTATTGGGTTGATCTAGGGATCTGGAATCCACTTTAAATAGATAATCATAGTAGCAGTTTTCTACAACTTCAGAAGCCACAATAAAGATCCTAAATAAAATCAATAGCATTGAATGACAGAATAACTACACTCCTACAATCAATTTCTAGATAATGAATCTTTTTTGGGGTAGATAAAAGATCTGAAGAAATTGGCTTCATTTCTATTTAATATTAATTGGCTTTATTAAATACAAATAAAATCTTATTAGTTGTTCAGGAGGTCATATTATATTCAAGCACCACATAATTTTCTAAATGAAGAAATTGAGTGATGTACAGAGTATAAATGTTCTTTTGATCAAACTGAGTTTTTTTGCTTTTATTCAGCAGAAAATTAATACAGAAACATTAGCTCTGTGTTCACTACTTTGATAAATCAATAGAGCAATAAACATTTCTATTTCACTGACTAATTCTAGAAAATAAAATAAAAAGGCAATGTTTATGATAAGAATGATACATATACAGAAAATGCTCCAATAAAACCCAATCTTTAGAATAGTATTGAGCAAATGATTATAAATTTATATCTAAAAGAAAGATTGATAGTGCTAGTACAAGTTGATAGTTTTTCTTTATTATAAAATATTTGCTAAATAGGTGATAATTTGCTCCACAAATGAAACTTACTTGTATCTAGTCAATTCCATTTTTGAAAAATATTTTATGATAAAGAAACATGAGCAATGGTAATACCACTAACAGAGGCTTTTTTACCCTTATGGAAGCAATACATCATACAAGTAATTACAGATGCTCAATTGGCATACTCCTGTAACTGATAGTTAATTATGGTGTCAATCTGAGAGTTATCTGATAAACCATAAAAGTTAATAGTATTGCTTAGTTCATTATCACTCGAAACATTTATGTATATTTAAAGTCTCTTTATTTTACAAGCATCTTACTGCTCAGACACATTATGTCAGAGATAGTCCAAATAGATTCTTGACTAGAGCTCTTCTATATTCATTTCCAGAACAACTTTACAATTACTAGTTTGACTTTTCACTAGTTTTCTTTTGTTCTTCTTTTTGTTTCACCATTAGATCCACTTGACAATATTGCACATTTGCTACACTGACTAGACTTGCACTTTACACCATTACGCAACTACTCTTGCACACTGCTTAATTCTTCTGCATCACTTTGGCTAATTTGCATAAAGTAACTTTTTATTACATGCAAATTAGTCTATTACTATTTCCAGTAAGTTTTATTTATTTCTATATACATAATTAGCTGTTTTATTTCTGGATTACTTTACATATTCTTATTAAAAGCTTGAACACACACACCTTTATCTTTAATAAATACAGTAAATATATATACATACAGAAGAAACTAAATTCTATCACCATTATTTGTTGACAAACTAATTTAACTTTATTCAGGTTTAGAAGAATGTCCAGAAATGCTAATGATGCAACCATAAAGTTGGATAAAAGTAATTTTTCAATAGAGAGTAGCTACAAAGTTAATTTGTGAAGTTGTAAAAGAGAACTAAGATTAAAATTTGAACTGCTAAGTAAAAGTGTTATGTTAGTGAGACTTCTTTAATAAGAGATCATTGACAACGAAAAAACATTAAATCTTGACACCAAGATGAGTCAGGAAAAGATCTTTTGTAACTTTTTTTAGTTGTCTAGGCGGAAAAAAATTCCAAATACATTGCATGTAATATTGACACAAGCAGTGAATCGCGGGAAACACTTTTAATACATTTTAATGGTATGTTGACGCTCATAAAATTCTTTATAGACTTAATATAACTGTGAATAGTAAGTACAAAATAAAAGTGATGATAGAAGTTGATGAAATGTTATCAATAAATAATCAAAAGTGATTTTGAAGTCTTATCTATCAAGCAATATTTTAGCAGTTATTCATTTTAGCAAATATAACAGCCTTCCTCATCAACAAAGAGATGATAATCTTTTGTAGAAAAATGTGACAGACAATTTTGAAAGGATTAAGCTTAATTTTTAAAAAAATAATATATGTAAAATTTTCTGATTAATGATTTTGATAGAAATTTGGTATTAAGTTATTCACTGAAAAATATATTATTGATAAGTTATTTTAAAAATAAAAGATAATATTATTAATAGATCAACTTTACTTGATAGTAACTAATTAAAACAAGTATGTAAATTTTTTTTAAAAAAAAAAGGCTTCCGAAATTGTTTGCTGTATGCATAATAGTGTTTTAAACAATTTTATAAGCAAAATCAATGTATGTAATGTAATTAAAAAGATTTAGTAGAATAATATAAATGAAAAAAAATCAAGTATATGTAAAAACATCAATTTAGATTATTTTCGTTAAAAAAATAGTCCAATGAAAAACTAAGGTGCAAAATTTTATTTCCATACAGTATTTCGTGAGAATAATGACATTCATCATAATAATGATTAAATAATTTGTCAAATTCATAAAATAAAAAAAATAAAAAGGAAGTCGTCCAACTGTTAAAAGTAGTTAAATAAATTTCTCATAATTTAATTTTTACGGAATAATAAATTTAATATTTCTACATAGTAAAGAAAAAATAGTAAGGAAAAAATTAACTTGGGGCAATTATTTCCTTTTACTTAAATATATATACAACAGTAATCAGTAAACTGACAAAACAATATTTGAAAAAATAAAGCCAGAGATGTAGAAAGCAACACACCAAAATAATAACCCATATGCTTACTGAATCTTATTTTAGTTTCATAGAGGGAGCTTCTGTCTTTTTTAATTACATTATTGTACTGTAATTTTTTTTCTACGTTTTAAAAATATTTATGCTAAATGTTAAAACTATGGATTTATTTGCTGATCTGCCCGGACCATGTGAGTTATTTTAACGTGCGTTAAATTAAAATGCAATCACAAGTTTAAAAGATTTAACTTCTAGTGTTTCCTAAAATCGTGTTCTCAATTTGTATGAAATTTCCAGGCTCCTTATTTCGAGTGTATTTTATTTTGAACCTATTTTAAAATTAGCTATTGTTTCTTTTATAAAATTTAATTGACAAATTTCTTGCCATATATAAGATTTAAAACATTTGGCAATCTCGGGTAGTATTAATTGTAATTTAGTTATTGGGGGGGGGGGGATGATTTTATAAAATGTTAAAATAGCTAGACATTCAATTAAAAAAAAAAACAACAGTGAATAATTATAATTTTAACTAATTGCTATGTTCTTGTTTTGTTAAAGAAGTTTAACTATTAAATCACAAATAAGACGCAGTAAAATTCACTATAAATTTTAATAAAGCTCTTTGTAGTGTCATTCAACCAGTTGCAATTTGTTTATTTAATTAAATAAAAAGTTTGATTTATTAAATTGTTGAAAATTGTTTTCTGTTTAGTTCTAGACAATATAAAAAATGTGCAAGATTAAATATTGGAAATATAATTAAAATAATCATTAATTTATAGATTTAGGTTGTCAGAAATGACTTTTTTTTTTCTTTGCTATCCTTCAATTTTTCTAGGTTAAAAAAAAATCATGTGATTTATTATTATATTAGTGGAATGCTTGGTGTGTCACCCATAAATTAAATTTAATGTCAGTTACTATTGTAATCACAGTTTTTTAATTTCCTTTTTTCTTTTGAAAATTTCAGAAAAGGGGATACCTATTATTCAAAAAATAGTTTTGAAAAAAATTGAAAAGAGAAATGGCAACTTATTTAGAAAAAAAAAAAGATATTTATTAACATTATTAAAAAACTGAAGATTATATTCAAGAAATAAACTATTGCCTAGAAAATTAGAACAGTATAAAGATATTTAAAAAAAAAAGTCATTTGGGATAATTTAAATGAGGTTGGTGGTGGAGGGGGAACGTAATAAATGATGCAAGTTTAGTTGCAGAAAAAGTAAAGATAAGCAACAGAATGTTGATGCAAAGAAATTTTGAGAAAAACTAAAAAAATGATTAAATGACTCGGTTTTGGATGCAACTAATAATGATGAGATATGATGTTTAATCAATAGATATGACAAAAATATTTGGTATGTTATATTTTAGGCATTATATAAGGTAAGAAGCCTTCAGGAGATTAGAATTTTTGGCTAAATAAAAATTCAAACTTTTGGGGAACAACATGTATTAGAGGAGAAATTATCCTAAAAAATACAAACAATAGAAAAGGTACCACCAAATACAGATAATTTTGTTTGCAGAATCATTTTTTCCTAAAACAAAAATACTGATCCCCCATTTCATATCTACTTTTTATTTCTGTATTCACTAAAAGTCTCACATTATCTGTATTAAAAGTCAGCAATGAACATAGCCAAAAATTACATTCTCCTTTAACAACTTTTTATCTAATAACTTTCTGACACAGTTCATTCAAATGTATTTCCAAAAGTACATCATTTATATACCATAAACAGAACATTTTGATAAAAAAGAAAGCAGTATATTCACAAATTTAAATTGAAAACGTCTTTGTTTAAAAAATTTTTTAAATAACTTTATCAAAATGTTTAAATTTTATGTGACTACACCATTCAATCTCTAATCATTAATTTCCTGACATATCTTTACTTATTATCATATTAATGTTAAATGAGCTTGTTTAATAAACCAGCAAAGTTTTAATATAACTACATAATTATAGAGAACTCACCTAATCGTTGAATTAACCCTCTTAGTCAAAACTATATTATTTAAAAACATTCAGTAGTATATACCAATACATTACATGATTTTTTTTCAGTTTGCTATTATAAACAAGAGTTTCTATCTTTTTTCTATACTAGCATTTATTTGTAAAATGGCAGTAAATTTCATCCTCAGATTGGTTTCTAATATTTGTCTTTATTAGTGAGGAATTTAACAATCAATGTAATCATGTATCTGGCAGCATTCTTTTATCATTATTATCAAACTTCTTGGCTATAATTCAAAAACTCTAAAATTTTGAACCCAAGCCAAATACTTTATATAGTTATAGAAATTTGACATCAAGTCAATAGCAGATATTTTGTAACCTTAATTCTATTCTAGCTGTTAGCATTTTTTTTTTTTTTTGCTTGGATACCTTCACATTACTTGATTCTTTCAGCTTACTACAGTATAGGAGCATTCCTCTTATCTCTACTCTAGCTCCATTTATTGTAAGATTAAGTAATCAATAATTAATGCCCAGACCAGTTTTTGGATTTTGCCTCTATTAATGTGGACTTGGATTCAACTGGAATCAATGCAGTTATAGACTTTAATTTTTTTTTTACTGCCAAGGTAATAGTTGTGAAATTAAAAACTAAAACAAATCAAATGATACTGTGTTGGTATTAAAATTTCTAGTCAAGGAAAAAAGGTGTTTATAGTTAGATTAGAAGTGAAGCTATTAAAACAATTACTGATCTGGTAACAGAATAACTGTAAGTATAAAATAGGTTGACTTTGGTTTAAAAAAACTTTAGGATAATTTCAATTTTAAACTATTAGCTTAGCAGTAAACGTTAAAGACAACTGTCAGATACATGTGCCTATGATCAGGAGTTCAAATCCAGGCTGGGAAAAGCAAATTTTTTTCAATGTCAAACAAGCTTTTAATTTTTTTTTTCAGATACTTGACCTAATTCATTCAATTAGCAATTCAATAATTGATAGTAATATATAACTATTCTCAACTAAAGAATAATATATATATATATTAAGAAATAGATGTTATTTACATAAATACACTAAAAAATAGAATTTATTTTTCGGCTTTTAGAATATCCTTGATATTATGCAACAAAAAACAAAATTGCAGACAAAGAATCATTTAAATAAAGTGGCAAATAGTGCCCATTTTTTTCTAACAACACCTACCTGTTCATCAGATAGAATATCACCTGATGAATAGGTTGGCATTGTTACAAAAAAAAGGACATCCTTTGCAAGTTTATTTAAATGATTCTGTGTCCCTTGTTTTTATTTTTGGTTAATATTATCAAGAATTCTGTGAAAATTGAAGAAAATTTAATCTTTACTTTTTAATATATTTTGCTTTAATTTTTTTTTTTTTAGTGCTTTTTACTTTTATAAAGTTCCACAAATTATGAAAGCAGAAATTTTAGATACAACTTAATATCGCTAGGTGAATGTAATGTAAAGTATAGTAAATCTGATATAAAATTAAAAATTTAAATTTTTCGCAAAACTTAAGGCCAAACTCTAAATTGTCATATATATGTGTGAAAAGTTTCAACTAGATCAGAAATTGGAAATGGATGAAAATTGAGTCGCAAGTTTAATAAAAGTGTATAATAACAAGAATGGAAAGTATTAAAATCCTCATTTGTCCAGTCTTTGCTTCAGACTGGTTTATCTATTACCAGGTAGTAAGTAATATAATTAGTTGGTTTATTACTTATTTTTATTTATTATGTGTCAGTTTCTTAGTAGATCAAATAACATTTGAGCATTAAAGGAACAATTTTTTTCCAACTTTTTATTTGTCTTAGTGGAATCATTGCCTTTAGCTTTCAAAATTTTCTATTTTTATCACTAATCTCAACTACTCAATGAGGTGTTCTAATTCTAAACAGAAATTGTACGGTATGTCTTTTTTTAAAAAAGAATAATCTGTAATTTAATGTGGCCCACTCAAAAATGGGGAATTTTAAGAGTTTCAAGTTTAATTTTACATCTAATATATTTCATACTTAATGTTGTTTCTAGTTTTATTATTTATAGAATAAATTGTGATCTTTTATAATACTTCCTATAATTTATAACCAGATTAATAACACTATGCTATCTAAGGATCATTTACCAATATTTTGCTATTTTACTTATTTAATAGAATAGTTTTTAAAATAAATAATTAATATATAAGGGATTCAAACTCAGACTTTCACATAACCCTCAGCACTTCATGCCATCTCATATTGCTGACCCACCTGATCATACACGTTGAAAAGATAAATAATCACCAATATACATATTTCATGCTAAACCAGCAATCATCAGTTGGTCCAGATTACTATCTCTATACATATATATAATCAGTGCTCAGCTTTATATTAAGATAGCCAATCTTCATACTTTAGTGGACAGGCTTCAAACTGCTCCAGCCCACAACTCTTCAGCCATCCATTATGTTCCATCATCAGATTTTTAATGAAATGGATGGCTGAAGAGTTGTGAGTTGGAGCAGTTTGAAGCCTGTCCATAAGATTGGCTATCTTAATATAAAGCTGCGCACTGATCGTATATATGTGTGGAGATAATAATCTGGACCAACTGATGATTGCTGGTTTAGCATGATATACGTATATTGGTGATATATTTATCTTTTCAACATATGTATGATCAGGTGGGTCAGTTATATGAGATGGCATGGAATGCTGAGGGTCTTGTGAAAGTCTGAGTTCGAATCCCTTATATATTACATTATATATGTGCAGGTGTGTGTAAGCCTGTATAGTGTATTAATTTACATAATAAATAATTAAATAATATTTCTAAGATAACAATTTTTGAAAAATTTTAATTTTCCTTTTTTTTTCTATATGTCATAGTATCGGCTGGGAAGCGAACCTGCAACAACTGTCTGCAAGCAACTGCTTGCTTGCAAGGCAGCTATGCTGACCTCTTGGCTAACAACGCTTTGACAGATTTTACTTTGATGCTTTACTTTATTAATTTTTTTTTTTATTATTGTTGATTAGCAGCCTCTATATCTTCATCAAACAATATGTCTCTCAAATCTGCGCCAAAAACTGACATGAAAATGACCAGTTTACCAAACTTATTTGATAGCCTTCCAGAGGCAAGTAGCTTAAGTTCTGAAGAACCGAGTAGATATGGAAAACGAAAGTCTTCAGGAGAAAATGAAGACACATCAAGAAAAAAGATGCTAACAGGTTGTTATGTAACTTACACTATACCTTGATAAAAAAAAATTTATAAATATTATCTGACCATTTGTTCTTTCAAAAATTTTATATGTTTATGTTTTTTAAAATGCATAATTGCATAACATGTGTTAAAATAAATTAAAAAAGAATATCAAAATCATTAATATTTTCATTTTCAAAGAAAATAAAAATATTGCTTCCTCATTCAAAAAAAAGTCCCTATGTGAATATTGAATTTATTTTATTATCTTCTATTTTATTTTAATTTTTATGTTTTATGATATTGATAAATATTTTATAATGTGCATAAGTAGATGTAGTAATTACATGTTTTATAATATATATAAGTATTTTATAACATGCATAAGTGGAAATAATAATTACATTGCTAAATATAGATTTCTAGTTTTGTTTTATACTCATTACAACACAGCAGATTAAAGTCAATATTTATTTATTTAAATATATCAAATCCAATTGTCCAATTATTGTGACATAAGTTAGATTAAATTTAGATAATTGGATTAAAGTTTTTTGTTTATATATAACAATTAAATAGTATTTTATTTAATATTCATCTCATTTCAAATGTCAATTGAATTATAAAATAATTAAATTAAAAAGAAATTATTAATTAAAATATTTATAATCTAGATATTTTAATTAATAATATATTATATTTGTATTAAAAATTGATTCAATAATCCAAAATAATGATAATGTTTTATTATTTTAACAGTTGTAAAATTAAATTGGTAAACATTATAGCAATTCTTTAGGCAAGAAAAACATTCTCTATAGCGTAATTTATTAAAAATAAATATTTATTCATTTTTTAAATTTAAAATAATATTAGATTATACTGTTCAGACACTTCTTTTGTGTAAGGACTTTATAACTGTAATGATTAATCTGTCTGACTGCCATGTTCATGACCTGAATTTCAAAGCAGTTTTGGTAAACCCTTGGAAAAATTTTAGATCACAAACTTAGAATTTTTATTCAGATAATCAGACCATAATTGACACAGCCAGTCATCCAGTGATTATAGGAAAATAGCTATCTAATTATTATTAATTAGAGTAAAATGAGATGATTGCAATTTTATGTACTGGTTGTAAAAGCAAAAAATACTATTTTAATATGATATGCCTATCTTGGATCAAAATAATGTCATACTTTTATGGGTGCTCAGTTGTAGTTTACATTACTATGGATGTTTTTTTGGTCTTAAAAAAAGCACTGCAGTAGCATTTGTCAATCAATTATTAATGTTCTATCGTATGAGCAGGTTCAGAGAGCAATCACACAACTAATTCATCCATTCTGTTCTGTTCATTGCCCAGATCTTCAATTCCACATGTCTCTTCCCATCTTTTATATCATTCAATAAAATCAATCTTTTCCATACTTTTTTTTTTGTTTTCATTCATTGTTATTACAAAACATCTTTTATTATTTTTTCTTCTTAAATATATGCCCAATTCAGTTTCTCTTTCTATCTCATATTTCCTCTGATTTTCTTTATTCATTTAATCTATTCAAAATTTCCGCTTCATTTTATTCATTTATCTAATTTCCTCATATTTTCTCCATGATCACATCTTGAAGACCTCCAATATGTTCTTAATTCTTTTCCTCATCCAGTTTTCCCAACCATACAATATCATTCACACATAGCACTTAATATCTTTTTTAATTTTTCCTCATTCTACAAAATATTTTCTTTCTTTTGATAAATGCCTTTTTTTCCAATGATATTCTTTTTTTAATTTCATCTTTACTTTTAACCTCACTCAACCAACTATTTCAAATATCTAAATTCATTCACCTATTGAAGTATATTATGAGTATCAACTTGTAATCTTTTTGTATTTTTTCTTATCAACAAACACTTGTGCTTTCTCAATGTTAATCTTCATTCCATATTTCATACATCATTTTTCCAATCTATTCGACATATTTTGAAGATTCTTTTCATCTTCATCTATAAGAACCATATCATCTGAAAACCTTATACATTTTATGATTCTCCCTCCAATATTAGCTTCATGGTCTAAATATTTATCTAACATCTAAATAAACATTAAAAAAACACAAATGGCATGCTGCATCCTTATCTAATTTCCCTTTTTTATACTTCAATCTAATTCTTATTCTTTACTCAGTATTCATATTCCCAAATCAGTCTTCCTTTTTTTTCAAAATATTATTTTATTTTTCAAGATGATCATAAGATTATTGCAAATTACTCTATCAAATGCTTTTTCTAAATCCACAAAACATATACCAAATCTTTTATATTTTTTAATATGTCGCTGCAATTTTCTAACAGCAACAGCGCATGTCTTACTTTTGTCTCTGAAAATCAAACTGTTCTTCTCCAATATAATATTTTACCTTCCTATAAATCCTTTGAATTAAAATTCTCAATATTTTTGAAGCATGAAATAACAAACTTATCGTCCTATACTCCTTGCATTTTTCTTTTATTTAGGAATTGGAATCATTATAATCCTCAAGAAATCTTCAGGTCAATATCAAATTGCATTGTCCAACTACTATCTTCTTAGTAATTTCTCACCATTTTTTCCAAAAATTCTATAAGTAATTTATCAAAAATCTGACAACTTTACTATTTTTCATAGTTTTAATTGACTATTATGTCTTTTGTTAATGATGTTCATATCTTTATCATCCACTTCAACATCTTTTTCATTTACAAGTTCATAATTAATTGCATTATTTTCTTTTCTAAACAGATATTAAGATATTCTTTCCATCTTATCAATATATCATCACTATCAATCACTTTCTTTCCATTCTTATCAACTGTTTCATTCATCAATTTTTTTTTTTCAAATAACAGTTCTAATTCTATCAAATACCAGATCACATGTTTTTGTTTGTTGAACTGTTTCTGTCTCTCTATATTCTTGTTCCAATCTGTTTCTGTTCTTAATTCATTATTATTTTTTATTTTTTTTTGCCCTTTCTCACTCTTGACATTTCTTAATCGAATAGTTCTATCACACTTTTTACAGATTTTAATATTATTCTTAATCCTATGCCAATGTTTATCAGAATCATTCTTATATTCTTTATCAATCTACCCAAATATTATCTTTCATATCTTTTCTCTCTTTTTATCCTTTTTAAATTCAACTTTATGGCCTTCTCACTCTTGACATTTCTTAATCGAATAGTTCTATCACATTTTTTACAGATTTTAATATTATTCTTAATCTTATACCAATGTTTATCAGAATCATTCTTATATTCTTTATCAATCTACCCAAATAACATCTTTCCTATCTTTTCTCTCTTTTTATCCTTTTTAAATTCAACTTTAATTTAGCCATAATCATATTATGATCAGAGTTTATATCAACAACATACAAAGCATGTAAATCCTTAATATCATTCTTATATCCATCCTGTATCAAATATATAGTTTACTTGATATTTTTTTCTGTCACTTGAGGCTCTTCATACATATGGTCTTTTTGGATGATTTTTAAATCAAATGTTTGCTACATAAAAATATTTTCTTGATAAAATTCCACAAGTTGACTATCTCTTTGATTCCTTTTTTTCGACACCATAATTCCCAAAATTTTTTCTTCCTTTACTTTTCCTACATCAGCTTTCCAGTCGTAACAACAGAAATATAAACACATTTTTATTCTCTTATATTATTTTCTCCACTTTTCATATTGTTCATCTATTTCTATAACATTATGACTAGTAGATGGCATATAAGTTTATAGGAATACCATATTTTTAGGACTTTCTTACCATCAAGACAATCTATCTTTACCACACTATTCCAGATTTTTTCCCCAACAGATAGCAATTCCATTTTTGCTTTTACATCATTAAAATAAAACATCTCCACTACTTGTTTCTCCACATCCTTCTTACCTCACCTCACTTAATCCCATAACATCAATATTATTGATTTTCATTTTGCTTTTCAAATTTTCCAATTTCCCAGCATTTTTCAATGACCTTACATTCCAAGTATCAACTATTAATGTCTTTTCTTTCAATGTACTATCTTTATAGGGATTTTAGGTTTATGACATGAATAGTCCCATGTCTATTCCTGCCAGGCAAAATATTAGCTAAAGTCTTATCACCAGTCTGAATCAGTTTTATGTTAATGTTCATAATGAAAAAACCAAAGGAATTGTAAGACTAAATGATTTCTTATTGCCTTTGTATTACAAGTTCAATGTGATTAGCCCTTTTTCATAAAATGATTATCTGTCTACTCCTTTTTTCTTCAACATTGTCACCTATAGTGATCTCTTACCAAGTTGAAAAAGCTGGTGCTGGCCTAGTGGGGTGTTGACTTGTTTATTGCCAGTAAACACTCACCATTACATATTTACTGTCATAGGAATTGTTGCATTTTATAGAAGTAGACTGCTATTGTCTCCTTCACTACTTCCTGTCTTATTGTCAGCAGCTGCTTGGTGGTGTGAGTCCCTGCTCTGAAATCTATCTAGCCCAGGATTTATATATCTGTTTAAATAATAATATAATATTTTTAATTTTTGGTTGCTAAATTGTATTACACATAAAGACAAAATGGACTTAATTCAATGCAATTTTTTTTTTACTAAATTCCTTAACTAAGTTGATTGTTTTGTCAGTTCAAATCTTTCTCTGAGCTGTAATTATGTGTTGACTATTTTCATCATCTTGTTTAATTGATAAATGTTTTTAGAAAAATTAAACTTATACTTTTTCCAAATACCTTCACCTATTAGTAATAACACATAAATTAGTACAGAACATAATATTTAAGTGATATTCTTCAGTGTTATATTGATAATAGTAGAATGGGGATCAAACAGGATATTTATTATTCATAAATACTGAATTTAAAATGCTCTTATCAGTTAACAATGGCAATAGTCAATAGAAATGTTATACACCTATCTATGAGAGTTTCTTTTTTTTTTCTTTTTTTTTTAACGAGAAGGTTAGTGAATGATTTTTAAATATTGAGGATTATCATTGCAGGTTGATTTATGGTGTTATTTATTATCATCTTGTGAACAGCTTTTTACATTTTTTTCTCTTTGACAGTATTCCCAGTCAAACACATGTTCATTAGCACATTAATGGTCTACCATTTTTGTTCTCCCCTCCTCTAATCACTATTTTTTGTTCTCTTAATCGTTTTTAAATATGGCTGCTATTTTCGTCAATATATATTCATTCAATTTTATATAGACTTTCATGCTTTTCATCATTTTTTGCATTTTTTCAATGAAAATTGTATCTATGAAATATTATGTGAATGTGGAAGGAAATACATTGATGAAAGTAGTCACTCCATTGAAAAATAATTAAAAGAATACAAAATAACTATTAAGAGAGTAAAAGAAAAAAGCAGATGAGTTATAAAGTGGCAAACTGCATACACCATGTTTAGTTGTGAAAATACAAGAACTTTGGACAGAGAGGAAAAAGTAAAAGAAGAAAATTTAAAGAAACTGCTTCAATAGCAATGCATATAATAGAATGTTAAGCCAATAACTTTGCTCTTTAAAAAAAGGAGAAATCAAATGGGCATTTAAGTGCGTAAAATTTCTATAGACAGTTGTAGTCTAGTTTATAAAGTATCACTTTCAATTCTGTATTTCATTAATTTAAAAGATCCTCAGTTCATTTCCATGCTAGCACTACCACTAGCAAGGCCAGCAATAAATAGCTGAAAAAGAGGAGAATAACACCATTTCAAAATTTTGTTTCCTATACTAATCTGTGTGCTATTACTAACAGTCAAATGTATTTAATAAATGAATTTTTTTTAAATATTTTAACATTTAATCTAGATGATATAAATAACATATAACTACAAATAATATCCATTATCACAAACACTACTTTAATAGTATTATACATATACAATTTAAATTATTAAATGCCAATCACCTTCCCAAGTGCTATGTTTAACCAACAATTACAACTTGTGAATGAATTTCAAACATCATGATCAAAAGATTTCAAATTCAGACTATATTTATTCACAAGGTGCTATTTCTGGGAAAATGTAGCATTTGGGAAGATGATTGATATTTTATATTTGGATTTTTAGCTAGCAATAAGCATTGGGTCTATATTTTACAAATTTAAATTATATTTATATACACACATGTATACATTTGCAAATATGGCCTAAATAATGAGAATATGAGTCAGGTTAAAACTGTATATGTGACGCTATGTAGTGCTTTTTTTTCTAACACAGATTGAAACCTAAGAGATGGTAAAGAAGAATGGAATACCAGAAGTTCTCAAGTTTAAATTAAGATGAATTGTTGTAACTTACTTACTTAAAGCATCAGTATTAAAAGCATAGATTTACTTGTTAAAGATCTAAAGTTTTGATTAATGCATTCTCAAAAGATAAGAAAATAAAACCCGTTTAAACCAATTGAGGCCAGAAATTATTAGGAAAGATCAATGTACATTACAAAGAATTGTAATTTAAAAAGCACAGAATCTTAATTGAATAAATCCCTGCAAATGTCTATACACATCTTAAATGCTAAAACAATTTTGTGAGTTTTACAAGTAGAACATTAACATCTCAATCACCATTTCAAAGTTTTCTGACATGACTATTATGGAAATTAAGTATCAAGAATGTAGAAATTGGAATCATTTAAAATTGTTAAACTATTCATTATTTAGATTTTTCTCTATTAGTGAAAGGGTTTATATTTTGTACTAGCAAAAATAAATTTCTTTTGCTCTGGTTACAAAACATTGGCAGTGAAACTGCTTTCATCAGATAAAGTTCATATTATATAGGTTGTTTTCAGATAGTATGTTCATCGTCCAACTTCTTTTCAATAAGCCAGTGCACTCAAATATTTGTTTGAGAAATATATTTCATATGGTCTCTTCAATCTTCAATTAAAATAATATTGCAATACTGTTTAAAAAAACGAATGAAATATTAATATTTTTCATCAATATTTTTCTGAGAACTTATGGCATTTCTCAGGGTTCAAATGTTATATAATTCCACCAATGAAGAATATGAGTAGTTCTTGTATCCTTGGTAAAGAATTATTAATAACTGTTATGTAATGAAATTTAGAGAAAAAATTAGGCTAAAACTTAAAAAACTAACAGGACTGTTCACTTGTGGAGCTAAACAAAATGGTAACCTCCATTTTGAATGAAAGTGTTTAGATTCAAAACATTGCCTCTTCTTTTCATCTTGAAATAATTTATTACAAGAAAATAATTAAGTGCAGGAGAAACAAAATGTTAATAGATAGAGGTACCTTTTTTTTTATATTAATATTAAGATTATGCCTAAAGTTGTAGAAGTTAAAAGAGAAACAACAGTCTCTCACTGGTAGTTAAATCACACTTCAAGCAAAGTTAATTTAATTGAAGATAAAATTTATACAGAAATATTGAAAGTTTCTAGAAAGTAAGATAAGATTATGGTAATGATTGTCAAAAAATATGACTAACTTTCTATCTGAATGCTGGAAAACTATTTTTGCATGTGATGATAAAATGGAAGTATAATCAAAAAAATATTTCATTTATATTTGGTAAACTAACGCTATAATTTAAATAAACAAAAAAATATACAATTTTTATTATTTTATATATTCATGTATATTGGAAAATATAATTTATACTTTTTTTTTATCTCAATAAATGCTATGTTATGGTATTTATATATACACACACATATATATAGGGGATTTGAACTCAGATTTTCAAGCAAACTTCAAACATCCACCCTATCTCATACTACTAACACACATGATCACACACATGTAGAAAAGATAAATAATCACCAATATACGTATTTTGTGCTGAACCAGCACTCATCAGTTGGTCCAGATTATCATTTCACACACACATATTTAATCAGTGCTCAGTTTATATTGATAGCAAATCTTTATACTTTAATGGACAGGCTTCAATATACTCCAACCTCCAACTCTTCAGCCATCCATACCATTGAAAATCTGATGATAGAATGCCCAAATCCCAAGCTGATGCCAATATTGTTGTTATGCCCATGTTGACCTCAAGTCACTCTGACTCCTCATGTATAGGACAGTATCCATTTAAACACATAGAAGATGGATGGGAAGAATACAGGCTTAATGTGTAAGATTTGAAATACAGGCATTCTTATACCTGGAACTTAATTGTAAATATAGAGGATTTGAATTCAGACCTTCAAGCAACCTTCAACCATCCACACTATCTCACACTACTGATACACATGACCACCCACGTGTAGGAAAAGATAAATAATCACCAATATACCTATTTTGTGATGAACTAGCACTTATCAGTTGGTCCAGATTATCATCTCCCACACATATATATAACCAGTGCTCAGTTTATATTAAGATAGCAAATCTTCAACATGGGCATAACAACAATATTGGTATCAGCTTGGGATTGGGGCATTCTATCATCAGATTTACAATGGAATGGATGGCTGAAGAGCTGGAAGTTGGAGTAGATTGAAGCCTGTCCATTAAAGTATAAAGATTTGCTATCTTAATATAAACTGAGCACTGATTATGTATATATGTGTGGGAGTGAGCATTGATTATGTATATGTGTGGAAGATGATAATCTGGACCAACTGATGAGTGCTAGTTCTGCCGAAATACGTATATTGGTGATTATTTATCTTTTCAACATGTGTGACCATGTGTGTCAGTCAGTAGTATTAGATAGTGTGGATGGTTGAAAGTCTGAGTTTCAAATCTCCTATATTTACAATTAAGTTCCAGGTATAAAAATGCCTGTATTTCAAATCTTACACATTAAGCCTGCATTCTGCCCATCCCTCTTCTATGTATTTAAATGGCTACTGTCCTATACATAGGGGTCAGAGTGATTTGAAGTTAACATGGACATAACAACAATATTGGCATCAGCTTGGATTTGGGCATTCTATCATCAGATTTTCAATGGTATGAATGGCTGAAGAGTTGGAGGTTCGAGTAGATTGAAGCCTGTCTATTAAGGTATAAAGATTTTCTATCTTAATATAAACTGAGCACTGATTATGTATATGTGTGGGAGATGGTAATCTGGGACCAGCTGATGAGTGCTGGTTCAGCACAAAATATGTATATTGGTGATTATTTATCTTTTCTACATGTGTGTGGTCATGTGTGTCTGTAATTATGAGATAGTGTGGATGGTTGAAGATTGCTTAAAAGTCGTGGGTTCAAATCCCCTATATTTACAGTTAAGTTCCAGATATAAGAATGCTGGTATTTCAAATCTTACACACATATATATTTATATTATTATTTGAAATATTTAAAAAATTTGCACATTATGAATAAAAATTGATAATGGACCTTAAAAGTTTAAGAAATATTTGCAAATAGATGCTTGAATGACAGTATTATAATTTTTAAATAATGCTATTTTATAAAACTCACTGTATATGTATGTTGTATATACTAGATCTCATAAAATTAAAAGGATATACTGCAGAGCGTAAGGGAGAAAGAGAAGAAATGCAAGATCGTCACATTATTATGAATGACTTTCATTCTCGTTTATCAGGTTTAACGTCTGACATGTAAGTATCACTTTTGTTTTACTGCTGTGTTATCCATTTCATTTTATTTATTAATATTAGTAATATTTTTATTATTGTTATTATAATAGTGTGTAATTATGACTCTTTCTACAACACAATTTATTTCATGCTCTTTCTGAATTTTATCAGGATTATATTGTTCTTAACTGTTAAATGTATGATTATATATCTGTAACAGTGAAATAAAAATGCAGTATTACATATAAATTTTATCTAAAATTTTTGAAAGTAATTTCTCTCTATTTTCCTGAAGGTTTGTGATGATGGTGTTCTAGTTGTATTTTTATATTGGACTATTCCCATCATCTAATATGTGTATTGAATGTCTTTAGAAAAAATTAACTTTATTTAAATATTCCAAAGGTTCAAATCCCGTGCTAGTACTGTCACTGGTCAGGCCAGCAACACCTGAAGAAGAGGGGAGAATAATACCTCTCAAAACGTTGTGCATATACTAACCTGTTTGATGTTCTATTACTAACAGTTGAATGTATTTGGAATATTTAAATAAAATTAAATTTTTCTAAAGACATTGAATACACATATTAGATGATTGAAATAACCAATATAAAAATATAACTAATTTCTCTATGCTTTTTTTCCCCCTAAAAAATAATCTGATGTAATTTATATCAAGTGGAAGGGAAAAACAAAATATTTTTTTAATAATGTAAAAGCTATTAAAATCTGATAAAAAGAGATGGGGAGAGAAATGCATCTTTTTAAAGAAAAAAAAATGAAATGGAAGAAACTTTACTACTTGTTGTTTTTTTTTTAAAAAAGAAATATATATTTTTAGTCAATTGTAGATAATTTAATTATATAAATTCTTATTCCAATTCTTAAGAAATTGTTTTTCTTCTGCTATTGATTTTACACTTTTCATTCAGGATATTGAGTGCATTTCTCCTTAAGAAGTATTTTTTTATTCCTCCAATTCTGAATCTTCTTATCTCGTTTAATTGCGTTGAAGCTTTCTGTATAATTATAGAAATTTTTTTATGCCAATCTATGATTTTTATTTTTAGGATTTTAGTAAACTTAACAATAATACTAAATCATTTTGAAATAATATAAATAATAATTAAAAAAAAAAAAATTAGACAGACAAAAAGAAAATACAATGTAGATAGAAAAGTTTTTTTTACAAATAGTGCTAATAAGTGTGAGGTGAGATTCTCATGTAAATTCACCTTTTTTTCTCCAAAATGAAGTGTTCCAAATAGCTAATAGTAATAGTTTTTATGTTTTAATCTAGAATGTGATAGAATAATTTCGTAATGCCAAATCTTATTGTGCTCATAATCAATGATTTTGTCAAGATATCAATAACTTTAAAAAAATTATTGGATTGAATGGGGCGGGGGGAGTAAAAGTTCAAGATATGATATTTTTATTTATTTCTTATATATATTTGATAGTCTCTCCACTTCTGAACTTTTTAAATTTATTTTTTTGTAAGCTCTTCCTTAAAGAATTTAGCACAAATTCATTACTAATAAAAATCTAATATTTTTGTAATTGTTATCATTATTATTATTTTTCCAAATCATTATACTTTTTATTATCAAAAAATATTTGCACATGGTACGATTATGACAACCACATTAAATTTATTATATGGAGAATTAAAGATTTTTGTGTAATAAAATTTAGAGATATAGTATCAAAAAAACCAAATACAAACAAGATATTTATATTATGTCAAAGAAGTGTAACATATCTTTGTCATTCCGACAAAAAAGCTGACAACTCGTATTAAATCTTCTTAAATTTGAAAACTATTTATACTTTAGTTAGCATAATATTAAACAACAAAATTAAAAAGGAGCTGCAGATATGATTAATTGAGCATGAATTCTTGAAAGTTAATTAAAATGCTGTAAACATAAAATCATAAAAGAGTATTTCACGTGCCTAATCTGATCATGTTGATTTTATTGAATACATTTGCATACTGAGGAGTATCTGACTATCATATGGTATAGATGTCAAGAAATCAAAGTGTGGACTAATGGTATATTTACTTTCGGTTCTTGCACTTCTCATAGATATATTTATGAAAGTTTTTGAAAACTAATGTGTGTAATTGGTTTGGTAGATGAAAGTAGAATGAGAATAAAGTGATTTTGGCAAAGAGTCGAGCCATTTGAGGCTCTCGGAAGTTTTTTATGTTTATTTCTAATATTTTCATGTTGATCAGTTAACATTAAGTTTTCAGATTTGTAAATGCTCACATGACGGGGGGGGGGAGTCAGATATATTTCTTTATGGAATAGATAGTGTAATGTCTTTTGCCTATTCTAAAGTGGTTTTATGTAACTTCAGTATTTTCTGGGCAAATTAAAACTGTTTTGTTTTTCAGTAAGATCTACTGTAAAATGTGTTTATTTTTAAAATTGTAGTTGATTCACAGTTATTCTTACATTTTTTTTGCTATAAAATTTGCATTATTCATATTTTTTTCTTTAAAAAAATTTGAATGTAAAATGAATAGAAAATTAATAATATTTTAAAGAAATGATTAATCACCATTAGTTTTGCTACTATAATAAAGATAACAGTATCTATTCTGATATTGAATGATGGAATTTTGCTAAAACTAGAAGTCATACAATTGAAGTAGATTTTAGTTGGGCCTATGATAGTCATTTTTTTTTATATAAGGATTTATTATCTTGATATTTGAATTGTTTTTCATACTAAGGCAAGTGAAAGTGGTTGAAGAGTGATGCAATACAGCTTCAACAAATAGTTACAAGTATTCTGGATCTAACTTTTGGGCTTGTTAAGATATTCTTTATAAGTGATAACTATATAATTTATTGTTTAATTCTGTTTTTTATTTTTAAAAAAGTTATAATGTTTATCTTTCCCTTTTCTTTTTTAAGATGAATTTTATAAGAAACTAATTTTTGAAAGTCAATTGTAATTTTCTGATCAAGGAATGCGATTTCAAAATCTTATATTAGTTGAATTTAATTTTCATTTCTGCAAAAAAAATACTGAATTGGTAATTCGATGTTACTTGCATTTATGAATTTTATATGTTTAATTTGTGTAGGTGTCAATAAAAAATATTAAGAATAGGTAAAATAATATAACCTTTGGCAGATCATTTTGTAAAATTTTATTTTTGGCATTACTTGGTGTAAATTTTTTTCTTTCTCATTTTCTTGAATATAATTTTTTTTTTGTCTTAATATTTTTTCAATTTGGATAATAGATTTGTTTTGAAAAAAAAAGCATATATTGAATAAATAAAATTGAAATTGGTGTATAAATTTATTACTGAATTTCCATTATAGTAACTTCTTTCTCTTCATTCTGGAATCAAACTGTCAAACTATTAAATAAATCACAAAATGCTAATAGTATGCAACTTGTTTCACTAAATAATTGGCTATACAGATTTATGCTTTACCCTTTCAGTGACCATCTTTTATATTTTTGATCACACACATTGCACAATAAGAATAATAGAAGTCATTGAGTGGATAATAGCATAAATCATTGCTTTCTATCAGAAAATTTGCATAAACTGGACTTAGGATTATTTGCACTGTTGCCAAGAACCCATTGTCTTACTCATTACTTATCACTATTAATTATAGAATAGAGCGACATGTAGTCATTGCCTAATATGCAAGGGGAAATAAGCATATTACTTAATATTATTATGTTTCTAATGCCAACAGTAATGTGTTGTTTAGTAGAATAAATAGAAAGTTCCCTTTAATTATCTCTTTAGTTTTGAAAAATTCCCAAAACTAATTATTACTTGTCTGATTTATTTATTTATTTTATTACTTTTATTATTATTATTAATTAATTAGAGGTAAAACTCTTCATACAGTAGCGCCACTCAGTGCAAGCCAAAATAATCAATGGATGCAAGAAGGTTTATGCATAAAATCCCTATCTAGTGCCTACTCATCCAGTATTCCCAGACTAGTTTCTAGCTTGTGGCTTTCATCAGTGAGGAGCATCCATTGATTATTCTGGCTTGCACTGAGTGGTGCTACTGTATGGAGAGTTTTGCCTCTGTTTAAACAGCTTGTGTAAGTATAAGAATGGTGAACATGTAATGTTTACTGGTTTAATTCTTATTAATTCATGGATTGTTTATTCTTTTTTAGTTTGCAGATATCATTTTATGCTGTATTTGATGGTCATGCTGGAGCCAGAGCATCTCAGTTTGCTGCTGACAATCTCCACAAGAATTTATCATCACGACTACTTAAAGGTTGCCCAAGGGCGAGCCGAAAACTTACTGCCCAGCAAGTCTGGACTAGGATCTTTTGCAGGTCTCTGCCATTGTTCATTAAAAAAATAAAAGTACATATATTTTTTAGTAACATAAGTTAAAAACAATAATAAATCCTAGAAAAAAAAATATTATTTTTTTCTTACAATATTTTTTTTTTATATTTAAAATTGACTATCTTTCTTAGAGTTGCTTTTGTTGCAATGTTTTTGCTACCAAATTGTTAGATATCATATAATTTAAATAAAAAAAATCCCAAAAAAATTATTTCAATCATGTGATGATTATTAAAATATAGTTTCAATAAAATTAAAGGGGATTTTTTTTTTTTTATAAAAATATTTGTTTTTATAAATAAACTCATTATAAAACTTTTTTTAAATTTATTTTAAGTATGAATTTTAAAAATAATAATTAAAAGTCCCTATAAAATAGTGCTGTTAATTTTTGTGTAAAAAATAATTTTCCAATAGCTAAAATATTTCAGTAGATTCTTACACTGAGGATTCTTCACAATATGCATTTATTTTTTTTCTTGCATAAATCTAAAAAAAAAAAAAAAATTAAAATAATTTTTTATTTTACTTATTTTATAATACACTAAATAATATATCTAATGATTAGTAGTTTATATATGTATATAAGAAGGTATGTAATTTACAATATATATATTCCTCTTACCAGTTTGATATATGCTTTTTGTTTAATCTAGACTAAATATAACAGGAATAATGGCAGTGGCCTGTATTTATTTTAACATATTATGAATCATTATAAATACAATATTTATTGCAAAAGCAATATTTATATATTATATTTATTCATTTTATAATCAATATATTTAAACAAATGCAGTGATATGGATTACCAGGAAAATGCAAATTAGCAACTATATGGATGATGCAACATAGAAAAATAAAAATTCGATTCTAATTTAAGAAGAACAGGAGTATAAAAAATGATTAATAATCTTTTGCCTTTGAAAGCAAAGAAAATCGTCAGCTGTATATTTAGAATTAAATTAAGATTTCATTCAGCATGTTTATAATTTTCAGTTGGAATACATAGTTGAATTGATTTTAAAATAGTAAAGTTTAAGATAGTGTGTAAATTTGTTTGGAAAGTTAACAGAGATGGTATCGGTGATCTCTGTGATTAATTTTTAAAAAAGGAGTCCTAGAGCATGTTTCCAATGATAGATCATTTGCCAAAAGACTTTGAAATGAAGATTGGAAGAATGAACAAAAAAGAAAAGTTTTAGGGAATTATGAGTCTAAATGTATATTAAGTTCTCTCTTCAAAGATAGTGCATTTAATCAATGTAGAACTATAATCAAATATTAAGAAAATTTGGGCACCTTTATATAGAGAGACGACAATAAAAGGGAAAAAAAAAATTTAATTGAAGGCAAATAATATATATATGACAGTTAATGTTTAAACAGTTGGGCTTTTAAAAATACATTTTTTTTTCCTAAGAATATGTTTTATTTAGTTGAGATAATTCATTTGATCATTAACAGCTTTAGCTTTATGATTAACCCATAAATTTTTTGGCTTGTAAAGGATTGAAATCTTATTGTTTTACTATTAATTCACATTTGTTCTAGAATTCATGCAAATATTAGTAAATCAGTTTTAAATGGTATAATAACTGTTACCTATGTTGTGTTATAGTAAACTTTTAAGTAACTTGTGTATAAACTTTTTTAAAATATCTGTATATACGTGTTTTCGTTTACTATTTGTCATTGCATTTGTTTAGATTTATCAATTGCTTTTATTGTTTTAATGTGTAATATTTTCAAAATAGTTTTTAAATTATTAAAGACTTAATTTCTTTGTTTTCAGATTTTAATTCCATAGAAAAAGATATTAAAAAATGTTTTATCGATATTTTTAAAAAAACAGATGAAGAGTTTTTAAAATTAGCTAAAAAAACGTAAGTTCATTTTTTTTTACATAGTATATACCTCAATAGTTTTTACATGCACACACAATATGCATTACATATATTTATTAGAAAGGGTTAAGCTTTATTTAAATTTTAAATGAGGCTAATGATAAAGGTTATATGGCTTAGCTAATTTTATTGTATATTATAAATCGGTATTGCTGGTGAATAGGGTATCTTCTGCAAGAAAAAACAGCTAATTATATAGAAACCATTAGTAAAAATCTATTGCCTTTCTGTCTAGAATTCATTCATCAATTTGTGGAATAGGTGCTCACCAATATTTTAACATTAAACAGGCAGTTTCATTTTATACCTTATTCATTCAATTAGCTAAATTTTTAAAGAAAAGTCATAAATTTTCAAGAAAGATATGTAAAAAATTTTTAATTATTACTTGTTTAGAAATTGATTTAAAGAAAACATTGATATTTAAATTATTGAATACAAGATTTTTTAATCTCACATTGCTTTTATCTAGTATATTAATTTCTGTCTCTTAAATTTTATTTTAGTAAACCATCTTGGAAAGATGGGACCACTGCGACAATTATATTAGTTGTCAATAATACTTTATATATTGCCAGTCTTGGTGATACAAAGGTATGCCTTCATTTTAACCCTACATTTCTTTATTACATGTATATATGTTGTTAGTCTGGGTATGTGATATATGTAAAAAATATCACAACAACCTACATATAAAATTATCCAACTATCTCGATTAATCCATATGTGCCATCTATATTACAAAATCTTTATTACAAGCAGAAGGTAGATAAAAATGTGGTTCCTTTCTTTTATCTGTTTGTAATAAAGTCTTTGTAATGTAGGTGGCACATCTTATTCTGTATATAGCTTATTGTGTCATTTGTTGATATGATTCCAGTATAACGTTTTACATATTGGGAATTCTTATATATGCCTATATATGTGGCCCATAAATCCATCCTAGATTTAATGTTTATTTTTATTTACTGTGATGCAACTGAGCAAAAAAGAACAGATTCAAATAATGTATTCATAGGAGATCAATATCAAAAAAAAGCAATGGATAACATGGTTAATGCTATAGAATGACATATGGATCATATTTCCTAATGCCTTGATTAAAAAAACATTTTTTTTTCAAGGTAATTCCAGTAAAAAAGACATTCAGGATCAATAATTTTCTGATCAGTGAAATGGTTAATAAAGAAGTCCTGATCTAAATCATTTAATAGTACAAACATATGCAGAAGAAAATAAAAACATTAAATATTTGCATCTGTATTTTATTGAGACATATTAAACCATAATTCCTAATCTTATTAAACAAGGCAAAACTCTCATCATACAGTAGTGCCACCCTGTGCCAATCAGAGTAATCAATGGATGCCAGAAGACTTGTCCATAAAATCCCTATCTAGTGCCTACTCATCCAATATCCCCAGACTAGTTTCTGGCTTGTGGCCATCATCAGTGAGGAGCCTACCTAGATCTTAGGATCTAATGCAACCCTCCAGCAATCACCTTTTATCTCCACTTAACTACAAAACTATGAGAATGAAATTGAAAACACAGTAATATTTCAATCTAAGCTCAATAACTTATATAGTCATATGGGTCCGAACTCAATTCAATACCCATACATTTTGGTGGCTTTGGCTCTTTAACAACCATAGCCACCACTATCCTATTAGGCAGGATGCACAAGTCTTCTGGCATCCATTGATTACTCTGATTGGCACAGGGTGACACTATTGTATGGTGAGAGTTTTGCCTTGTTTAATAACAATTATGTGCTAGTATAAGATAGTGATCATATGATGCTTAGTGGTTTAATTCCTAATCTTATTAATCATGTGGATTTTTTTTTTTTTTTGATACGATATGAACTAGAATTCGACCTATTGTGTTAAACACAAAGTATCTTAAATATTTATGCGACAAAATCAATCTTACACAGCTTAATAAAATAAATATTGATATATATATATAATATTTTGGTTACCATTAAATCGAGAAGAATAAGATTTAAGGCCTAATGCCAATGTTTAGGAAATAAGAGTTCTCTGAACTTCCATTGCTGTGTGCCTATGTTTTATTTTAACTTTTCAATAACTAGTTGAATTCAAATTTTTTATATTCATTTATATATGTGTGTGCGTATAAAAATGTCAATCAAAAATAAATAGTATCTAATTAATCATCAGTCGCCCTTTTTTATTATTATTATTTGATCTCTTCTAAATTTACATTGGATGAAATAACAACTAAATTATAGTGTGCAGTCTATTTTTTATTAGTGATGCCTCAAGCAACAGCTACTTAGTCATCCATACTTGTTGATGCTATTAGAGTAAGAACCTAAGAATTACATTCACATCTTTTATATTTGAAAACCTTTTGTTTTAATATATATATGTGTATGATTTTTTAAAATCATTATTGCTCCACATTTTTTTTTTCTTTTTCATTTTGTTTTTATTCCTGTTTCATAACTTTTTAAACCTATTTAACAACTTTTTCACTTTCTTATTACTGTATTCTAATATACTATCATCAAACATCTATTTTTCTTATCTTTCTTAATTTTTTTTTCAGATTTCTTCTATATTATTATTATTTCTTTGATAAGATTAGTGTAACGAAAATAATGAGAGTAATATCTAATTGCTCAGGTTTTTAATTGAGACAAACAAAAAATAACTTATACAAATTATATATAAAAGAAAATTATAACCTTATAAATTATAATTCTAAATAATCATAGGGGAGGAAAATATCAAACTCTCTAATTTAATCCTGAAAGAAAATTTAGCAGGAAATAGCAGGAGGAAAGAAAGTAAATGGTAGAAGAAGAACTAAAAGAATAGTCAGAGTCAAAAACTAAAGAAATCTTTTACAGTTTAAGAGACCGATAATATTCATATTGTGTTGCAGCTAACTTTTCAGTCGAAAAAATGATTAAAGATGAAAAATACCTCCTCTTCTTTATCATCTCTATTTGTTGATGTATATATTGAGTAAGTGATAGATTTTTTGGAATAATTTATAGTAGTGACATTTAATATTATTTCTGAACAGTACTTAGTCTGGGGAAATGTTTAATCTAATTACCATTAAGTTATCATAATCCATTGTTACTTTCTAAATAGAAATGTATACTTTTAATTTGTCTATATATTATTTTCATCTCATTTTATAAATTCTTGCAATATCATTTTTTTTTTTGATTATTTGTAATTTTTTCTAGCTGATTTTTTATCTATTTTTAATTTTTTCAAAACTGAATTGATTTGTGAAATTTTGGGAATATAAAACAGTATTGGTTTAATTATACCTTTGCTTCATCTGTTTGTTTCATTATTTAAATTTCTCAGATTTATTAATCATAAATGTATTAGATTTTTGTTAAGTTTTCTTGGTCAACCCTCTAAAGAGGAATATTAAAAGAAACAACATTACTAATCAGATATACCAAGTGATTGGAGAGGTAACAATTTTAGTATTTTTTAATTTTTATTTAATTTTCTAACTGAGAATAGCTAGGTGCTAATTTTCCATCCTCTAATTAGATATGAATTGGTTATGGACCAGTTATCTGAAATAAAATCCTAAGATTACTTGGAACTTGAGTAAATTGTCAAGTTTTACTTATCCAGATTTATATCCTAGATTATGGGCATATCATGTTGTCACAATGCCCCTTATACTTACATATATATGAAAGAGAAACAGTTGCATATATCTACCTGAAATTCAAATACAAAATATCACTATCACCAAATATTAGTTTTTCTTTCAGCAGCACTCTCTTAAGAAAGAAACATAAGTCTGAATAAAATGGCACAGTTAAAAAAGTCACTTTTTTTATCTGTTTCTTTCAAAAGAGAGCACTGCTGAAATTAAAAAGTAATCTTTGATGATAGTGACATATATATATTGTAACGGTATGTGCTGTTACATTAATTTAAAATTAGAATAAAATTTTTTTTTAAGTTCGTAAATAAAAAACTAAAAGCTAAAATTAAATCAGTTGTTCAATGTATATATATATATTCGCACAGATGCAAAACTTTAAAAGTTTCTTTTTTTAATAAAAAAAAAAAGTATTTGAACGTATTTTTTATAAAAAAGTACAAGATCTAAAGATAAAATATTTTAGTAAATGGAAATGATTGTTTTATAAATGAAACGAAAAGCAAACTAGCCCTTGGGGCTCTTATATAAAAAAGTCAGATGAAATATAGATAAGAGAACAAAAATAAATTAGATGTCCAATAGAAGCAGCAATGAAGGCTCGGACCATAACGAAAATTTGGAACAGGAAACCATTGTTCAGTGAATCTGGACAATCAGTATAAAAGGAAAAATATTGAAATTAAAAACAGTTCCAGCTTGATTTTTTTTTGAGAGGCGTGATAAGACGCACTTGTCACACTCTCTCACTATTTTCAAATAAAATGACTGAAGAATTATGAACAGTATTATTGCAGACCCCGAATCATACGGGTTCTGCAATCAAATAGTACCAGGATTGAACCAGCTAAGGCCACCTCCAGAACAACAGACCGGTCTTCAAATAGAGACGTCGTGGGAATTGGCACCAGGAATCGGGATTCTTCAAATGTAAGATATGAACTGTAAAATTTAAAAGTAATTAAGAACTTTCGTCAAGATTTGACAAGCTTTTAATATTCAGCTAACCTAAATTTTAAAATGAACTTTTATCTGACTTTTAACTTTCAAATCAATTATTAATGTTTAAATTTATACATTTGAGTTTGCAAAAAAAAAAATCATTTCCATTTTTTTTTTTTTTATTAATATTTATTGTATAAATTATTTAAATGCATTAAATTTAAGTTGGGTATAGACGCTTGCATAGATTCGTTAACGTTTAATTATGTTTTTGTTTTCATATTTGATTAAAATATATAGACATTCGGTAAATAATGATACCTTACGTTGAGTATCTAAAATGTATTTATTCGGATGTCTTTTAAGTTATTGGTGTCAATGCGGCATCTTATGATGAATGCCATTGGGTTTCTTGTAAATTTCCCTCTGCAATTCCATCAATGACTTTATATTTTGATCGTTTATGTTTATTTTGAAATGTTTTTAACCATGGAATCTATGTAGCCGATCTATACTCAACATTATAAAACAAATTTTTATAAAATTCATCTGTGCGAACTTATATAAATGTTAAATTTAAGTCGGGCATGAATGGTTGCATAGATTCGCAAAGTTATGTTAGTTTAAGGGAGGGTAAATCTTAGGTTATTTGTTTTGTAGTTAGATTGGGTCAATGGATTGGATATATCGGTGTAATTAGTAAATGTAGTATGAGGTCCGCTACTTGCAGGATCGCATTATACGCCGCACACCCCCTTTTTGCCAATGGAAGGGGATAGTAAGACAGAAAATGCAGTCCCTTCCTATGGAGTTTTTTTTTATTGTTCTTCTTGCCAGACAGATGTAGCATTCCTGTACTGGACGAGAGTCAATGTCTTCTTTAACCATGCTGTTCAGATGTACATTCCTGACAGTATGGTATTTGTGCTGTTGTATTTCATGCTGCACTGAATACATCGATGTATCAGATGGATTGACATCGGTTTGACTGCGAACTTTTGGCCTAAGGTTAAATAAGGGATAGAATATTTTCTTTTCAAATGCAATCTATGTAGTTTATTCATACTCGACACTCTTAAAAATATTATTAAACAAATCTGTGCGGATTGTTCAAACTAAAAAGCCAAATTTAAAAATTAAATTAATAACCAACCTAAAATAATTTTTATTCCTCAATTTTATCTATATGTGCGTAAATAAATGTTTGTGTGTTAATTACTGGCAGTGGCTTCTTTTATTTTATTGTTTTAATATTGAAAATATTTTTAAATAAGAATTTATATTTTATAAATCTTTGCGTCTCACTGAGCTAGTGGCATGGGTTGACGGTCTGAATAAAACATGTAAAATGTGAATCTTAACTTATGTATCTGCCTACTATATAAATTTTCTAGGTTCTAATAACCTAGTGGTGCCCTGTACGGCAGATACGGTAAGACTCTCTTTTCGGACCGTTATAATTGGCCACCCAACATGAGCCGATGTTTAATAAACCACGAGTACCCTGAATAAATTTTTTTTAAAGTGAAATATTTTTATCTATATTATATAAAGTTATGGTTTGAATATCTTATAAAAAGTACTGCCGGTAAGAAAATTGTGCATATATAGAAATAAATGCGAGGAATAAAACGTAATAATTAATATAAATCATAATTTTTTTTTTAAAAAAAGTCTTATTTAAAATCCAACCATTTAACTTGCCTAAGTAATAGTTAAAAGTAGGAGAAAAGAAACTTGGAAGGGAGGGGGCAGAAATTTAGCTGGTAGTAAAGAATCAACAGTCAAGATTTTTTTTATCATTATATTCGTTTTTGTAATTATTAACTAAAGTTTTGTCTTTTTGAAATTTTCATATATAATCAATTTGTGTAACGTAATTACTAACGCTAAATAAATTTTTTTTTTTAATGTTTTTGTTTTTTGAGGAAGTTTACTGATATGTAATGGTATATGCCGTTACGTTAATTTAAAATTAGAATAAAAAATTTTTTTAAGTTCGTAAATAAAAAACTAAAAACTAAAATTAGAGAGTTGTTCAATGTATATATATATTCGCACAGATGCAAAACTTTAAAAGTATTTCTTTTTAAAAAAAAAAAGTATTTGAACGTACTTTTTTATAAAAAAGTACAAGATCTAAAGATAAAATATTTTAGTAAATGGAAATGATTGTTTTATAAATGAAATGAAAAGCAAACTAGCCCTTGGGGCTCTTATATAAAAAAGTCAGATGAAATATAGATAAGAGAACAAAAATAAATTAGATGTCCAATAGAAGCAGCAATGAAGGCTCGGACCATAACGAAAATTTGGAACAGGAAACCATTGTTCAGTGAATCCGGATGATCAATATAAAAGGAAAACTATTGAAATTAAAAACAGTTCCAGCTTGATTTTTTTTGAGATGCATGATAAGACGCACTTGTCACACTCTCTCACTATTTTCAAATAAAATGACTGATGAATTATGAACGGTATTATTGCAGACCCCGAATCATATGGGTTCTGCAATCAAATAGTACCAGGATTGAACCAGCTAAGGCCACCTCCAGAACAACAGACCGGTCTTCAAATAGAGACATCATGGGAATTGGCACCAGGAATCGGGATTTTTCAAATGTAAGATATGAACTGTAAAATTTAAAAGTAATTAAGAACTTTTGTCAGGATTTGACAAGCTTTTAATATTCAGCTAACCTAAATTTTAAAATGAACTTTTATCTGACTTTTAACTTTCAAATCAATTATTAATGTTTAAATTTATACATTTGAGTTTGCAAAAAAAAAAATCTTTTCCATTTTTTATTTATTTATTAATATTTATTGTATAAATTATTTAAATGCATTAAATTTAAGTTGGGTATAGACGCTTGCATAGATTCGTTAACGTTTAATTATGTTTTTGTTTTCATATTTGATTAAAATATATAGACATTCGGTAAATAATGATACCTTACATTGAGTATCTAAAATGTATTTATTCGGATGTCTTTTAAGTTATTGGTGTCAATGCGGCATCTTATGATGAATGCCATTGGGTTTCTTGTAAATTTCCCTCTGCAATTCCATCAATGACTTTATATTTTGATCGTTTATGTTTATATTGAAATGTTTTTAACCGTGGAATCTATGTAGCCGATCTATACTCAACATTATAAAACAAATTTTTATAAAATTCATCTGTGCGAACTTATATAAATGTTAAATTTAAGTCGGGCGTGAATGGTTGCATAGATTCGCAAAGTTATGTTAGTTTAAGGGAGGGTAAATCTTAGGTTATTTGTTTCGTGGTTAGATTAGGTCAATGGATTGGATATATCGGTATAATTAGTAAATGTAGTACGAGGTCCACTACTTGCAGGATCGCATTATACACTGCACACCCCCTTTTTGCCTATGGAAGGGGATAGTAAGATGGAAAACGCAGTCCTTTCCAATGGAGTTTTTTTATTATTGTTCTTGCCAGACAGATGTAGCATTCCTGTACTGGACAAGAGTCAATGTCTTCTTTAACCATGCTGTTCAGATGTACATTCCTGACAGTATGGTATTTGTGCTGTCGTATTTCATGCTGCATTGAATACATCGATGTATCAGATGGATTGACGTCGGTTTGACTGCGAACTTTTGGCCTAAGGTTAAATAAGGGATAGAATATTTTCTTTTCAATTGCAATCTAGGTAGTTTATTCATACTCGACACTTAAAAATATTATTAAACAAATCTGTGCGGATTGTTCAAACTAAAAAGCCAAATTTAAAAATTAAATTAATAACCAACCTAAAATAATAAATTTATTCCTCAATTTTATCTATATGTGCGTTAATAAATGTTTGTGTGTTAATTACTAGCAGTGGCTTCTTTTATTTTTTATTTAATATTGAAAATATTTTTAAATAAGAATTTATATTTTATAAATCTCTGCGTCTCACTGAGCTAATGGCATGGGCTGACGGTCTGAATAAAACATGTAAAATGTGAATCTTAACTTACATATCTGCCTACTATATAAATTTTCTAGGTTCTAATAACCTAGAGGCGCCCTGTACGGCAGATACGGTAAGACTTTCTTTTCGGACCGTTATAATATACATACACACACATAGACAAAGTTTTATGAGTTTATCCATATGTATTAGTTTAATGGTAGTGACTTTTTAGCTGAATGTCCCTGCCAATTATCAGGGTAGTAAGAATGTTCAGTAGTAAAATAATTAATAAAATTATAGAGAGAATAGAAAAAATGAAGATGATAAGGCTATATTAAAAAGTCTAACAATAAGATAAATCAAAAAGATAAATATGCATGTTAAGAATTATAAAGATTGAGAGAATAAAGAAAAATGGATTTGAAAAACCGATTAATAGAAATCAAGCACAGTTGAAGAAATATAAAACAGTTTTTAGTATAGGATATGGCTATGTTGAAAAGATTGATAAAATCATCATTATTACCTGCCAAATTAGAATATTAATTTGTAATGATCAAAATACTGAACCATTACTAATTTTAATTAAAAGAGAAAATAAATCAGGTTACATTAGATTGTACAACAGCAGAAGTCATTTGAAAGTTATATCTGAAATAAAGGAATAAGGATACTAATTGATAGAAGCTTGTGTAAAAAAATAGAAGATTGAATTAATAAATCCAGTGACATTAATGATTTTGGTTAACTGGAGAATTTCTTACAATAATTATGATTGTTAAAAAGAAAAGACTTAATACAGTAATGTGTAGGACACTGAGAGCAATCTGTTTAATTATCCCTCGTCCAGATAAGAAAGCATTTAAGTTAAAGAATTCTCATAAATGAGACAATTTAACAGCTTTGGTTTTAAAAATATTTAGAGGATAAAAGATGCAATTGTATTTATAAAAACTACTGTTAAGAATTATTTAGAAAATGGAAGACAGGTTAATACAGTGAATTCTCAATCTATTATTGTTTAAGAGACTAGAAAAATTAAGTGATATATAAAAAAATAGTAGAACATAAGTCTTTTAAAAGTTAAAGATAAAAAACTTTTTATTGATCGTAAGCTAAAGTACAGTAAATAGAGAGTACAACTTAACTATTAGCTGCAAGTACAATTCAAATATTCAAAACATTCAACATTTACTATATGGCAAATGCATGTGTGTGTGTATGTATATTATAACGATCAGGGAAAAGGAGTCTTATCGTATCTGTCGTACAAGGGTGCCACCAAGCCATTCGAACCTGGAAAATTTATGTAGTAGGCAGATACTTACTGTTAAGATCCAATTTTTATTTTATAAATATGACCGAAATGCCCTAGTCACTAGCTCGTGGAGCAGCAGAGATAATATATATTTTAATTTTAAAGAAATAAAGATAATAAAAAATAAAATAAGCCACTGCCGGATTAACAATACGCAGGAACATTTATTTTACACATATATAATATTCAGCATTATTTATTTTTATATTACTTTTACTTTAAAACTTAATTTAAATGTTAATCTTTTATTTTAGAAGTTCTCACAGATGAATTCATTAATATTTTATTAGAGTGTTGAGTATGGATAGACTACATAGATTGCACTTGAAAAAGAAAATATTCTATATCCCTTATTTAACCCTGGGCCAAAAGTTCACAGTCAAACTAATGCCAATCTGTCTGATATATCAATGTATTCAATGCAACATGAATACGACCGCACAATACCGTACTGTCAGAAATGTACATCTGAACAGCGTGGTTATAGAAGAAATTGTCTCTCGACCAGTACAGGATTGCTATGTCTGTCTGGTGAGAAGAACAATACAAAAAACAAAACTTCATAGGAAGGGATTGCGGTCCTTTTTGCCGACTTACGATCCCATTCCATAGGCTAAAGAGGTGATCCAAGGAGCAGGGAATACCATCTGTCTCTGATGATCAGTAGGAAATGGGACTATTTTTCCCAAGTGGTGCGTATAGTGTGATCCTGCATGTAGCGGATCTTCATGCTACATTTACTAATTACACCGATACATCCAACCCATTAACCCAATTTAACTGCGAAACAAATAACCTAAGATCAACCCTCCCTTTAATTAAACTAACATAATTTTACGATCTATGCAACCATCCACACCCAACTTAAATTTAACATTTATTAAAAGTTTAGCTTAACAGAAAAAAAAAATCATAATAAACACTTAAAAGAACAAAAAAAAAAAAAATTAATGGAAATGATTTTAAAACTACATATGATAAAAGTAATTATTAATAAATGATTTGGTTTGGTCAGATAGGAATTTATATTTCTATTTAAATACTGAAAGAGTTTTATAGTTAAAGTTCATTAGTTATATAAAGTTCTTACGGTTTTAAAAGAGAAAGTTCATACTTTTTAGTTACTTGTAATTTGGATCCCTTTGTTTTTAATTCCAACATCTTCCTGGGGGAGACCGGTATGCTGTTTGCCGTTCTATTGGTATTCTTCCGGAGATTCTTTGCTGTAGCTGGTATAATTCTTTGCAGGATTTTATTGGAGGACTCTGATGTCCTGGGGTCCGCAATACAGGAAAACAATATTTCATTTCTTCTTTTAGAAAAACTGAAGGGAATGAAAGTGTGTCTTTTCAATCCCTTTTCTTTCAACTCTCCCGAACTTAACACATATAGGCACATCTAATATTTTATTTCCAATCTTTTCCTTTTTATATTAAAGTTGCAGATTAACTGGACATGATGATGATGATTTTTTCACTGTGGTTCGTTTTCTGAGGGATTTTTTTATTGGCTATTCTGTTCTTATTGTTTTTCTCCTATCTGACTTTTAATTATAAATTTTGAGATGCCCAAGGTTAGTTTACTTAGACTAATTAAAAATAATCATTTTCATTTTTAGCCATTTCACACAATAGTAATTACGTTTTGTACATTTTTAAAGATATATTTTTAGTTCTAAAATACTATTTTTTTTTTAATAAAGTTTTCTTTTAATATTTTTTCATCTGTGCCATTTTATATATATATGAGTTTAGATGACTTAATTTTTAATTTCTAAAAACAAATTTTGATTTGCAAACTTTTTATTTTTAATTTCTAATTTTATTTAAAATAATGTAACAGCATGTGTGCCCGTTACAATATATAGTAATAGTATGTATATATACTGTATCATATAATAGTCAATTGTCCAAGCACTTTACTACTTTTACAATGCTTTATTTTCCACCCTTTTTATGGTTTCGATTGCCTCAGAAATCTTCTTCAGAACATTATATCTCCTAATCTCAACTGTTACAATCAAATTATTATAAAAAGAGTGGAAAATAAAGCATTGTAAAAGTAGTAAAGTGCTTGGACAATTGAGTATTATATGGTATACATTTGGCAATGCAATAGGAAAGAGTAGCTATTATATATACTGTAAATATATATATAAATTAAATATAATTAGAATTTTGTATAGTAATCAGATTTTTTAAAAATAAATTTTTTTTTTTAACATTTTTTTATTATAAAAATCAAAAAAAAAAATTAATTGACATTTATTTGCTTATGTTAAATTTTAACATTTCACCTATTTTTTAAAATATTAAGAGCTTTTTAGTAAAATTGAAAATAAAACAAATCTTTCTTTTTAAAAGTGAGTTCTTTCTAAAGTAAAAGAAATAGTTACAGCATCTTTGAATTGTAAGAAAAAAGAGAAAAGATATGATTGTTAATATTATTTTTTTTAATAAAATAAAAATATCAATTGCAAAAAAAAAAACTATTCTTGGAATATTGTTGCATTGAGACCAAGTTTGTCAAAGTTAGATGTCACAAAACTGACTGTTTAAACAAATGATAAATGTGTATATCTATAATATGTATTTCTATGGCTCAGAATTTGGAATCAAAAAAAGATTCAAGATACTGAGAAATATATGCATAGCAATTGTCTCAAGTACATTGTATTTGATTTGTTCATTTGGATAAAATATTTTTACAATTGTCACTGTCTAGCAGATTTCTTTAGAGCTGTAATTAGCAAAAGTATATTACTTATTTCATATTCAAAACTTTTACTCTTATTGCAAGCTTTTATTAACTTTGTAAAAAAAAAAAACGTACTTCGTATAATGTACTTTCCAGAATGCTTTATTCAATATATGAGTTTCATATGATTAGTAGTCTTTTTCGGAATATAAAAAACTATTATGTTACAATTATCTATTACATTAGCATACAATAGTTTTATTTAATATATATTTATATAATTATCATTATTTATAAATACTCCAAACATGTAATTTATACACTGTTAACAAATTTCATCAATTAAAAATTATTTATTATCAATATATCTGTATGGAAACATATAAACCAAACGTATATATATTTATCTAAGACAATAAAGCCAATTACTCAAGGCTTTAATAGGTTTATAAATATAAATGATAACAATCAACCTTTAAGCTATAAACAATATCAACCTATAGTCAAGGCAACCTCCTTGACTACAGGTTGAGGTACCACCTTTATTGTTAAAGGAGGTTGCCTTGTCTACAGGTTGAGATTTGTTATATCCGCCTGTTATAATACCCGCTGGAGAACAATCTATGCAAGAAGCTAACCTTGCCCTGCCTATATAGATATACAGTAATTATAATCAATAACGATTAACGTCGGTAGAATTAGTAAAAGCAAATTTAATTATAATACATGTGCGGAAAGAAGTATTAGTTATACATTAATATATATATTTACATGAATACATTAACATAATTATATGTTTACGTCAATAAACCCGAAGGTATACAAAAACAATAATAAAGATCGAATATGACCTACTTTACAGTTTCTCTGCTGATCTCTTGGATGTTCGGAGGCCAGCGATCTGCTCTGGAGCTACCGTGCTAAATAAGCGATGTTCAGCGCCTTTCAAAGTTCATCTGCATCGATAGAGCCTCCAGTTCCCAGTGTCCAATTCTTTAGACTTACATTCATTTGCCCAGTCCCGATTTCCTGGATTTGATTGGTCACATCATGTCCATCCTGGTCTAATCAATCCCTCCCAGTTCACTAGCAGTAGCAGATTTAGACTTAAGTCTTAGTTTGAATGATTATTTTTGCAGACCGATTACTTTTTAATTACACATCTTGTTTATCTGCAAAGTTCCTTCGTCAACTAAACTTCTCATCTAAAGGGATTTGTTTTCTTGCTGTTTTAAAAAATAAAACAACTATTAAAGTTTAATATAAATTAATGAAGTATTTTTTTATCTTCATGTATATATAACTTACATATGTATATGCGATGAATTATACACGTACATACATTTAAACATTAAATCCCTATTATTATTTATATAAGGTTATAAGCACTTAATAAGAATTAATATTTATAACATTTACTATTATTACTTTGCGTGTATGTATGTGTATTTTAATTATACACATACATAACAAGATTATTGATAGCTTAAGTATTGATTGTTATCATAGTATTAATATTTGAAATATTCAATAATTTAAATTATTTTAAATTACAATGTTTTTAATTTTCTATAATATTTTGTTTTTAAAAAGTTAAATTTTAAATATTTTTTCCCATTTCTAAAACTGCAAACTTACTATATGGTTCTTTTTAAGAAACTATTATTAAGATCATTTAATTATAATTTCAATAATACTTTTATTATAAGTGAATATATTTGTAATTAATACCATCACAAAAATTTAACAAATATATTATTTTAATTATGTACTATATATATTTATAAATGTATACTTATATATTCTTATACTTTTTCATATACACTTATCCATATACATACATTAAAAATTATAACAATTATTAATTGTTTGCAGAAAGTACATTTTTAAAGCCAGATAATAAATCAGAAAGAAGAGGGGAAAAAATATCCCACTTCATCAAGCATATGCACATACATACATCATCAACAAAATGAAAAATATTTAAAATTAATCAATTATAAGCAATTTAAGATGTAATATGTTGGACTATTTCCATCATTTATGAGTGAATATTGAATGTATAGAAAATTTTAAACTTTATTTAAACTTTTCAAATACAAACAACTTGTTAGTAATAACACACAAATAGACAATACAGGTTAGTAATTACACAACGTTTCGAGTAGTATTATTCTCCACTCTTCTTCAGGTGTTGCCGGCCTATATGCACAGTGACAATATTCGCTTAGAAGTTGAACTCGCACCTTTAGATTCTTGTATATTGAATTTTAAGGCAAACGCTCTACCAACTGAGCTATTCTGTCAAAGGCTTTGACAGAATAGCTCAGTTGGTAGAGCGTTTGCCTTAAAATTCAATATACAAGAATCTAAAGGTGCGAGTTCAACTTCTAAGCGAATATTGTCACTGTGCATATAGGCCGGCAACACCTGAAGAAGAGTGGAGAATAATACTACTCGAAACGTTGTGTAATTACTAACCTGTATTGTCTATTTGTGTGTTATTACTAACAAGTTGTTTGTATTTGAAAAGTTTAAATAAAGTTTAAAATTTTCTATACATTCAATATTCACTCATAAATGATGGAAATAGTCCAACATATTACATCTTATAATATACCATCATTACAAACCTTCAGACAAATATAAGCAATTTAGTTCCACAATCAATGTTTAATTTTGGATATAGTTTATTTATTTATAAAGCTTCTTTTATTTTTCTTCCTAGTTTATTTTTAATCAAACATCATTTTGTAATCATTTTTATTAAATATATGTTCTGTGTTTTTTGTATCAATATTGATAAAATATATTTTTTATCATTTTATATATTATCTAAATCTTATTATAATTTAATTTTTTATCTTTTATTGAATTTACTACTTTTTTTCTTCTTACCATTTAAATCTTTTTTATTAACTATTTTTATGTTTAAATTGTTATTATTTTTATTTAATTTATTAATAATTTTATTTATTCTTTTTGTTATTCTTGTATCATTTGTTTTTATATTTATAGTAAAATCATATTAATACTTTTGTTATTTATTATACTTTCGATTTTTCATTTTTTAAATATTGCTTTCTATTAATTTTAATTGGGTAATTATTTTTAAATTTATTTTTTCAATATCTTCTTTATATATATTTTTATATTTAAACTATTTTATATCTTTTGTCTACATGTTCATACTAGTTCATAATATTCATTTTGTTATTGTGCTCCTTTCTATACATTGATGTATGTAATTTTGTTTTAATAATATTAGTAATATATTTTAGTATATAGCATACTAGTATTTATATAGTTATATATGTTTGGTTTACATATTTGCACAAAAACGTATCGATAATAAATATTTTATTAATTGATAGAATTTGTTAAGAATGTATATTTGGGGTATTTATAAATAATTATATAGAGAATTACATGTTTATGTAATAGATAGTTGTAATAGAATTTTTTTTTTTTAGGTCTAAAGATGACAATTAGTTAATCAAAACTGTCATTTATTAAATAAGGCATTAAATGAAAAGTGTATTACAAAGTTGTTTTTTTTTTTTTTTTGTAAAAATTATTCTGTATTCACATATTAATGCAACATTTTGGATTAAAATTTAGCCTGATTGAAAATAGGCAAATTTATAGAAAAGTTGCAGTACTGAATATTCATGCTTTAACATTATATAGATTTAATTACCATTATAATAAACAGTTGCTATCAAAATATCTCGCAGAATGAATTCTTCAGTTTTTTCATAGGATACAATGATCAAATAATCATTCCTACATGAAAAATACTAATATTAAAAGGAAATACACCTATGTGTTTGAAAAAGAAAGTTTTTAATAAATGTGTTATACCAGTTCATACTTAGGGATCTGAGACTTGAATACTTATCAGAAGAGCAATACAGAGACTTCAGACCATTCAAAGAAGTATGGAGAGATGCATGTTAGGAGTAACAAGAAGAGATTGAAAATGAAATACATGGGTAAGAGAATAGTTAGAGACTGAAGTGAAGTTGGGCTGGATATATTGCTAGAAGAAATGATACTAAATGGACAATTGAAATCTTAAACTGGATTCCAAAAGATTATAAAAGACCCAGAAAGAGAACTGATATGAGATGGGTGGATGAAATAATAAAATGTGCAGGGGTGATGTGGATAAGAAAGGCTAGAGATCAGATAAGATGGATTGAATTTGGAAGAGACCTTTATTATGCAGTAGATTGATGATTGACAATGATGATGAGTTGAAAAATATTCACCAAAAATTGTTTTTCTTTTTAAAAGTTATATTTCAATGAACCCATATATTTCAATACAAATGTACAATATTTCCAATGTTTCAACTACTTCCTTATAGTCATTGTCAAGAATCTACAAATATATATATATATTACAATTACAATATATATTTTTAAACTTCATATAATATCTCGTTTGCATCTATATATATATTTATTATTTAATACATAATATTTTTATATTATCCCTATATCCCTCATTTCTTATTTTCCAACAGTCTCTATTACAGTTTTATATAAATTTATGAATTCTACAAAAATTCTTTTTATAAACTAGTAATAACAACAATTCTTACACCTAGCTATTTATATAAAAAAAATTATATATTAAATAGAAATGAGAATGTTCTGTGATATGATTAATTAGGAATATATATATAGATGCTAAAGAGCTGCTATTATATGAATTTAAAAATATATATTATAATATATATATATATTTATAGATTCTTGACAATGACTACAAGGAAGTGATTGAAACATTGTGAATATTGTATATAAGTATTGAAATATATAGTTTCATGGAAATAAAAGTTTTTTTTGAAAAAAGGATTTTTGATGAATATTTCTCATAAATGAGTATATTTGAAGTCGTATAAGAAAGAAGGAGTGTTACTGTTATTATTTATTTCTTAATAATGACAAAAGTGTTACTGTTTTTTAAATTTGTTAAATGACCAGATAGTGAATGTTTCATCTTTCCAGATTTATTTGTATTACTTCTAGGTATGTTAATGTGTTACGTTAATATTTTTTTCCTACAGAATTTGCTGTATTTCCCAATGATATGGATTGCAAAACACTAAGTAAGAATGTTTAAGTTTGTAGAAAGTTTGGAATGAAAAAAATTGCAATGAAAAGTAAATTGAAAAGATAAAATATTAAGAAGTAATTCTGCAGAAAGTTAATGGCAAATTTATTCTTTTCCATATTTGGAAAATTATTTAATTAATAATGAACAGGATGTAAAAAAAAATAGGAATGAAAACAAACGGTTCTAGATGGATCTGGGATAAAGGCTCTAAATATTTTGTTTGGTGTAGTTTTTGTATAGATGGAGAGCTTGATCATTAAGGAAAAACAAGCAAGGATTGGAAGCTTTAGAGAAGTAGTTTTGAAGAAGATTGTAAAAGAGAAATTGGAAAGGTAAAGTTATTAATATAAAAGTTTTGAAAAGATTATTGAGGAAATTAAGAAACAAAAGGGAAATTGAATTTGGCATAAGCTTAGAGGTAGATAGATTTGTGAAATATGTATTGGAGAAAAAAAAAGTAGAAGAAAGAACTACTAGATAATCTTATGGAATATGCAGTCACGAATTGCTGAAAAGAAAGCAAAGAATAGAAGTGCATAGAGCAGTTAATTTGAGTTGTATTACAAGATTTGTACTTTTGTAGACAACAGACATGAATAAACTGAATCATGTTATGTAATGAAGAAATAATAAAAGTATTCAAATTAAAAACTTAAAAATATAAACTTCAACTGAATATAATTTGAACTAATATGAAATTAGGTAAGGTAAATTAGTCTTTATATAAACCACTGCACAAAGCTAAGGTTTTTCCAACAACTTCATTTTTTCATAAAGATACAATAAAGAAAAAAGCATTAATCATCAAGTTTATCAAGTGGTGAAGGTTTAAATGTTTTTCCATGCTTGTTTATCCACTAGATAATATTATGTAAATATCTATTTATCAGTCAGTATTGGACTATCCAAAAGAAAAATTCTAAGTCTGATTGGAGCTTGAAAAAACTTTTTGGAAGTTTTACCTGGCTCAGATTTGAATCCATATTATCATAGCAAACAAATATATTACTATTTAACATGATATGCTATGTATGCATGAAATATTTATATTTTAATAAAATATGGCATACAAATATTGTATATCACCCTAAACATCATTCCGCCAGATAACTTATATGATGTTTTTAAGTTTCCTTTTGTTTTGTTTTTTTCAGGCTGTCATTTGTCGAACCAAGGAAGAGAATAAAATATCTGCGCTTCCTCTCAGCATTGATCACTCACCAACACAGTTTGATGAACGAGTGAGAATCCAGAGAGCAGGTGGTATTGTGAGGTGATTGTTATTAAAATTATTTTAATTACAAATACTAATTTTAAAGAAAACTTAATGAAATTGAAAGAATATTTAGCAAGTATGATGATTGTTTCTGGAAATTAATTTTTTTCTGAAAATTGATAATATTTTATAATCTGCTTTATTAATTATTTGGTTATTTTGTGAATCTATTACAGCATTAATATTATACTACTTTATCTTGCTTTTTTATAATTCCTAAATAATATTTATTTTAATTAAAGAAATATTTTTTACTGAATTTTGTTTTATAAGTCAAAATCTGTCATTAAATATTCCAGTTTATGCTAACTTTGAAAACTGTAATAAATTAATTTTATTATTTAGTACTGTTATGTAAAATGTTGCTGTATTTTTTAATAATCTTGAAAATCGTATTATATTTTACTTTTAAATCAAAATCATAAAAATTAGCAAAAGATAACCAAAATTTTTTTATATAAATATACTCATATGTTTGTTCTGATGATTTCCTCAATTAATTAATCTATAGCTAAATATTTTATAACTTAATAGTGTTATTAAATAAATATATTTCAAATTAATCATTATTGCCTTTTATTATTCTCTTCTATTTCAGCATTTTAAACTGACTCAGTCAATTGAAATGTGTAAATATGGCAACTTTATTATTTTTAGTAATCTGCCATCAGAAAATTTCATATATCTTATACTATATTTTCTAAGTCATTGTATTTTTTATTCTCATTCAAATACTTTCACATACTTTCTTTTCTTTAATCATTCTCAATTTTTTTCAATACATTTATCTTATTTTTTTTTTTTTTACCTCTTGGAACAATATTTCTTCCATTTCTTAATTGCTTCTTTGAATTACTTCCCCCACCACCACATGCCCATCCCTATTATTTTTATATTTGTTACTTTATCCAATTTTGTCTGTTCCCTTTCTATTAAATCCAGATTGTAAAAGTCTCCTTTTTTTCCCCTCTCTTATAAATAAATAAGCTTAAACATAATTAGGAAGTAGAATAATCTTGTACTTTATAATTGAAATTGACACGTTAATGGTAAATTGTACAAAGGGGATAGTAAGCTTTAGTAACAATCATTGACAATAATCAGGTATTATTATCTGATTGCTTAGTTAGACAGAGTTCCAAATTTTAATGCTTTTACATTCTACTTTAATCTAGTTCATACTTTATTTAGTCTTGTATTGTGTGCATATATATTTATATGTTACCATGAAGATTTTATTAGCAAGTTTTAAATAAGCATTAGATTTTAAAATACGTGGGAAATCAACAATTTTTAGAATTTTGTAATATATTCACAATTCAAGGAATAAACAAATTTATATATGTTAAAATCAAAATGATTCTTTCTCTTAAGGCATAGATCTAATTTATGGAATCTTTCTGGAACACAAAGCCTTAAGATATATTACTATTCCTAGTAAAAGAGATGATTCATTGAACTTATAAATATATTTACATGAAAAGATTATTTTATTATTTCTTAATGCCTAATATGCAATATTAGCATAACTTAATAATTGTCAGATTTCTTTTATCACTAAAGTCCATCCTGAATTTATTAAATCAACATTAGAAAATTTTAATCAATGTTAGAAAGAGCTTAAAATGTCCAAATGTTTTTGCTTTATATAGAATCAAACCAGGATCCTTGGTTCAGTAAGTTAAAGCCAGTACATAACCAACAAAATCATTAGCTCAAATAAATAAAATATAAAACATTCTTAATTAGCATACTACAGAAGGTTCTCTTTGGTATCTCTCAAAGATTGATGAAAAAAAAAAGTATACTCATTAAGTTGCTTATGACCATCATATATCAGTAATTGGATGGCTATCTCCTTGTTTAGAAATCCTTAGCTTCTTGAAAATATTAGCAAGTTCTTCTTGGAGTCTGATTCCATATTAAGGATATGGCATGCAGATATGATAACTATTATACCATAGATAATTACTGATATATGTTCATCAAAAAAAAAAAAAAAAAATAGGGACCATATGATAATTTGTATACATTTTACAAATCTTTTTTTTTTATTTAAAGTACAGTAGAAATAAATCTTACATTGATTTTCAGCTACAGACTTACAAACTCTCATATGATTTTTAATTATTTTTTTTTATTCTAAAAATATTGTTTTTAAAATTACAATAAGGAAATATTTTGAAAATATGTTTCTCCTAAGTTTATTTTAATCTTTTGTTTTAATATTCTTTGAAAGTTTTTTTTTTCGTCCTATATGTGTTACTAATACTGATTCCAAGAGATTGTAAAAGACCCAGAATGAGACCACATGTGAGATGGATGGATGAAATAAGAAAGTGTGCAGAAGTGATGTGGAGAAGAGAAGCTAAAGATCAGAAAAGATGGATTGAACTTGGAGAGATTTTCATCCTGCAGTGGATTGATAATGGTTGATGATGATGAATATTGATTGTCTATAATATGATGTTGTACAGATTTTTTTTTAATGAAATTCCAAAGGATAAAAAATGAAATGGACATAAATTTATATTTGTCTAATCATTAATTATTTTAAAAAAACATAAATGCTAGTTGTTATTTAAAACACTATTCCCCTTCTCTCTGCAACATTACACTATTTCGTCATAAAAATGTTATCACTATTATATATGATCATAAGCTAAATTTTTAATAGGCAAATAAAATTGTGAATTATAATATCTATAAATATTGCAGAGATGGTCGTGTAATGGGTGTCTTAGAAGTATCTCGCAGTATTGGTGATGGTCAATTTAAAACTTGTGGTATTACTTGTATTCCTGATGTTAAACGATATCAACTCACTGACAGAGATAGGTAGCTATACATTAATTTATATGAAGCTAGAAGTTGTTGTTTTTTTAAATTGTTGTTGATAATATATTGTTTAAAATATTAAAAAAATTGCATTTGGAAAATAAAAGTATATAAATTATTATTATTTTTTTTTGAAGGTTTATTATTTTAGCTTGCGATGGATTATGGAAAGTTTTCTCACCAGATGCTGCTATTGAATATGTTAATTGTGTACTTCAGGTTTGTTTAAATAGTTTCACCACATATAAAAATGTTTTGAAAATCATTAATATTTTATTGATATACATAAATCATAATTCAATCATTACAGGATTTATCATACATTTTTCAAAGGTAGTTGAAACTTTTATAATAATAATATCGCATTTCTTATTCAAAAAAGTGGATATGTTATTCATGCAAAATAGTAATGAAATACAAAACTTTATGAATCACCATATCTGCAAATATTTCTATACCACTAACTTAGGTTTAAAGTATTCATGTCCTTTTGCAGAATGAGAAACAGGCACTTTTCTGCAAAAATATTAAGGAATATTTATTAAATAATAATAAAATTATTATGAATAAACTATGTAATTTATTGCTTAAAATACTTTTGATCTGTAAAGATCTTGCCTTGGTGATGAGCTTTGCCATACAATTAAATTATAACAGTTTAACTAATAATTTTATTTTTAATCCTAAATAATAAGTACAATTTGTGTCCGCTTGATTTTTAATTGTGTGCTTGTTACTCTCTACTTGATTATTTTGTTTGACAATGCTTTGAACATTAGAATTATATAATGCTGAATTGTTGCCATGTCAAACATTCTCTGTATATAAACTCAGTGTCTCACAGTATTAATATTCATGTACAATCTGAGCAGATATCCAATCATCAGAGATGTTTTGCAGCCTTATTCAGTATGGCCATGATTTGCATTTCTAAAGCTGTCACTAAGAACTCTTTTTAATCATCTTGTAAATAACTAAACTTATCATAAATTCCACAGTGTTAAACAAATGTAATATTTGAGAGTGATGATATTCCAAACAGCATCTATAGTTAGATTCAATTCAATGTCTACTAACATTAACATCTATCTACAAAGTAGGCAAGAAATTAATTTTTTTTTATCTGTTACCCATGGTCTTACATGGGAAATAAATTTAGACAATGGAAACTACAAGATTGAATATCCAATCAATGGAGATGTTTACACGGTCTTATTCAGTAAGGTCATAGTTTATATTTATTTTAATAAAACGTATATCTTTTTATATTTATTTAATACTATGCAATTTCAGCATTACCTATTAATGATGAGATTAGTTGTTTACAAAGTTATTGAAAGAATACCCAGCGACTGGATTGTGAATACAAATTAGGGATGTATTCTATACTGCTGTGTAAATGTCTCCATCAATTATACATCATTCTCCTAGTTTTCACTGTTTAAATCTGTTTTCTATATAATATCATGGGCCACAGATAGAAATATTCATTTTCCATCTGATGCAGATACATGTTGATATAATGTTGAATTGAATTATGAGTGGTTGTTGAAAAGTTATTCTCCAAAATATATTTATGAACTATATATATATATATGATAGTTAGAATTATGTCTGTCTTTATGCATTGAAATGTGATTAAAAATTTAGTAATTACTTTTGGATGAAAATAACAAGTTAAATTAATTCTCTGAGTTAACATATATAAAATACAGATTCAGATTTATATAATTTAGTAACAACAATTATTCTAAATAGCCAAAAAAAAAATTAAATAATACAAACTATATCAATTTATTTTATCAGTTTTGCATTTCATTTTAATAGAGAAATAGCAAAGAATGGTGAAAATAAACATTATAAGAATGAAGAATCATTGTTTTTATTGAGGATAGAAAATGAGCAAAAAATCACCAGAAAGCCAATATAAATAAGAAACATAGTATCAACAATCAAACTTTGAGGCTGGATTTAAAAGTGCCATACTATAAAATCTTAGTCTAATCACCTTTTAGCCAATGCCAAACTTTGAACATAATATAAAAGTAATCATCAATATTTCTACTGCATGCACATGTGTAAGTGCTAAAATAACTATAGTACAAAGCAAATTAAAAATGCTGGGGTCATTATATCAATTCTGATCATCATGAATTCTTAGAACATTTAGTGCCATGAATTTAGTGTCCTTCAGTTAACGAGTAATTATGAAACAAAGTGAGTGAGTGCACTATCTGAATAATTTTAAAGAGACTTATATAGATGTCAACATACATATTCTATATATTGTTAGTCCAGAGCTAACTTTAGAATCTTAAGGTCTCTGGTGATGTGAACAAAAGAAAATATATAATACTTAAATTATGCTATTATTAAATAACTTTGCTGGAGTGACTTGAAATACTGATTAATAAATTTATTGATTAGAAATAATAATGTATTAATACTCTGTATTACAAATAGATCATTCTGATTTCACTATTGATAAATATCTGAAAATATTTGAATAGATAAAATTTACAGATATGTATAAATAAATGATTTATATAATACACATATGTAAGCACACATGTTGCATATATGGAAATACTAAATATTTCATTCATTAATAAGCTAATAAATTGTGTTATATTTTTACAAATATGAATAATTTAATGTTAAACATATATACAATGAACAACATTCGACTAAATTATTTTATCAATTTAATACTTAAAAATCAATTCTCAAATCAGCAATTTCATTATACTTTTCTAATTCTAAAACAAAATCTTTTTATGAATGGCATAATAATATTCAAAGAAAATATACTTAGAATTGGAGACTTTGAAATTTGTTCATAGTTAGTCACTTTTTAATTTTCTAGTTGAGTACTTATTCTCATTAACACACTTATTTATTCAGTTTACTCAAAAGTTGTTTTAAACAATTCAGTACAATATAGAAGAATTAAATATTTTTGCATTTGACTATTAAATAGAAATAGATTTTTATTAACTGCAGAATTAATATTTGAAATAATATATTAATATAATTTATATTTAAATTATATAATTTTTATTTAATTATATAATTAATATAATTTATATTTAAAGTATATATACTTTTAAGCTAGATATAATTATACTTTTTTATTGATTAGTCCCTTTTTTCTATTTCTGCTTCATGTGTGTGTAAAATAGGTCTCATGTATGGACAATATATAAGCAACTGACATGTTATTTTTTTCATCTATGCTTTCATGCATATATAAAATAGCATAAGTATAGAGTGCAGAATTGGAGTCTTAAGATTAGATTGTGAATATGACACATTCTAATTACTACATAAATAAAATAAATGCTACTAGTTCTCAACTCAATTCAGTTTCAATAATTTCATGAACATCATCTGGGCAAATGATATTTTCTTGACATATATTGGGTTCTGAAACATGGGGAAGTCTTCCTGCTTTTCTTCTATAGGAATTCAACCTGAGCAATATGGAGACTAGCAGCAATTGCCCTTCCTTTGAAGCTGAGTTTCTGCATATTCTCTAACATCAATTAAACTAAACCCACTAACAGGTAAATATGATGGAATTTACAAACAAGAGGATTAATAATAATTCTTTACCTTTTTAATTTATAAAAATAATATAATTACATTATCACTGCTTTGTTTTTTAATTTACATTCATCAAAATTAAAAATAAATTTTAATTAAGAAAAAAGATCTGTATTAATTCTTTAAGTAAAAACAGATTATAGAATTAATCCTATAATTAATGTGCATTATATAAAAAAAAATCCTTGTTTTCAGATAAAAATATTTCTCTTTGTTATATTAAATTTTTTTTTTTTTTTTTCAAAATCAAACATAAGTCAAAAAATTTATATTAACTAGTAGTGATCTTTTTATATAATTTCAAATATAATTGAGCTATGAACCATACTATATTTTGTTCCAAATTTCTCGTGCATACAAACATATATAGTGTATAATTAATTGCTCACATTTTGTTGATAAACATTGATTAGAATATATAGTTTTTGAACTACAAGTATACAGTACTTTTCAACACACACGCATACATAACACAAATGCTTTTTTATATGTATAGTAAATATATATAAAATAAGATTATAGTATAAACAAAATTTTAAAAAATAATATTAATATAGTTATTTATAATAAATTGAGGGGACATATTTATATATATTTTACTGATCCACATTCATGCATTCACTAAAGCAATAAGAAAAAAAAAAAACTGTATATTTATTTTTAAAATAAAGTAAATAGTGAAATGTCGACTTTCATTATTATGAAATATCCTTTGAATGATATTCTTTTTTTAATAATTTTTTTTCTCTTTTTAGAAACATAATCTTGTTATAAAGAAATTAGAATTTCTTTCCTTATTTTGATGTTTTAAATCAGTATCAACTTTTAGTAGGTTCTAAAATGTTGTAAAACTTAGTATTATGCTTAGAAAATATTTTATTTTGCAAAATATGGCACATCAAATTCAGAAAGGATAATAAAGTGTATGTGTTTTCAACATAAACTGAAGAAATTTTATAAATATATATACTGGCATTATTGTAAAATTTATTTACAAATTTTACTTTTTTTTTAAATATGTGACCTTATATGGCACACATAGAAGAAAAACTGGCTTGAATATCATAAAATTTGAAAATTTTAATGCTTTTTTTTTGTTTATTTATTTATATTTTTATTTGTTTGTTTATATTTTTATTTGGATAGTATATAATTGAAGTCATATAGTTAGTTACCGCATAGTTTGTGGCTCCACTAATAATATTAATTTACTATTATTTCTGTTCTTCCAGACTTTATTTTAAGTAATTATATATTTAAATTTTGTCTGGCCATGAAACCAATTTCTTAAAATCAAAAATAAATATTTTTATTCTTATAAAGGTTTGTTATCTTTCCCCTTTATATGTATATGCAGTTTGCATTAGAATAATTTCAAATAATAAAGAAAATAATTATAAAATACAAAAAAAAATTTATAGTTTTCAAATTATAATGATTCTAAATTTAAGATGATCATTATAATTGTTGCTAAATGTAAAATCTGCTAATTGTATGTTACGCACAGATGTAATCGAAATATCCTAAATTTTGCAATCTGAAATTCTATCATCATTGTCACATTTGGACCTATATTTTTTAATTATGCTATTAATTACAGCAAACCATTTTAAAGTAACTCAAGTAGTAACAAAATTATAAAGTTTATTTGGAGGTAAATAATTTGAAGACACTGTGTATTTATATATTGTTCTATTCGTATATAATGCATATAAATATGTAATATATATGGATATAGCTAATTATTATCATTTTTCATTTTTAGAATTCAAGTTTAACTGCCTCAGAGACCAAATCCCATAAAGATGTTGCTTTTGAAATAAGTTGCAATAAAATTGCAAATGAAGCTATTAGACGAGGTTGTGCTGATAATGTTACAGTGATGTTAATATCAATCGGAGAAATGATTTCTTTGTGAACTATTAAAAATTGGACTCGTGACCTGCATAATAAATATGGCAAATAAATTAATGTTGATGTGAATATTATTGAGAACTTAAACATTTTCATATTTGGAAAATAAATATATGAATAAAATTAATTATTTTGTGTGTGTGTGTGCATGTGTGCTTTTTAATTAAGTACTATGAAATTAATATATTAGCAATATATTAGTCACACTTTAAATCATTTAATATTTATATGTAACAAATTAAATTAATTCTTAGCATAATGCTTAATCATTATATTTTATATAAATAATTAAATTCCTTAGTCAATTCAAAGATTGATTTACAAAATATTCATAATGTTTTGAATACAAACTATAAATATTTTAATTAATGTTCAAAAAATTCAAAGAATTTTACCAACCAGTGAAGGAAGAATAATTTTCAACAACCAGTTTGAGTATTCGAATTAAAGTATCTTTGTAGAAGTTTTAGAAGACATAGTTGTTGAGGTGCAACACATATTCCATTGTGCTTAAAAATCAATATTTTATCATAGTAATTTTATTTCAGATAAATTAATTGAATATAAATCTGCTATTCTATCAAAAGAATTATAAAAATTTTATTCTAAATTCTCATAAAATTTTAAAAGTATGACTAAATCATATGACTAACTGGTGTATTCTTTAGCTTACTAAATTGTATGTTATTAGAGGGGATTTGAACACAGACTTTGAAACTCCCTTAAGCTAACCACTCCATCTTATATAACCAATACACATGACCACATATTTGCAAAAAAAATAAATGATCTCCAATATAAGTATTTCATGCTGAACCAGCACTCATCAGCTGGTCCAGAGTATTATCCACTCTTATATAATCAATGCTCAGTTTATATTAAGATAGCAAATCTTCAAACTTTCATAAACAGGCTTCAATCTTCTCCAACTCTTCAGCTATCCATATTATTGAAGAACACATTATGATTGAATGTGAAGTATTTCATGGTGAACTTGAAAATGTTTTTTTTTGTTGGAGAGTAAGAGCTTATTTACATTATAATCTCAAAGATGCTAAAGATATAATATTGGGGCCTTTTATTGGATCATAGTGAATATATAATATAATGGAGAGTTACAATTAAATAAGATGTTAAAGTCTTTTAAAGAAAAATTTGATGCTGAAGTTAAAAAGAAAGCCTCTCTAGGTGTTAAATAAATAAAGAATATATTTGTATTCATGAATTGATCTATATTTCTGTGAAAACTCACCTTTAACTTTTATTCTTTGTCCTCTCTTTTTGTTTTTCTACTATAGACAGTCGTAGCTATATTCATTTAATATTTTAGTATTTATGATGTTTTAATTCTATCATAAGATCATTATGCTGCAGTGTATACCGATGATCTGGGATTTGTAATTAGAAGAAACTTAAATTTTTTCAAATAACAGAAAGAAAAGTTAGACCCCCCGCATAACTGGTGCTTAGCCAATTAAGATAATTCCACTATTATTAGCTGGTAAATATCTCAATAGTTTTAAAAAAAAGGAAGAACTTTATTATCTGAAAGTTAAATAGCCTATGAGTATTGTCATATTCAATAATTTCTTTGTGGAAGAATTTTTTTGAATTTGGAAAGGTCTTCCTTTTAGCAATTGTGATGCATGAATAATAGCTTATTCAATCAATGCAGGAAATTTAAAGATATTTTCATGTTAGCACACAATCAAGACTTTAAGACCATTTTTGTTTCTTAGTGCCCCACAAAAGTTTTTGAAATTTCAATATATAACAAACTTTTAATTATAATGAAAAATTTACTACTAATTGGTTTCTCTGCTAAGACAGATTTTTCAATTTTAAACTAATTTAAAAACATTTTTGTAAATCTACTCTTACCAGTAATTCAAATAAACATTCATTAAGTTTTCATTAAATTAATATCTTCAAAGTTACATTTTTGACTAAGAATTTTTTTTTTTTCTTATATTTTCAAAAAAAATAACTAGTTTTATCAAATAATTTTATAGCTTGTATTTCTATCACATATATATATATATATTGCAAATATTTTCACTGATAAAAGGTGAATGTTTATGATTACATAATAGTAAGAAATTATATACCTACAGTTTAAAACTACCTTGATTAGGTTTATCAACTAAAAAATTAGAGAATTAATGTTTTTTTTTAGTTGCTATAATTTAAGATAATTGATAAAATCATTGCTTATGTAAAAATTTCAAAGAAATGCAAATTGATTCTTATTTATTTTAAATTAAGCAACTTATCACAAGGTGTTGAGGTTAGTGTTTTAAGAGTAAATATTATTTCATAATTTAAAAGCTGAGAATAAGCATGTTTTGTATAAACTAGGTATTGTCTCACTTTCATTTATTTTAATGATATACAAAGCATTTTTTAATATTGCATTCTTAAGGGTAAATATGTAGTTTATTTTATAATTTTTTTAAACTGTTCTCTTAACACAGACAGTACTGTATTATGAAATTTTATTCACCCTTTTTTTTATGGCAGTGTATAGAACTTTTTTTTTTTTTTTTACCAACAATCATTTTCTTCTTATTTAATTTTAATCCTTCAAAACCATGTTAAATATTTTTTAAGTAAGCTGATTCCTCCTGTTCTCATTAATCTCTGAATATTAGGTCTCGATAAAAGATATTGCAAAATTCATGAGTTCCCTATTTAAACATTTTGATATGAAAAATGCAATATCATCAAGCATATGGATGTTTTGCTAATATATTGTGCTATCATTTTAACTCGTAATTGTTGTTGTATTTTGAAATTTTTACTTTCAAGTTGTAATAGTCTGAAAAATTAAAATATATAAACTAAGTGAGAGATTGCTATAAGTAATGATACCATTTATCAAATGCAAAAAAAAAAAAAGTTTTCAAGTAATATTCTATATATATAACTGTGATGCTAGTTGTGCAGAAAGTCACCTAATGTTTACAGTTGTGAGAATTCATCAAAGATCCTTGAGTTCACCATGGGCTAAATTACATAAGGTAAGTGATAATCCTTAATTTTTTGTTATGATATGGTAATCGGATGTGAGTAATATGACTATAATCATCAAGGCAGTCATTGATATTTGCAAATATAGTCTTATTCAGAGATTCTAAACAATAAAGTAAACTTTACAAAAACAAGGTATATGAGCACAGACTTTCACATGACCCACCACTCTATCTCATAACCCTGATACATTTGAACACATGTCGAAAAGGTAAATAATCACCAATATACGTATTTCATGCTAAACCAGCAATCATTAGTTGGTCCAGATTATCATCTCTATACATATATACAATAAGTGCTCAGATATATATTAAGATAGCCAATCTTCTTACTTTAATGGACAGGCTTCAATCCACTCCAATCATTCATCCAATTGAAAATCTGATGATGGAACGCTCTGAGGCCGAGATTCTCATCACACCCATATTGACCTAAAGACAATCTGACCCCTTGTGTATAGGACATAATCCATTTAATACATAGAGAGATGGGCAGATATCTCCACTATGTAATAACTGCAATACAGGCTTATTGTATAAAACAAATCCATTTACTTCTGTTTAAAACCTTTTAATCGTCACTCCATCCTTTTTATTTTCAAAATATACATTACATATAACCATATAATTCGGAGATGCCTGCCTATCCCTCTATGTATTAAATGGATTATGTTGTGTACATGAAGGCTCAGATTGACTTTAGGTCAACATTGGTGTGATGAGAATCTTGGTATCAGGGTGGCCTTTGAGCATCCAATCAGATTTTCAGTTGGATGGATAGTTAGAGTGTGGAGTGGATTGAAGCCTGTCCATTAAAGTATGAAGATTGGCTATCTTAATATATATCTGATCACTTATTGCATATATGTGTAGAGATAATCTGGACCAACTGATGATTACTGGATTAGATGAAATACGTTTATTGGTGATTATTTACCTTTTCGACATATATGTGTTTCAAGTGTATCAGGATTATGAGATAGAGTGGTGGATCATGTGCAAGTCCGTGCTCATACACCCTATATATTGCATATATTAATACAGGTATATAATAAGCCTGTATTTCAGTTAAAAACAAATAAAGTATATTTTGATGTCATAAATATTGCTATGAAAATTGGAGTTTTAGCATTATTTACAAAATTTGAGTATACAGTTCATTTACATATTTCATTAACATGCATGTCATTATGCATGAAGAGTATTATCAGAATTAAATTTTATTAATATATAAATTATGGAATCATGGTTGGAGATTTGAATGATGTTAGTTGTCAATTCTTTATAGATAGTATAGTAATAATGTTTTCAAAATCAAATGATTTTTCACACAAAAAGTATAATGTTTGAGAACCAGAAGCAGCAGAGTTCAATTTAAATCATGAAATCTTTAGTTTTTGAATCTACCATTTTATCCCTGCACTAAATCATGCAGTGCAACATGAGGACATGTAATCATGATTAAATTATCACAAATACTCTATAATCTAATCCAATGATTCTCAGCCTTTGAAAGAAGGTCCTTTATTTGATAAATGTTACAAGCTTTAATAATTAAAAAAAAAAAAGACTGGATAAAAGAAAATGATTGAAATCTTAATGTACAGTCTCCAAAATAAATAAATGGAGAAGATGAGTAGATTAAAAAATGCTGAATAAAAATTATCTATGAACGTTAATTTCTTGATATTAAAACACACCATTTTATAATTTTTAAGGTTTGATGCCATTTCTCGATTAAGTGCCTCAGGGCTGTGGCTTCAGTAGGTTGACGATCCTAAGTATATGCTCAATTGATTTGAAAAAAAAACCATAATTCAAGGCCTATACAAAAATAATGATTCAAAGTAGACTGCATTGTGAAAAAAAGTTGGAAAAACAAATAATAGGAAAATTTTCAGTTTAATTTTTGAGAAAAGACATTGATAGGGTATACTGTAGTGCCCCCAGCTTTTGAAGAGGTGACAATGTGAGTTAAACTGTAGAAAGAGCATTACCTATCAGATTTTTGACGATGAATATGCCACCCCAATTTCAGTGGCTTTGTTATTTACAAGATTTGCTATAATTCCCATTAAATTAATTATATCATTATTTGCTTTAAGCTTTCTTTTCTTGATATAAAAAGATGGTGTCTTCTCATCAAATGCAATAATAAGCATCAAAACTTGTCTACATTAAATAATTCAATTTATAATCTTTTTGTTTTCTATATTTTTAAAATTGTAAAATAACAGTCTGTTACTAAGGAACACAATATTTACACTCAATGGGATAAAACTATTTACTTTTTCAACTGAGAACTGAACCAGGAAGTATTAATTTTTGAATCCTTGATTATCACCATTGTGCTAAACAGAAATTTAACTAATGGTGGTGTATAATAAGATCTGTAATAAACAACTGTAAACAGTATGAGAGATGCACTGTGGATTCTCTTTTATCAGAATCAGGAATCTCTGTCACAATGCCCAGAGAAACCTGTTAGCCAACTTACCTTCTCATTCTATTCCCCACCTTAATATTTTCACATATTCTTAACTATCCTGCTTCATCCCATTTCCACAACATAATCTTTGTTAACTCCATAGCCTTTATATAACCCATTTTCCCTATAATCACTTTATATTTATTGTTCCACAACTTCATCATTCGTACTCTTTCTACATGCAGGCATTTACATTCAATTAACAGTGCCTAATATTTTCTCTGTCTTCCTTACTTGTACAACTTGCAGACTAAATCATCCATATTTTTTCATTGATATATATTCCTTTGTTGCTAAAGATCCTATTCAAGCCTTAAACAGTAAACTATTTTTCTTGCTATTATAAATTAACTCTCACTCAATATTCCGTTTACTTCTACATATATATATTCTTTTTACTCTCCATACTAGTTTTCAACTCCCTATTCTTTATTAATGCATCTGTTCTATCCCATTCCTTGCCATTATAACACTCAATAGTTCTAACAATCATCCCATCTTTTGTATAAGTATACTGACATTAATTCTTTATTCAAATCTTCTGCATACTGTACTATCTTTCTCACCCATCTTATTGTGTGCCCTTCACTCGTAACCCAATTAAATACTATTTTGGCTATTTTCTTATCTATAAACTGCAATCTACTGAACATTTTGCTTTTTATATCTCTCATATAAAAACTTGACCATCCCATTTCTTTTTGAATTGCCTCCTTTGCCATCCACACATTGCATCTAATGCATGTTTTCCTACTTCTTTGTACTTTTTCTAAATAATCTAGTATCCTTTTGCTAACACATAATGCATTGTTACCAAATGTTAACCCTGCTACTGTCACTCTCTTCCATACAATTCTAGCTACATCATATTATATGAAAATATTGTAAAATTCTTTATCAGTCCCTTTCTTTTTCTTTGCTTCATTAATCAATTTTTTCTCCCATTCATCCAAGCAATTTCTCTGGTTACTTAAGACGATTTTCAAATAGTTATACCTATTAATCACACTTTATATCCCCCAATAAAAATTTTTGGTCTCTTTCCCCAGTATTAATTATCATTGCTTTTGATTTTTCTTCATTAAATTTAATCCCCATCTCTATATCCACCCTTGTGAATGTCCTCAGCATAACTTCCATATCTCCCATTCTTTCTATGCACAAAAAGACATCATCCGCAAATAAAAGACTTTATAATATGTATATACTCCCTTGCCACCTGTTAATGGTATTTCTACCCCTCTTTCTAGTTTATTTATTGCTCTCTCCCCTAATCTCAAATACAGAAAAAACATAGATGATATAGGGCATCCTTGCCTTAGACTCACTTCATTTTTAACTTTAACTGATTCTATATTCCCTAATTGATACATATAGTAATTATTTTCATATCTCAATAATATCCGCTAAAGCTCCATCCATTCCCAAATTTACTAAAGTTACCCATAATCTATTTCTATTTATTCTATCATATACCTTCTCTATATCTATAAAAACCATATACAACTGTCGATCTGTATTTCTATTCATCTACAAGTTGTGTAACTACAAATAAACTATCTTCTGCATGCCTATCTGATTGAAAACTTTCTTGCATTTCTTCCACTATATTATTTTTTGCCATCCATTTTGCAACCCAGCCACCATGTATGCAAAAACTTTATATAACACTGATGTTACCACTATCAGTCTATAATTGCTTATCTTTCTATGATCCTTACATTTTCCTTTAAATAGTAGCCTTTTGTAATACTTCAACTATCCGGAAAATCCTGTGCTATGCTATTAAAACATGATATTAGGTTTAATTTTGCCCTATGTTCTAAATTCATTACCACCTTTGCTGCCCATCCATCCAAACCTCTTGCCTTTTCAATTTCTTCCCTGCCTCATTCAGTTCATTTTCTGAAAACCTAATATTTCCATTACTATATGCTTTCATGTTTGTTATCACTCTCTCCTTCACATTTAACATTTTTTCTATATCCATTACATACTTATTTAAGATTGTCTCTAATTCTTCTCTAGAGCTACACTCTATTCCCTCATCATTTAGTAGTACTATTTCTTCTTTTAATGTATTTCAAAATTTTTTTACTCCCATCTCTTCCACAATTTATTATTCAATTTCATTCTCTCTCTATAATTACCTATTTTAGCCAACTTTATTTAATACTTTTCCCATTTAACATTAACATCTTTTTCACTTTCTTTGTTCTTAATAATACAGTTTTATATTCTCTGCATGCTTTTTTCCTCTCTTTCCTATTTTATTCTTCTGAATATTCTCATCTAAAACCCTATTTGTCACTTTTTCTACTTCACCACACCAATCCTTAATTATTCATTCCCAACCAACTCTTCCATGGTTTCTTCAGCTTTTATTTTATATTCTTCTAATTTATTCCTATCATTCATTCTTCATTCACATCTTTCACTATCCTTTCTACTTTTTTTTTTTACAATTTTGCACCACACTACTAATCATTTCTATTATAATGAAATTATGATCACTATTACATACTCTCTCTTCATTATCAAACACTTTAATTTTCTGTATTTTATTCATTCTCTCTTTCTCTAGTAATACATAATCTATTGTGTGAAATATATTATTTCTAGATCATGAGTATTGTCCTTCATAAATATTTGATAAATTTCCAATGTTCAAATTCATTCTCTGACAAAATTCTTCAAAAGCTGTCCATTCTTGTTATTTACATCATCAATTTCTTTAATTAGCCCATTCATATCCCATATAACCATTATTCTCTTCGCCTTTTCTTTGAAACTCTGTATATCCTTAACTAGGTATTTATTTATACTACTGTTCCATTCCATTATAGGTCGACTATCTCCAGTGGCTATGTACACTACAGCCACCATCTATTCTATTTTTCCTAACCCTATTTCAAATCAGAAATGTTCTTCGACATTTAATTGTATTTAAATATTTTTTTTACAATAACTTCTACACCACCAGCACTTTTTTCTTTTCTATTTATACCCTGCCATATAAAGTCTTTCAGTATAAGTTCTTCTCTTATATGTGTTTTCACTGTTGCTAATACCTCAAGCTCTTCATTTTAAACAGCTTTGTTTAATTCCAGCTACTTTTCTGGTCTCCTACCACCTCGCATATTCAAATATCTAACTGCTCTTATAAATTCTTTTGACTCTTCTCTATTACATATATAAATAACTTGCTTACTATTAATTTTATAGACCCATTCCCTCTCCACATCTAACTAAATCAGCTACCCTTTGTTTATTTCTTAATCCTATTCATTCGTCTTTCTGATAACACTGCAATTCAAAACCCCACCCCCTTTATAAGTTTCCCAAACTATATTCTTTATAAATCAAACTCCCTAATACTTCAATTCCTTATTTTTCTAAATGCAATCCATCTTTATTATATACCTCCAACTATCTATACAATAATGCCATCTAGTGCAAGCCACAGTAATCAATGGATTACTATTATATGGAGAGAGTTGCTACTGTTTTAACAGATTGTGTAAGCAAAAGAAAGTGGTCATGTGATGTTTTAGTAATTAAGTAACCATCTTAAAATAATTATTTTCTGCTGCACTATATTAAAAAATGCAGAATATTTGAAAATAGATATTCCAAAATCTATGTATGTTTATAAATACACACATGATTATAGCTCGATTGCAAATTGAGTTTGAATTTGCTAAGATAAAGTTTCAATACGATGAGATGTATAATACATTATTTTTATAATGTTTATGAGAAATAAAAAATTAATCCTAATTTTCCATCAATTAATATCCTATCATATATTCTATTGAAAAAGTTCAAAATAAGCTCTTAAAGAAAGTTTACACAGGCATGAACATTGATGTGTATGAGCCATATACATAATAGACTCATAATATAGTTCCATACATAATTAAAAGCTATAATAAATATATTGTATTGCTATTATATTAATATGCACTTTCTTTATTGGACATAATATTTCTCTATTTGCTATGTATACAATAGTTCATGGAACATCAGCATTTTATTTCAAATCATATTCTATGGCTTCTCTTGACAGTTAAGGAATCAAAAAAAGATATGCTTTCAGTTTGTATGTGAAACTTAAAGTAATACGAAAAGCTGTAATGATGGTCTCATTCAATAGTAACAATCATTTTGAAAAATTAAGAGAAAATTAAATGTCTTAATAAAATCAAAAATATTGAGCAGTGGCAAAAAACTATTCCGTTAAGGAAAAGTTCTTCATAAACTAAGATTGAAAACCAAAATCAGAAGTACATCTCTGTAAGCATGAAATGTGCTAAGTTTAAAATGCTGAGTGAGGTTCATTCAATATTTTAGATGATATTAGCTCTTGCATAGGGTTAACATGGGTGGTTTGCATGCAAGTGCTCATGGGAAGATAAACAAGCTTTTCTGAAAAAGTTATATAAAATAATTGTATTTGCCTCAACAAATTCTTAATGTAGATGAAACATCCATGGTTGAAGAAAATGGCAGAACCTTCATCCATAAGAATAAATTAATGCATTACTTTGTGGAAACAAACTGTTCAGCATATTTAAAAATATTAATAAACATAAGCACTTAATCCATGATCACAGGATGATCCAGAAACTTTTTGAGCACTTCCTTACTGAAGTTTATGTTAATGAATGTCAAAATTATTTTAATAAAAAAAAATAATAATTTTTTTTTTTATTGAATTTATTGTTGATACTGCTACAAGATCCTTCTCTTACAGTGATCTTCATACTAATGTAAAAGTGAACATCTCCCCCTCTCATTTCTTTATTCAATCCATGAATCAAAGAGTTTTTAAAATTTATTGCTTAAGAACATTTCCCCATGTGATTGATTAGTGGCTATTGAAGACTTCCAATTTAGGAAACAAATTTAGAACTTGAAGTAAGTGATAAGGATTATAGCTAAACTAATAAAAATAGCTCATGAGAAATAAAAAGATGCTTGACTTTGAAGAGCAGCATACAGAAGAGAAATGAAAACAAATCAGTATGAAAAGACTAGCAGAAATGTTTATAATCATTAATAGCTATGGAAAAAGATAGAGCATGAAATCCACTGTAAAAAATAATTTATTAATAGAGATGAAGGTGATCAATATTTTTCTGAAGGATTGTGATGATGGTATTTTAGTATTACAGAGGAAAAACTCTTCATATAGTAGTGCCACTCATTGCAAACCAGAGTAATCAATGAATGCAGGAAGGTTTTTGTCCAAAATACCAATCTAGCACCTACTCATTCAATATCCCCAGACTAGTTTCTAGCTTGTGGCTTTAATAAAGAATGGTGATCATATGATATTTTAGTATTATTTATATATTGGACTATTTCCATAATCTAATATTAAGTATTGAATATCTTAAGATAAATTTAATTTTATTTAAATATTCTAATTATATTCAGCTGTTAGTAATGCATATACTTGCTATAAGCAAATTTATGAAAGGGGATAAAATCATATCAAACGTCCTAAAAAAATATTTCTTCCAAGTCAAAAATCTCATCTAGAAGAGTGAAGATAAAATTATCATATTGATGAATGTGGATACAGTGGAAATAGAAACAATTTCAAGAAAAGAAAATAGGCTAATATCTTACTTTGTAAACAGTGCAGTGTATATTGCAACAAAACTTTTTATGTAAAATAATGTAAAAGGTAAAAAAAAGTTTTAAAAAACGTATTCAATAAATTCTTTATGAATTTTTTTCGAAACAAATATTTGCATTGATTTTGTTAAAAATAACATGACGTAAGGGGCCAATCAAAAATCAACAGTAATATAAATGATTTTTTAAAAATAATATAGAAAAATATTAATATTTTTATGGACTGTTCTAATTAACTACGTTAATTTTTCTTAGAGTTTTTACAATTTATTTTTCCCGATTACATTATTTACTATTTTGCAATGGTATAAAAGGACAATATGGTACAAATACCATTATTAGCGGGCAAAAAACAGGAATAGTTATTTATTTTTTATCATGTTATTGCAATCAGAACTAAATTCATAGGATCAAAATATTATATACGGTAAAATGAAAAGTTATAAGGCTAATTATTTTTGTGTTTCGTTATAAAAACTATTTATGAAAAGCTGTATTCTGCAGCTGATTGTGGGTCATATTTAAGTATAGGAGAAATAATTTGAGGTCGCAAAGGCGCGAAAGATTTTTAAATAGATGTGTTTATTACAATTAAATAATTAAAAATTTTCATGCAAATAAATAAGAACAAAAATTTAACGTTTTGAAATTTTGTGAGGGGGCGAGGGCTTTTGAGACTTTTGCTTTAGGATTCAAATTTCATTGCTATGCCATTGAGTAATGATGAAGACTATTTAATGTTAAAAATCATCACCTTCCGTATAGTGTATCAGTTATGCTTATGAACATTCCAAAAAGACAAATATAAATGAACTTTTCTGATGCTTATAATTGCGACAAGGAAATAATGAGAAAAAAAATACATGAATAAATATAAACAAATATTGAAAAAATAAACAAATGAATCTAAATATTGTATTTTGAAAAAATCGCCAACAATACACTTTTATTGCCTTGCTAGCATGCACATTAATCCGGGCACTTAAACCTCAGTAGAATTTATAAAATTTGATATATCAATTCTTATGAAAATAAATTTTAGCCAAGCATTACATTATAACGACAATGTTACCATGGTGAATCAATAATAATTTCTATTCGGCAACATATAAACAACTATTTTTATAAATCTTTTTATGCAGCTGAATATAAATTCGACAGCGTTTAAATAAAAGGAAAAAAAATAGCAACTCGAAATAAAATATTGCAAATGCATTAACCACAAACAATTTTTTATTTCAAATTTATTATTTTTTAAACTGGAGTTCCGAATTATTCGTTAAACTTTAAAATGTTTGACTCTTTTAACAATATCATTAAGAGTTACGCAGATATCTACAATGTTTATCGGTCTCAGCAAAATAGAATCATTAAAATTAATATGTACAAAAACTAATTACGAATAACACATCTTGATTGAATGACAGAACTTGTTATCGTAAGAATATATCAAAATGGGATTGGAATGGAGAATATATAATTTTGGACAACTTAAAGCATGCATGGTAATAAAACAAAAAAAAAAAAACTATTAAAACAAGCAAAACTCTATAGGTATTGCCACTTAGTGCAAGCTAGGGTAATCAATGGATGCTAGAAGGCTTGTGCATAAAATCCCCATCTTGCCTGCTCATCCAATATCCCCAGACTAGTTTCTGGCTTGTGGCCTTCGTCAGTGAGGAGCCTTGGATCTGAGATCACTGCACCTAGATCTTAGAATCTAATGCAACCCTTCAGCAGCCACCTTTTTATTTCTACTTAACTATAAAACTATGAGATTTGTCAAGCGTTGTTAGCCGAGAGGTCAGAACAGCCACCTTGCAAGCAAACAGTTGTTTGCAGACAGTTGTTGCGGGTTTGCCTCCTTGCCGAAGATATGACATATGGAAAAAAAAAACTATGAGACTTAAATTGAAAACCCTATAATATTTTTAATCTAAGCTCATCAGCTTATATAGTCATATAGGTCTGAACTCATTTCAGTACCTATACATTTTGGTGTCTTTGGTTCTTTAATAACCATAGCCACCACTATCCTATTAGGCAGGATTGGTTTTAAGCCAATAAACATCACATGATCACCATTTCTTATGCTTGCTCTTAACTGTTATTAAAACAGGCAAAACTCTCTATACATATTGCCACTCAGTGCAAGCTAGAATAATCAGATTGGCAATATGTATAGAGTTTTGCCTGTTTTAATAACAGTTAAGAGCAAGCATAAAAAATGGTGATCATGTGATGTTTATTGGCTTAAAACCAATCCTGCCTAAAAGGATAGTGGTGGTTATGGTAAATAAAAAAACAAAGACATCAAATGTTATAGTGTTTTCAATTTGTCTCATAGTTTGTAGTTGAGTAGATGTAAAAGGTGGCTGCTGGAGGGTTGCATTAGATCCCAAGATCTAGTGCAGTGCTCTCAAATCCAAGGCTCCTCACTGATGAAGGCCACAAGTCAGAAACTAGTCTGGGGATATTGAATGAGTAGGCACTAGATGGGGATTTTATGCACAAGCCTTCTGGCATCCATTGATTACTCTGGCTGGCACTGAGTGGCTTAAAAAAACTATTTTTAAACAAACTTCACATCTTAACCAGAAATTATATCAAATGGGCATTGGGTCATCTCCAATCGAGTTTCACCCACCATTAAAATACAATCGGATACTGTTTATAGAGATTTCATGCTGAAGCAAATATACAAACATTTTAAAGACAGGCTTCAAAAGAATCCATTCCTCAATCTATCACAACTTTCATATGGCAAACCAGAAGAAATAATTCAATTTACTTCTAAAGACTTTATATACAAAATAGTCAATACCAGAATCATGCCATCTTGAAATGGGTGAGTTCCCAAAGTTCGTATATGCATACCTTAATAAATTTACAGCTCAATACATTCAATTTGTCCAAAGTACTTTGAACACTTTAGCAAAACCTTTTATTGTACATATATACACTTACGTTTCAACTGTCCTGCATATTTCTCGAAACGTGTATATATGTACAATAAAAGGTTTTTGCTAAAAAGTGTTCAAAGTTGTTTGGATAAATTGGATTTATATAAGATATTACAGCAAAAATAAAGGTGATTTTGGTAATAGTTCAATACATGTCTAACCTCACAAATTTTCTATCTAAAGTCCTATATCAAATACCAGGATTCTATCAAATATCTTGTTCCATTTATTCCACAACAACAAACTTAATGCAATTTCAATGTGTTCATTTGGTATCAAAATAATAGTCAGTAATCAACGATAAAATAAAACCTATATTATACCAAAATTATTTTAAATGTTTAGTGGTTTAATATGCCAGAGATAAAAGAATAAATCAAACTTAGTATCACTTACATTTACGCTAAAGTCTATAAAAAGAAATCAACACTCAAAATTACTAAATCTGAAATAAAGAGCAGAAACTAAAATTGGAATCACTTGCCACCATTGCAATACCTGAGCTACATGCCAATCTGTGTATTATGACTTTTGTATTCTTATCAACCACTTCAATTACATGTGGACCAAAGAAATCAGGTAACCCATATTACTTTGTTGAATAAATTCCTTTAAAAACTATATAATTTTGAAGATATAAAATTGGAATACACACATTTTAAATTCTTAATTAAAAAAAAAAATCAAAATATAAAACTCTTTTTTTTTTTTAAGTAAAACGAATTATCCAATTAGAGTACTACTAATAAATGATTAATTGTCGTAGTTCGATAGCTTTTAAGTCAACAAATCCTTTGTTCAGGATGCGAATTATTATTGACAAACTGGGTTAAGCTATCAACATCTCCTACAATTTTTCGAGTTACGTTATCTATTTCGGTCATCATAAAAAATTAATAAACAAATTCTAAATTCATGTGTAAATAGAATGTTTTACAAAGATATAAATATGAAAATAATAAAGTGATTTAGAATTCTAGTAATATCTCAGATTGATCTGAATTATCAAAAGTGGCAGTGATACTAATTTTAATCACTACTGACCTCTAACGGTTGCCAAGTTGAACTACGATCATCAGTAACATGGCTGCTAATACGGCTCCCAAAACAACCGAAAAACAAGCGGTTATGCCTAAGTATGTTAAATTCATACTTGGAGGCTCCGCGGGGTAAGTAATTTGTGCAATATTAATTTTCATAAAAAAATGCAAAAATAAAGAAGTATTTTTATTTTATAAAAAAAATCTTTTACTTTTTTCATGAACTTATTTTAAATTAACCTTCCACGCTGAAGTTTAGCCGTGATTTTTAAGTTTGGAAACAAAATTTCTGCCGTTATTATTTTTTTATTGTGATGGTTTTTAGAAAAACAATGATCCGTAAAAAGGTTACAATAATAATTTTTTAATATTTTATTATATTTTAATTGAAACAAATGGCCTTGAATTTCTAAATTCAGTATAGTTCTGTTTATGATAGTATACCAGGTGGCAAAGTCAAAATTCGATTTAGAAGAATTTTAGTTATTCCTTTTCAGACTTCACCTGCCAGCTGATTCATCTTCAATTCAGTAATTAATTATTGTAAACATTTTGAAACTTTTGAATCTGTCTTCAGATATTCTAATCATTCGCTGAATTTTTAAAAATTGTTATATTTTGTATTATATTTTTAGTGTTGTATATGTACACACACCATTATTGATCTGTTGTAGAATGAAGGTTTATCAAAATTTGTATCTATTCTTATATTTCTAGTTTTATTTTACCGCACATTTTCAGCAAACTTCCAGTTTTATCTGTCCATCTTTACATATAGTCATTTTATAAATCTCTAAAAAATATATTTGAATTCAATTTTAAGACTTCGTTTGCTAATTTATTCTCATCTTTTTACAACATGTCACATCGAGCTTCATTTCAACCTTTTAATTCTTTAATTAATGTTGATCTCTACTTATGTATATTACTTAATTTTTTCATCACTTGTATATATCATTACATACATCTCTACTGTATGGTGTGTAGATCTATTATTTTCTTATTAAGTATCCATGTCTCATACCCAACAGATTTACAAAAATATAGATTTTTTTTTTATCTTCTGTTTTGTTTGATATTTATATAGCTAAATTGCCATATGTGTGTTGATTTGATAAGGATAGAATTAACATTGGGAGGGGGGGGGGTTATTACATAAGTTTTTCTGTGGGTTTGGCAGTGAATGAAGACATCAAGGATAAATCTAACAAAATTTGTAATAGGATTAATTGTAGAAATTTTGGGATAAAATTATCTAACAACAGTATCAGATTACATTCTGATATGCTTACTCATATATTTCCAAGAGCTGTTCTTTTCACCATAGTCTAGAACTATTTTCTTTATCTAGTGTACATTGATTACTCAAGCTTACTATTGATCGTTCTAAAATAAGATGGACAGAACATAAAATTGACTACATGTAAGTCTATAGTAATGGAGATGATAAAGAATTAAGGGAGATAATAAACAGACTTTAATTATGTATTGGTTTATTAAACTTAGAATTAAGAAAAGATGCTTGTTTTAAATATTTTTTTTTTTTTGCTTATGACTTAAGAAAAAAGATTGGAAGCATTTGAAATATGAACTTGGATAAGAATAGAAAAGATATGGTTGATAATTATTATTAAAAAACATTGATGAAGAAATTATTCATTGACAACATTGTAAATCAGAAGTGGAATAGGATGGCTACTTATAAGAAGAAATTAGCTTTGATTGAAAAGCAGAACAAAAAAGGGATGGAGAAAGTTAGCATGCTGATGACATTTGGCACAAAATGGTTATTAAATAGATGACCTGTGTATATACACCTAATAATGCTATCTTTAAAAATACAATTGCAGATTGGCTTAAAGGTAAAAACAATAAAAAACCTTATGGGATAGAATTTAGTTATGATTTATAGGGATGTTAAAGATTATGATGACTACTAAATATTATGGAAATGAACTTTATTGGAAAAACATTATGTGGAAAAAATGAACACTTAAAATAAAAGTGAGTCATACATTCTGATATTTGATGGATTATTTAAAAACTGATGTGCAAAGAATCATCATCATCATTTTCAACCATTATCGATGCACCACAGGATGAAAGTCTTTCCAAGTTTAATCTATTTTCTCCAATATCTAGCCTCTCTTCTCCACATATCAGCAAACTTTCTGATTTTATTCAACCATCTCACATGGTCTCTTTCTCGGTCTTCTATAATCTCTTGGGATCCAATTTAAGATTTCAACTGACCATCTATTATCATCTCTTCTAGCAATATGTCCAGCTCAGCTCTATTTCATTCACTTAAATGTTTCATGTATTTCATTTTCAGTCCCTTGTTGTTATTCTTAACATATCTCTCCATAATGATCTGAAATCTGTATTTCTCTTCTGCTAAGTGTTCAAATCTCAGATCCATAAGCAAGAAGCAGTAAAACACATTAAAATTTTCCTTTTCAAACACATAAGCATATGTTCTTTTAATGTTAAGTAAAATTTACATATCAAATTAGTTGACAGTTTAGATTTAATTATTTGTTTCTTAAGGTATAATCAATAATATACCTTTGTCTAAACATAACCCACCCACCTCCATCCAAAAAAGGAAAAATCCATTTTTAAATTCAAAAATTTATACAGTGCATTTTTTAATTACAAACTATTTTTTTGTAATACATTAAAGATCAGCCTTCTCAAGCTATTGTGCATGCGGTTTTTACGAGTGTTAATAATAAATGAATACTTTCATTCCCAACACAAGATATAGTAGTTAAGAAAGAATAAAATGAATCACTTATTCTTTCCAACCCAAATGCTTATATATGGGCAAATCTTAAGTACTGGAAATGAAAGCGTGAGGATAGACCACTCACTTTAAGTTACTGTTTACGATGTCTGAATACAATTTATAAAACATAGCGCTATAAAAATAAATGCTTAAACTATTTTTGTCTAAATTTATTCACTATTAATGTTGCAGAAATTGAAATATTATTTTCATATTGATTAAAGTATATTTTAAATATAATTCAATAATTAATTGATTTATAAAAATCAATTACGCAAACATCTACTCATGTGCTCTTTTCTTATTTTCACTTCAATAAAAATGTTTAATTCAAATATTTAATTATGAGTAAATATATAAAAAAGTGCTTTTTATAAATAAATAATATATATATATATATCTTTAAAATTGAGGTGCTAAAATAAATTGTGTCAAGAGAATGGAAAATAATGAATTACCTGATTGAATGATATTATTTGATTATAGTATTCTCTTGCATAGAGCGATGACCTTTTCGTAATTTGTTTTACATCCTGTCTACTCCTCCTTATTTTGATATATTGCAATGGCCTTCTTCTTTTTTATGCATTAATACTTGACATTATACCTACATTAACTCCTATAGTTATATGTAAAAGGGAAACTTTAACTTAAGAATTTGTAGCTTTTTTTTTTATCACCAAAGTTATTATTATTTTAAGAATCCCCATTTAGAAAAAAAAAATGAATGGAAGGGTAGATATTCTGACAATTCATAGATAATTTATCAGATAATAAATGTATTGTCATAAGATTGTTTATTTTTGATAATATGTAAGTCTGTATTTAGCTACATTCTATTACTAGTTATTTAGTCAGCTGGTTAATCAAAAAAATATTATTTGTATTATTTATTAAAATATTGAATAAACTTTGAGATTTTCTTTTGGGGAATTGGCATATAAGCAATTCAAAATTGATTTCTAGTTGGATATTTAGTTATTCTTAGCTAACATACAAAATAAAGATGAAATGAACTTACTGAATATTATCTTTTTCTTCTAAAATTGGCATTTTAACTATTTTTTTGTCTTTTTTTTAAATTTATATATGTACAAGATGTTTCATAAGTTTGGCAATAAAAAAAGTAAATAATAGCTACTCTTTTAGTATTTTCTTATTATATCTTATTTTCATTATACAATATAAATTTATATAAATTAATAGTTTAATACTGGTTTTATGTGTAATTATACAGAAGGAAATTAACCTTCAAACCTGCACTGATGGGTGAGTGCACATAGATTTATACACTAAAAACGAACAGCCCAGATTTGAAGGTTAATTTTCTTCTGCATAATTAAATACAAATTTATGTATTTTATATCTAGATTATAAGTGTGGTTAATAATGTCAGAAATAGTGCTATTTCAGTACTTCAATGATGCAATCATAGAAATGTTTAACAGTACCCTTTTTTTTTTTTTTTTTTTTGCGTTTATCTCTATTTTTTAGAGAACTGCAAATATCTAGTAGCACAAAATTTAGTTTTTTTGCTGACTATTTAGCAGAAATACATTGCAGTCTTTCAATACATAAAGATATGTACAGATTCTATTATAATATTGAAATATAAGTACAATGTTTATACTAAAGGGGATTTGAACCCAAATTTTCAAGCTTCCTAAAGTCATCCATTCTATCCAATATAATCAATACACACGATCACATATGTGTGAAAAAGATTATATATGTGTGGGAGATGCTGATCCGGACCAACTGATGAGTGCTGGTTCATCATGAAATAGATATATTGGAGATCATTTATCTTTTTCACATGTATGTGGTCATGTGTATTGCTTATATTGGATAGAGTGGATGACTGTAGGGAGCTAGAAAGTCTGGGTTCAAATACTCTTTAAATTAAATTTTATTATAAAAGAAATATAGAACTCCTTAAATATATACAGTATTGAGTTTTAGTTTAAAATTGTCAAATATGACATGCGTAATCATTGGATCATTTGAAAGAAAATTAAATAAAGATTTTGTATTAAGTTTATTTAATGGATTTTTACTTTTTTACAAGAGCCTTGTGTTTGCACGTTCTTGTAATATATCCACAATATCCAGCTTTGAGTAACATGACAAGATTTGTTTCCAACAATGAGCCAACTGAAAAGTTTTTTTCAAGTCACAAGTATGCTTAAATTTTTTTTCAGGTAGCTATTTGGTATTGGTAAATCAATGGATATCTAGTTATTATTAGTTATAGAATAATGCTTCAAAGTACTATAAAATTACAAATTTTTGTGCATTGGTAAATTGCCTTTATGTGATGAGACTCATTGAAGTTGATTAGATTTGACTAGCTATTTCTTATTACAAAATTAACAAACTACAAATAAGAAATTTTCATTGCTGATTTTTTACCCCCACTTATAGTGCTTTAGCGCAGTGTTCTTCAACCCTTGGTCTGCAGCCCGGTGCCGGGCCGTGGAACTTTTCTGCAGGTCCGCATGCTAGACAGGCAGTAAAAAGTTTGTAATAATAAATAATAAGAGTTTAAACTTTTAATTAATATAGCCAATTTTTTATTTATTTTTTCATCTCATTTTTACCCAATTAAAAAAGAAAACAGAACGAAAACAAAATCTAATCAATCATTCATAAATTAATTTGTTTTTCTAGTTATCACAGATGTTTATGGGGGGGGGGGAATTAAATTTTTTATTACTTTTCTAAAAAAATTAAAAAAAAAGTTTTTTATTATATAAACTCCATATATATATATAAAACTTTTTCTTATATATTTAACATTGTTGTTTTGATCAGTTATAACAATTATGCTTATCTTTAAGAAAATTTATCTATAGACTTCTGCTGGTCTGCGAATTCTTATCCTTATTTTTGCTGGTCCGCGGAAACTTATCCTTATTTTTACCGGTCCGCAGGTGTGTAAAGGTTGTAGACCACTGCTTTAGTGTAATGATATGTTCAAGGAATAACTCAGAGCTCTTTTTTTATTTTTTACAATGCAGACACTGATTAAAAAACTATTACAGATAGGAATAAATGAAATGTAAATTTATAATTTAAAAAATAAAACATTGGCATCTATGAAATGAAAAAAAAATTTGATCATGTCATGTTTTTTACAAGTCTGATCTATGAATGTATATATATGTAATCAATTATATTTTTTAAATTTGTGATGTGTGTTTCCAATCTGAACTATCAGTCAATGTAAAATATTTCATACTAATCTCTCTCTCTCTCTCTCTATACATGTGTTTTACCAGAAGCACATTGGTTATCAGGTGATTAAAGATTTTAAATACCTGATACTATGGTCAAGACTTCCTACTGATATGTCTTAATTACAGTAACTTTGAAATGCAAGTATTATGGAGAAATTGGTATGGAAAATTTTACACTGAGCAATTGTTCACGATTTATAACAAATATTGATGGAATGCATTGCAGATCTGATTTTTATTGATTACAGATATTTATCAGCTGGATTAATTAATTTATTATATTTATATATAATTGTAATATTTGTTGTTCAAGAAATCATGTAACATTTGATATCAAAGTGAAAAGTTGAACATAAAAGTTCCCATTTGATTTACTTTTCCTCAATTGGGAATTGCTCCATAAATATATGTTAGAGTTGTCAGAGGGCAACTTTTACACCCAGCCTGTCATCTTTGTGTACAAGCACTATATGACATCCTTAGTAATTAACTATACTTACATAAATAAATATTCACATATCACAAGTTATCTTATTGTAGGCAGTCATCTTGTTAATCAACTAAAAAATCGAAAATTCATTTAAGTCTTCTTCTGTTTTCAAATATGTATATTTTCTTAAGTGTTATTGATATATTTATTGCTAAAATTGTAATGTAGAAATTCACTTCATAGATATATATGTGCTTTACTTTAAATATATTAAACTTTTTAAATGTAATAAAATAATTATTTATAATATTTTGAATGAGTTTCAGTTGGTCAGAGTTCATATTTGTTATTCTTTATAACTTAGACAGTTTACAAACAGTATATGTCTGATAAAAATAATCAAATCAAATAAATGAATGAACTTTATTTGGGCAAAGAAAGATAATTTACAAGTATGCTTTCATATAATACAAAATATATCAAATTACAGGTATAATACTATGTATACAGTATTGGAAAGCAGTGGCATATTTTGGCAATGCCTTTTTCATGTGCATGCACTTTAGATGCCAGAGTAGAGCTTTGCATAGATAGTGGCTCCTCAAAAATTGAATTTGGCAGTAAAAAAAAAAGAATTTAAAATCTGATGAATTTTTATTCTGATTGATAACTCCCACAATTTACAAGAATTTCATGCTCTCAAAGCCCTGATTTTTGGTGATAATTAAGGATTCTTTATTATTTAATTACAGTATTTGTGTAGCTTAAAGATTTATTGCAATTATAGAGTTTACTTATGGCGAATCATATACTTATTTATGTGTGTAGTTATATATTAGCTGTCTATGAAGATAAAATATTAAGCTATTTCTATTATCATACCTTATTTGTTTTACTTATATTTCAGATATATGCATAAACATGATCTCATTTTCAAAATTCTGCTCCAATTCATGTATTTAAGAATTAAATTATTTCCACTAAGTTGTTTCAACTTTTCACAATTTTGTCATTAGATTACACTTTTCGTTAAATTATTGTATATCAACAATAAGTTTTAATAGTAGTAACAAACTTTGAATAGTCAGCTTTCATTTCAAAATTTGAATTTGTATGTTTTTGTCCATGTTTATTATAATAATAATTATTTCCCAAAATAGTTACTTTGGTTTAGACAATACTTACAGCAAGAAATATATTTAAGTATATTTTCTTTTTTGTTCTATGCATTGTGTGATTAATACAGAAACTAATAACCTGGACAAATTACGAGGAGACAAGAAAGCATTTAAAATTTTCACAATTGCTAGACACTATTATTTTAGCATAATTTAAAATTTGCTCATCATCATGATCAGAAACTAATTATACCCAATTGTAGATATGCAATGCTTTTTCTCTCAACTATCTCCTATTTTATGTAATCCTCGCAAGAAAACTGAGTGAATGCATATTATCTTCACACTATTACTTTTAATATTATCATTTTATATTCTATGACATCCTTACCTTTTGTTTATGTATTGGGTAATACCTAAAATTAGGATTTTAGATTTTGATAATTCATTTTACAAAATTTATTTGAATAATATTTTTTTATTTAATCTTGAGTAAATTATTATTTACATAAAATATACAGCATATATATAAATAAGTGTAGTTCAATAAATAAATAAACATCCTGATTGATTAAAGTAATTGCGTGTTTTTTTTGTCTGTTGGATCTATAGGAGAAAATAATCCAATTCATAATTTTAATTTTTCTTTAGAAACTAGCAATCAAAAAAGAATGAGTATGGAGACATTTTAATTCTTTCATAATCACTGGTTACACATTTATTATTTATGTAAATATTATTAAAAAGCTAATCGATTTCATACCATAAAAAGCATATTAAAATTAAAAAAGAATCTTTTACTTGCAAAATATTATTTGAAAAGTTAGAATGAATGTTAGAGTCAAATAAAAACAAACAAACAACTACTGCCCAAATATAAAAGTGAATGTTTAATACAATATAATATCCAATAAATATTAAAATTAGTTTTCATAAGTATAGTTCTTTAATACTACAGTCAGTATATAAGGAAGATGTGAGGAATATATTAATCTGATGTCTTTTAATCCTGACAAATCTTTAATCTGAAAAAGTTATAGAACCAAAGATTTTAAATTGTCAGTATCCAGCCTGTATTTAATAATTTACAAATTTTAAAAGTAGTTTTTTATTATTATTAATTAAAATATGACCTGAAAGTAGACAATTATAACAATTAAATCTTATGTTTTTAATATAAATTCGTTTATAATATAGTATATTGCTTTATAAAAAAATATTTGAAGAAAAATGAAAATATAAGTTGCATATATGTTACTATATATATATAAAATAAATACACAATATTTATTATGCTACATTTATCTTATTAACAATTATTCCTTAGAGCAATTTGACTTTTGCTCCTGTTATCATGAAGTTATTTATTACATTCTGTTTGAAAATTAATTATGATCATCAGAATCTCTCTCTATGTATATTTATTTAAAAGAAGGCTATATATGACAGGTAAAATATATGCATTGTTTTAAAAGAAATAAAAACCATCTGCAGTTTAACATATTAGGAAGAGTGGTGGACCCAAGAGTTAGATTCTTGGATTGATTTACAACTGATTAAAAGTAAAAATCTCAGTCTAATCATTTGAACAGGATTATTGTGCTTAGCCTATCACTTTTGTGTTTGAATGTCACATGTCCCTTATGTAACTAAATGTTCACATAATTATAAATAAAAATAAGTTTTACATCATATTTTTATTTTCTAAAAGGAATAAAACATTGCAGTGTGTAGGTGCTGATTTTTTTAAATTTTATGCATTTATACTTCATTTCAAAAGATTTTGAGAAATTTCTGTAATTAAATTTTGTTTACTATAATGATGGAAAGCGCATTAACCTGCATGTTCATAATCTTTTGTATTTAAATCTAGGGAAGCTTGAATATATAGCATATAAAATAATAAACTAACAGTATTTAATAATCTATTGAGTGCGGAATTTAAAATAAAAGTCAGAATCAGTTTATGTATTTAGTTAATAATTAATCACCATGAAAACCTTGCTTATAGCAATGTGAAAGGTGAATAATTAAGTGATACAAAGTTCCTAAATTAATTATGGATGCTGCCCTGAACCCATGAAAACAGTGTGATATTGTTTATATAGGTATCTTCTAAACTTTTTTTAAAACTTAATTATGTAATGAAATACTAATATATCCAAGATTTGTGAATAATTTAGGGCATATACATTTACTAATTTAAAGACTTTAATATATCATGATAATGTAATGTGTACAATTAATCAGCAACACTACCTGATATTATAGTTTAAATTACTAGTACAAAGGAAACAATTGTAGCATTTTTTGATTAATTATATATAGTGCATTATCTTGTTGTTTGCTGATAACAGATGCCAGTTAGCATTATGCATTGGTGTAATATACATACATACATATATATATATATTATAAATATATACTTAAATGTTTTAGGTTTACACATACATTAATTTACTCATTAGAATAATAATTTATTGCTTTATGTAGGGCGGATCATTTTCCAGATAATGTGCGCAACATTTGTAGCTAAGAATTAGATTGAATGATCTTACATCACTGATGGATGTTTAGCAGACCAAGAATGTATTTATTTAGAATTAAAATATATAAATAAGATAAAACAGTCTTAAGCTATTTAAGCCCATAGTAATGTAAAACCCTCTAAATCTTTATGCAGAGAAATAGTGAAGATGAAACATATCATGATAGTTATATGTGAGGCAGTGATGGTTTTAGTTTTTTGTTTTACTTTTTAACTAATAAATAGCTAAGAACTCATTCACTTGATGAGAAGCTAGATTGGTTGTTATGGAACCTGAAAGAAAAATCCTAAATTTACTTGATAATTCTCAGTTAATAAAAAATTTTCATGTTCAACCTAAAATCAAATTTGAATACATATGTATATTAATGATAATTAAAGTTGATTAAAGCTATAAGTCCAAGCTAATGTTTTTGAAATTTTAAAAAAATTGCCTGACAAAAGATGATAATAGTGGAAAAGAAATTACAGAAAGAATTGCAATTAACTTTAAATAAGAAGCTTTTCATAAGCAAATGATAATTTTGCAGGCTACTGAAATTAAAATGAAATCTGGAATATTTTGTTAGAGTATATAAAAAAATAAGGCATCTTTCAACTTTAGTTTTAGATAAAAAAGAAAAAAGTAGATTGAGCAGATAATAAATATAGAAATATCACATAATTTAATATATCCAGCACACAGTTCTTCTTTTCAAAATAGTTCATATATATGTAATATAGAAATAAAACAAACTAACTTCTTTTTAAAACTTGATTTTTTATGACTATAATCATGAAAAAGAAATCCAACGTTTCGACTATTTTTTATAGTCTTTTTCAAGGCACACTAAAATAAAATATATACAATAAATATCACATATTCCAAAAAACAAAAATTAAATTAATTCATCATCATCATCATCAACCATTATCAATCCACTGCAGAATGAAGGTCTCTCCAAGTTTAATCCATCTTCTCCGATCTTTAGCTTCTCTTTTCCACAACACCCCTGCACATTTTCTTATTTCATCCATCCATCTCACATGTGGTCTCTTTCTGGGTCTTTTACAATCTCTTGGAATCCAGTTTAAAATTTCAATTGTCCATCTATTATCATTTCTTCTAGCAATATGTCCAGCCCAACTCCATTTCAATCTTTTAATTTTTTCAATAAAGTCAGTAACACCTTTTTGTTGTCTTACCCATACATTGCGTTTTCGATCTCTTCTTGTTACTCCCAACATACATCCTCCATATTCCTTTGAGTGGTCTGAAGTCTCTGTATTGCTCTTCTATTAAGTGTCCAAGTCTCAGATCCATAAGTAAGAACTGGTAAAACACATTTGTTAAAAACATTCTTTTCAAACACATAGGCATATTTCCTTTTAGTATCAAGTTATTTCTACCAAAAGCACTCAAACCAAGTTTAATTCTATGATTAATTTCCTCCATTATGTTTCCATCTGTATTAATAATCTGACCTAGGTATTTGTAACTGTTAACTTCTTCTAATTCTTCATAATCAATCTTTATGTTTATATTTTGAGCAAATCGATTAAACATTACTTTAGTCTTTTTAACATTTATCTTTAGTCCTACTTTTCTACTTTCATCTGCTAACTCCTGCAACATTTCCTGCAGCTCTGAAGCATTATTTGCAAAAACAACTACATCATCTGCAAAATCTAAATGACTTAAATACTCTCCATTTACTTTCATTCCTTTAGTTTCCCATTTTAATCCACAAAATACTTCTTGCAGCACTGCTGCAAAAAGTTTTGGAGATATGGAGTCACCTTGCCTTACACCTTTCTCAATGTTGATTTTTCCAGTATCATTATGTAATCTAATTGTTGCTGTTGCATTTTTATAAATATTCTTTAAAATATGACAATATCCTGGATCTATACCTTGATGATCCAATGCTTTAATCACTGAAGAAATGTGTATAGAATCGAATGCCTTTTCATAATCTACAAATCCAAAACATAATGACAACTCATATTCATTTGTCCTTTCTATGACTTCTCTCAATATCTGGATATGATCTATTGTACTAAAACCACTTTAAATCCAGCTTGTTCTCTTGGTTGGTGGAAATCCAAAGTTCTCTGTAGACGAGTTGTAATTATCTTGGTAAAAATTTTATATAAAACTGATAAAAGACTGATAGGTCTGTAATTTCTAATATCTTCTTTATCACCTTTTTTAAATATTAATATTATTACTGCATTCTTCCAATCTTCCGGTACATCTTTATCATTTAGACATTTGGTATATAACTTTGCTAAAATTGTTTCTATTTCTTCACCTCCTTCTTTTAATATATCAATTATAATTCCATCATTTCCTGGAGTCTTTCCTTTCTTCATACATGTAATTGCATGTCTCACTTCTTCATTTAAAATTCTGGGCAATTCGGAAGATGTAATAGATATAGGAGGTACTTGTTCTTTATTACTATATAATTCTTGATAAAAATCTTCTACCAATTTCATGATGTCATCTCTCTTTTTAGTAATAATTCCATCTTTTTTTCTTATTGCAGATATAAATTTCCTACCAATACCAAAATGTTGTTTAACATTCTTGAGACTTATTTTCTTCTACAGCTTTCCTTGCTATTTCACAGTTATACTTTCTTATATCATTTTCAACTCTTTTCCATACCATTTTACAAAATTCGAGATATTCAATTCTTTTTAATACATCATTTTTGTATATCTTAATATTCCTTCTTTTCTTCATAAATTCTCTAGTCTCAGTAGAAATTTTATTAGTCAATTGCTGCTTTTTTTTACCAGCTATCTTTGTTGCAGTTTTTAAAAGTGTATCAGTTATTTTCATATTAATTTCATTCAAATCTGAATCGTGTTCAAAATCTCCTAACACTTGAAACCTATTTGTAAGTTCTAATTTAAATTCATTAGAATGTTTCTGAAGATTAGGAATATCAACTGTAAATATTGTTTTTCTCAATAATTTTTGTCTCTCTAGTTTTACATTAACACGTAACTTACACCTTACTAATTGATAATCACTTCCTGTGTTAAATTTATTAAGAACATTACAATCTTGAAATATGTATTTCCTGTTAGTCAAAATATAATCCAATTCTGCTGTACCTTCATTTGGATGCTTCCATGTCCATTTCCTTTTAACATTTTTCTCAAAAAATGAATTCATAATATAAAGTTTTTCTTTTTCTGCAAACTCCACAAGTCTATGTCCTCTCTCATTTCTATTACCATAACCAAAATTACCTACAGCAATTTCATCTTTCATTTGTCTACCAATTCTAGCATTAAAGTCTCCCATAACAATTTTAAAATGTTGTTTACTCTGATCAAAAGCCTTTTGTACATCCATATAAAAATCTTCTACTACTTCATCACTATGAGAACTTGTTGGGGCATAAACCTGAATTATCTGCATTTGGTATCTGCTATTAAGTTGTATAACTAATCTTGCAACTCTGTCCGATACACCATCAATCTCCACAATATTGTTCTTCCACTTTTTATTTATAATGAATCCTACTCTACTTGTATTTCCAATATGTGTGCCTTTATAATAGAGTATATGTCCACTTTTTAAATCAATTGTTTCTTAACCTTTTCTTCTAACTTCACAAAGTCCAATAATGTCCCATTTAATATAAGACAATTCTTCTTCTAATTCTTGCAATCTTCCTTCACTTGAAAGTGATCTGCAGTTGTAAGTACCTAAATAAAAAGTCGTCATCAAATGGCAGCCTGGGTCCACAATCGGGATTCTTAGCACCCTCCGCCTTCGGCCACCAACCGCTGCCTTGGTTGGTGACTTTACACCCTCCTGGGAATAAGGGCCATGCTTTATTTTTGTCTGTCATAATTGTATATATGTATAGGAAAAATATTTATCATTTACACAAACATTCATTCTGCCTTATCAGGCACTGAGAAGAAAGACCATGGTGTTTCTTGATCTTAAACTCAGAGGTAAAAAGCCAATAAACTCACCACGCTGGCTAATGCGTGTTGGTGAACAGCCCATCCATGTTCGTATACTATATGAATAATCACATAGTAATAACAGCTGCAACGACAAGAACATATGGAGTGGACATTAGGAATTTGCCCTGCTCGTTCCTTTAAGGCCTCCAAGAGGAATCAAAGGGGTCTCCTTTCAGTTAATAGCAAACTCCTTTCTGCAGCCAATTAAAAATTACAAAATATATTCATAACCAAAATTTTCTTTTTTTACCTTATCTCACTCCCCTTTCCTATTACAATCACAACTTAAACACAACTAATTTCTTTTTAAAAATCTATATATATCATTTAAAAACTTTTAATTAAAAACCTATTATTTTCTTTTATCTTTTTCTATTAACATCCTATTTAATTCTGGTTTAATTTCATTTATGTATACACCCTCTTTTATTATCCTTTCATTATATGACTTAATACATTCCAAAGGTTTTATTTCAAAATCCCCATGCTTAAATTTATTCTTATGAATGTAAATAGCAGAATTTTTATCACCTAAATGCTGTTTTAATCTAGTTTTTAATTTATTTTTACTAGTCCCAATATATGATGGAAAGATTATTTACATTGGTTTCTAATACAATTCTAAAGATTTTTATCAAATTAAACTGAATTCATAATGTCTAACCTAGGATTATAATCCTCATTATCTAGTTAATTAAAAAATTTAAATTTGCTTTCTTTTTATAAACTGGACAAATTGAAACATTATATTTCCTATTAATCATTTTAACTAATTTCTTAACTTTAATAAATAAATCTTTAGATATATTAAAACCAACATAAATAATCTTTTCTCTATTCCTATATTGGGACTAATAAAAATAAATTAAAAACTAGATTAAAACAGCATTTAGGTGATAAAAATTCTGCTATTTACATTCATAAGAATAAATTTAAGCATGGGGATTTTGAAATAAAACCTTTGGAATGTATTAAGTCATATAATGAAAGGATAATAAGAGAGGGTGTATACATAAATGAAATTAAACCAGAATTAAATAGGATGTTAATAGAAAAAGATAAAAGAAAATAATAGGTTTTTAATTAAAAGTTTTTAAATGATATATGTAGATTTTTAAAAAGAAATTAGTTGTGTTTAAGTTGTGATTGTAATAGGAAAGGGGAGTGAGATAAGGTAAAAAAAGAAAATTTTGTTTATGAATATATTTTGTAATTTTTAATTAATTTAATTTTTTTTTTTTTTTTAGAATATGTGATATTTATTGTATATATATTTTATTTTAGTGTACCTTGAAAAAAGACTATAAAAAATAGTCGAAACTTGGATTTCTTTTTCATGATTATAGTCATAAAAAAATCAAGTTTTAAAAAGGAGTTAGTTTGTTTTATTTCTATATTAGAAATATCACACTATCACCATTTCTTATGCTTGCTCAAGCTGTTAGTGCCAGTCAGTGCAAGATCCTAAGATCTAGGTGCAGTGTTCTCTGATCCAAGGCTCCTCACTGATGACAGTCACAAGCTAGAAACTAGTCTGGGGATATTGGATGAATAGGCACTAGACAGAGATTTTATGCACAAATCTGTCTTCTGGCATCCATTGATTATTCTGGCTTGCACTGAATGGCAATACTATATGGAGAGTTTTGCCTATTTAAATATAAAAATATTGAAAGCAGAGGATAAGTAAAAAAAATAATTAATGAAGAAATTAGAAAGTGAAATTAGTATTTTTTATTATCATTTATTAGACTAGAGATTATCCATTTAATGAATAATATTTCTGTTGGTAATTTTCACTACACCACTCTCATGCAAGTTAGTGACTGGTTTCTAGCCACTTTTAATTCCTTGTGGAAAGATGTAATCATAAACATATGACCAAAGACTTGCAAAAGATGTATGAAACCAAGATGCAGATTTTGGCTCAACCATCATTCATCAGTTGACCCAGATCATATTCTTTTACATATATCTTTAGCATTGTTTAATATATATAGATAGATAAATACCTCCACAAAGTGTTAGAAGTAGACAGAAACCAGTCACTAACTTGCATGATAGTGATGTAGTAAAAATTACACTACAGAAATATTATTCATTAAATAGAAAGTGGAATTTTTTTTATTTATTATTATTATGGAAATTAAAAAATACACAAACGATAAATTAGAATTAACTAAGTAGTTAAAAAGAATTTAAGTTAATAGATGGGCAGGAAGAAAAACTTAAGAGTTGAGGTTTTCCTCAGGACAGATAATTAAACCACATGTATCCAATCACATTTTTAAATATAATCATTCTCTCATATTATTCAGATAATTAAATTTTGAAAAATATTTCTCTATATCATTTTTTTAAATTAAAGCATACAATCATTTATATCTTTTATGATTTTATTTTTCCAAGAATTAATTTACTTTCTGAATTTATCACATAATTCTTGCTAATAAAGACTATTTTTTAAACTATATTAATAATTGCAATGCTCTTATTTGTAGATTTTGTTCTATGACTATAACATATGTCAAAGAAATTGTTGATAATCTCAAAGACATAACAGGATTTGATCATCAGTCATTCATACTTCATTTAATTTTGTTACATATAAATGTGTGTAGATAAACAGGATATGTGCATCAATTGGGGTTAAATGAATGAAAAGAATATATAGATCACATTTATATTCATTGTTTTTATATAAAATAAAACTTAGCAAAATATGAGTGCAATATTTAGTTATTTTTTAATATAATTTGTATATGTACACTCATCTTTAAAAGATTGAGAAATTTCAGTATTTCTTTAAATTTGATTTAATTTACATAACGACAAATACCAAGAGATTTTAAAAAGACATAGAAAGATGACACGTGAGATAGATAAATAAGAAAATTTGCTGAATTGATGTGAAGAAAAGAAATTATGGATAGGAAGAATTTGAATAAACCTGGAGACAGACTTTCATTTTGCAATGGATTAATAAGGATTAAAAATGACGATGAATGATGGGTAATGCATCATCAGCTGTTTATATTATCTAAAGTTCAAATCCAAATGGAGCTTAGAAAAGAATTTGTCCTTATTCAATCAACTTAAAATTTGTTGATAAACTGTTATTGAGAAAAAAGATGAGTTAGTGAAATAAGATTACTGTTGATCATAAATAAAAATATGATATTTTTAATTAATTGTAAAAAAAAATCCATTTTATTCTAATCATCATGTTAAATATTAATTAGAAATATCTTTGAAAAATGTATTATTAGTTGGATATTAAAATAATAGAAAGGATTTCAGTTTCCAGTCAATTATAAGCTGATTATATCAGCATATATGGATCAGAGATTAAAATTTAATTATATCTGATTTATCTGATGAGAAAAGGTTAAAAAATACTATATTAAAAGATAAAAGAGTGGCCTTATCTTACATTTCTTGGTAATTATTTTTTTTCTAAGTCAACTTAAAGCCTCTCATGATGTATGCAGTAGTAGATGAATTCAAGACATTTTTTCTAATGCTCAAATATCAGAAGACTTTCTAAGCATTTTATTTATTCATCTTAACTATTTTTTTTGCTTATACATATTACTGTTATTATTTTTATAACCAACATTTTTTATTTTTAAATATTTATTTTAATTCAGTTCACTTTCTCATTTAGTTTTTCTAAATCTATAAATCAAAATTTAACATTCCTTTTCCTTATAAGTATCAGTAACAGATTTACACTAATAGTATTCTTTTAAATCTAAATTGCTTTTGGATAAATCTGATTCAGCTGTCCCTATTAACATGTCTGAGTAATATATCAAATATTTATCTTCAGTCTAAAGCTTTAAATAAACTTAAATATTTACTTTAATTAAATGCCCACCCATTTATATACATAAACATATGTTATTTATTCTGTGAGGTTTTAGAATTAATTAATTAAATGCAAAATTTTATCTATGTCTTATTATTGTAAAATGATAAAATAATTTGATAACATAAACAATTATCAATAATATTTATATTGGATCAGTTCTGCCATCTGTTGTAAAATTAATTCATTAATGCACACTAAATGATAGTATTATTATATCGACATCCAGTGCTATTTTATTTCCAGATTAATTTTATTAGATGGCTTTGGAGTTGAATGAAGAGGATTTCTCTCAAAAGCTTAATATAAGTGGAGATAGTCATGCAATATTTGTTAGTTCTGCTATTGTAAAATTTTGAATACACTTTCATAAATCCCTTATTTATAAAACATTACTTCTTCTGTAACCCTGTTTAGGTTTTGATTTATTTTTTAAAAGTTAATAAATATTATTTAAACATTGAAAAACATAACTTGAACTCTAATTATTTAAACTTGTGGGTTTTCAAATAAATTAAATAACGGTTTCACTCAGGTAGCATATTTTAGTGGAATAGGCTCAAACTATAATAGCCAGTGCTAAAGTGTAAAGAAAATAATTATATGACTATTGCTTGGAATATAAATCACATTGAAATATAATTGGTTGATCACAACAGTAATACATTTCCTCACTTTGAAAATGAAGGAAAGTTTGACAAATATGTTGAAATACCAAGAAAATTCATATTCAATGGAAGAGCCCAACATTGACATGGATAATAGAATCTCTTTGTTTCATTAATGTTTACATATAGATACCAAATATGGTGATCACCATAGCATTGATATTTGATCAGTGAAGTAAAAATGAAATTTGGATAGTGGACAATCAATTTGCTATTTTTCTCAAAATAAAATCATGATGGTTGAGGATTTGAGCGTTGTTTAATTTCAATATGCCTTTTTAATATGAATAGGGTACTAAAAATATGTTTTTCAGTTTTAAAATGATGTTCAGTGTATCACTTGTAGATAAATCAGACCATGGAATATCAGAAATATGTTTGAGCTTAATATCTTGAAAGAATGGTTTAACAGTTGACATCATATTTATTCTTATTAGTCATGATTTAAAACTAGATGCTCAGCATGATCACTAACATTCATTAAAGAATATAATACTATATTTTACAAAGATCATTATCATCTCTCGTGATTTTGTAAATAAAAAAACATAAGTAAAAAAATAGTTTTTTTTTTGTGATAAAAGGGAATATTTGCATCACAAAAAAAATTATCAAATAGTTTTTTTGCTTGGTAGTTCATAAAACGTTCAAACACCACAAGTGACATCAGGAACTTTTGTTTTCCAGAACTCACTTGCATCAAACCATGTGGAGTCATTTATATCCTCAATAACAATTTCACACTACAAAAGTGTTTTCTCAATGAGAAACAAGTAGTAATTATCAATAATACATTTGCTATTGATTATCATTCTTAATATAATGTATTCCCTTGTTATATATTTAGAACATTAATGTGTTTTTTGATTTTAAATAGCTGTGAAGAATTTAATAGATTTGAAATAGCATAATATTAGTTATGTAAGATATAGAAAGTAGATAAAAGAATTAAATATCTGTAGGAATTCATTAATTGCACATAAGAAAAAAAAATCTTGTTGGAAAATGATCGCTAATATGCTTATATATGAATTTCAACAGTATTAATTTGAAAAAGGTAAAGATTACAAATGGAAGTGTAGGCATTAGAAAAATTATACAAAATCTCTTTGAAAATAAATAATAAAGAGATATAATTGAAGCATAGGTAGTCGTGACAGATTTTGATCTATTAATAGAATGGCAAATGAAGGAATTGGATGTTAAGCAGCATAAAACAGAAAACTATTATGAGCAAAAGTAAAATATAAGGCACTCACAAGGTTAATAATATTCAAAAATAAAAAGAAAAAAGTTATATTAAAAAATAAGAGGATGTTAAATAAGATAAGTAGGATGACGATGATTTATGTGGCTCACAGATAAGGGTATTGGAAATTGAAGAAATAAAAGATAACCTAATGAAAGATTGAGTTAATGTGATCATTTGTTTTATATTTTAAAAGGCATTAAGATGTAGAGAAAGTGAAGAGAAAATATTATTATACTTTGAATAAGAGAACAAAAATAGTTGGGAGATTAGTAAAACTGACATTTGCAGAATAAAGTTATGTACAATGATATATGTATTATATCTATTCTAAATGTTTAATTATATATATAACTCACAGCACAACAGCTAAAGCTTAATAAACCAATAGAATAAACATAGTCTGTTGTCAAGGCAACATCTAGAGATAAAAGATGGATTCCTTTTATCTTGGTCTAAGATCTTTAAATAGACAAAGAATGAAATGTGTAAGTGAAACATATTGAAGTTTTTATTTGCCTAGAAGTTTTAAATAAACTTCATTCAACAGACAAAGATAAATTGTGATGGTAGATTAATAAATAATTATTTTTGTAAAAATCTCAATTTGTTTCAGTTATGGTTTTTCATTTTTTGTCTTTTTTAAAGATTTTAGATCAGAATAAAAGGTAGAATTCATCTTTTGTTATAGATGTTGCCTGGAGAACAGATTGTGAATATTCTATCAGTTTATTAAACTTTTACTGTTTTGCTGTGAATCAGGTATCTTTGGAAATCAGTTAATTAGCAAATTATGTGTTATATATATTAGAAAATATACAGTCTCAAGTATTATAAGAATTGAGATTGAAGATCTTTTAAAGCATCACACAAACAATGATAAAAATTTCACAGGAACTCATCAGTCAGACAAAATGAGCCTCATATTGTTTATGATACTAAGAATTTATAAGGGTTCAAAGTTTAGACCATGCTAACTGCAAAAATAAAATTTTATTCATTGCAGATATAAACAAGGCCATATTCTCGAGCAGACTCATCAAGTATTTATTTTAATAATCTCATAAATGTTTAAAGTCTTTGTAATATTAAAATTCAAAATATGAGGGATCAGAATGATTTAACATCAACATGCATATGACAATAATAATGGCATCAACAAAGGCTTTGAGCATTCCATCAGTTTCAATGATATAGATGGCTGAAGAGTTGGAGAGGATTGAAGCCTGTACATTAAAGTTTGTAGATTTGCTATCTTAATATAAAGCTGAGCACTGATTATATATATATATATGTGGGAGATGATAATTCGGACCAACTGATGAATGCTGGTTCAGCATGAAATACATGTATTGGAAATCATTTATCTTTTTCACATGTACGTGGCCATATGTATTGGTTATTCTAGATAGAGTGAATGATTAAAGGTAGCTTGAAAGTCTGGATTCATATCACCTTAAATTACTTCTAAGTTAAGTATATATACTATAATGGTTTTTAAATATTGAAATTGAAAATATAGATATATGTGTAGATATGTTTGTATGAATATTTATATATATGCACATTTGTTATTTTTAGGATGGGAGCCACTCTTTTTGTGCAGCCCTTGGATTTAGTTAAAAATAGAATGCAATTAAGTGGTAAGTTTATTTATATATGATTAAATATTTTTGTGGATTTGTTATTATGTAAACACCAAAGTGTGGGAGGTCATTTTCATGTGAATGAATTAAAATGTGTTTTAGCAGAAATATTGTTAGGGAAACCATTAATCATCACTGATAGTCCTCAAAAGTTAAACTTTTTTACTTTAATGTCCAATTTTTTTGGTCTCGAGTTTAATTAAAAATAAAATGGGCTGACTTCCCTAAATAGGTTTGTAAACAATTTTAGGCTAATCACCTCAAATGATTTATCAAGCTCACATTCTGGAATACCATTATGGCATCACTATCATCAAGATATAATATTTGAATATTCAAAAAATATATATCAAATCAAAGTTGTAACCCATTGGCTCTGGTTATCTTATAGCAATCATTATTGCATGACAAGCTACTTCCTTAATCTAGTCCACCAAATCGTTATCTAGTGACTTAATTAATTTCTGAATTTTCTGTATTTTTATTTCAAGTTAAATATAAAAATCCCAATTGTGATTGAAGAAAAAAATATTTTTTTTTAGTGAAAGCATTGATTATAAAATATTTTTTAATATCTTATGTATTTATTTACTTACTAATTATTTAAACTGGCTCATGCCTTGATTTTAACTGTTTACTTTTCAGATCTTATGCTATTTATTCTCATGATTCTAGCTTATTAATTGCTGTTTCATCTGCTGTAAATAGATTATGTAATCACTATTGTTTAAATATATATATAGTATTTTTTTAGTTATTATTTTAACAAATAAAAAATATAATTTTGTAATCTGTATTTAGTTGTCACCTTATATAACTTATACAATGGTGGGAAATCTATTTTTTGAGATTCCATTTTTTAGACTAAATTTCTGTATGATCCTTTTTTTTTAGATAAAATTTCTGCCTGACCCCTAAAACTTTTTGACTAATTAAGAAATATAAAACACACAATTTAGGAAGTAATAATTGTAATACATTTCCACGTAATTTACATTTCTGTATGTCCGTATAATTTTACATATAATGAAATGAGAATTTTAACAAATTTAATGTAAATATACTAATGAATGTGAATCTTGTACTGCCATAGTGTTCAAAACAGTTATTACGTTTGGGTTACAGCCACAAATCATTTTCCTGGATCTAATTGAGATCAATATTTTATTTTAATAGCAAATTTTAAAAAATAGTTTCATATAAATATGTTAAATTTTTATTGCTTTTTTCTTAAGAATAACTATTTATGGAAGTACTATATTTACATATGATACCATTTCCAACTTTTTTATACATTACACCAAAACTTTACTCTTACACTTTTGACTTTCCTGCAGTGATCATCAGAACTACAATATCCAAATATATAATCATACAATTAATACATTATATTTATATACATAATCAATAACATATGTTTTAGACTGACCATTATAAATAATCATTTTCCATTTTATTATTCTACTCTTAACTAATATTATTTTCTTATTTATAGTATTTTATTAATTATAATAAAATTATTTAAAACTTTAATCTTTAAACTCTACTATTTAATCTATCATTTTATAATTATCTTTTTAATTATATTGTCTTAATTACTTCTAGGCTTTATTTTTATTATATATTTAACTATTAACTTTTTTATATTATAAATTACATTTTTATTATATTACTAAATACTTACATCTTTATAATCCTATTTCCAAAAACCAACTGACAAATTTTGCTTATACTTGTTTAAGAACTCCCTCTATCATCATTTTCTTCAACTTAATTTTTAAACTTTTTTATATTCAAACTATTATTAATAATAATAATAACTATAATTATTCATAAAATTATTGTCTTTACCCCAAAATCTCTATTAAGATTTGGTTTTATATTTTTAATCAATATTGTCTCTTTAATTTCCTATCCCTTCTATTACTTGTAATTATTCATAAAATTATTGTCTTTACCCCAAAATGCAAGTAATAGAAGGGATAGGAAAATTAAAGAGGCAATATTGATTAAAAATATAAAACCAAATCTTAATAGGGATTTTGAGGTAAAGACAATAATTTTATGAATAATTATAGTTATTATTATTAATAATAGTTTGAATATAAAAAGGTTTAAAAATTAAGTTGAAGAAAATGATGATAGAGGAAATTGTTAAACAAGTATAAGAATCAGACCATGGTTAGTTTAAATATAGATAATACATAATCAACCAATAATGCATTGGTCAAACTTGAATAATTATAGTTATTATTATTAATAATTGTTTGAATATAAAAAGGTTTAAAAATTAAGTTGAAGAAAATGATGATAGAGGAAATTGTTAAACAAGTATAAGAATCAGTCCATGGTTAATTTAAATATAGATAATACATAATCAACCAATAATGCATTGGTCAAACTCATGCTTTGCCATACATAAAAACAATTCAACTATCGGTAAAAAAATTGAAAGTCAACAGAAATTCCATACAAAAAATAATGAGTTTAAATTGTTCATTCTTTTTTTTATGTTAATCAGATCATGATTAGTTTAAATATAGATAATGCATTATCAATATATATTTATCTTCAAATGGTTTTAATATTCTTAAGTTTTATTTGTAAATTAGATTTTAGCATTGTTTGAACTTCTTATAATCAACCAATAATGCATTGGTCAAACTCATTTTTTGTATATAAAAACAATTCAACTGTTGGTAAAAAAATTGAAAGTGAATTTTTTAAATTGAATTTTAAATAAAGCTTTTGAAAGTTTTAGTGAATTTTTCTACGGAAGCACTTATTCCGTTCAGTACATGGATGCTTCATCCCTGCTCTTCCTCATTTATTTTTTGCTTAGCTATCCCCATTGCACTACATATTTTATCATCCATATCTCTTGGCACTCTACTAAATATATACTTCTTTCTATTGTTCTTATCTACATTTTCCTCTATTTCTCTGATTTTTTTTTTAATTATTTACATTTAAAAATTTTTTCACCTCTCTTATTACATTTATACATGATCTACACAACCTTCCTAGTCTATTTAAGCACTTCAGATGGAAAAACTTATCACATATTGTACATGCTACCAAAGCATGCCTAGTTTCCTTCTGACCATCATATATACATTGTGGGAAATGCAATGTATATTTCCTTATTTTTCCAAATTTCTACTCTATATTTAAATTTATGATTTTTCTGCCACTCTCCAAACCTCTTTATACAAAAAGAATTTTTTTTCTTTTTTATAATGAAGATTGAGAAACAAGTGTTCCACTAAACACACATCTCAATGTTACTATCTTTCTCAAGTAAATCATTCCCTCACTTAAATTGAAAAAAATTGTTAATAGCAAACCTAAAATCCAACTAATCCTACATATGCCTTAGTTTTAAAGCCTCGTTGCAGTAAACAAAAGAAAATATTTTTTTCTTTATCTTTAAATTGTCAGTATCTTGGATCACTCTCCTTAGCAATATTTTTCTCAATCTTTCCAAATCCGATTAAATCTATCTCTCTCTGCTCCAACTCTCTTTTCTCATCCACTCACTAAACAAATATTCCCCAGCAACAGAATTTTTTTTATGTAGATGTTATTAAAAATATATAAAACTAACTTATTTTGTAAGCAAAAATCAGCCATGCCAATACAGCCAATCATACATGTAGGTCCATCTATTATCAAAAAGAATTTAAAACGTACATCTTTTTCAATGCACATATTAAGTTCCTATACATCACAGATCAGAATGACTTATCAACATGGGTCTGACAATAATATTGCCATCAACAAGGGCTTTGAGCATTCTATCATCAGATTTTCAATGATATGAATGGCTGAAGATTTGGAGGATGGAGAAGACTGAATCCTGTGTATTAAAGTTTGAAGATTTTCTATTTTAATATAAACTGATCACTGATTATATATGTGTGTAGAAGATGATGATCTGGACCAACTGATAAGTGCTGGTTCAGCAGAAAATGTGAATTTTGGAGATTTTTTTTTTTTCACATGTATGTGGTCATGTGTATCGGTTGTGTAAAATGGAGTGGATAGCTGTAGAGAGCTTAAAGTCTGAGTTCAAATCCTTTCTAATATATCTTTTTCAGTAACTAAATTTTTTGAATTCAGTTCTTGTTCTTTCTTCGAAAGGTAGAATTGGTTGTAATTCTTTTGTCATATTTAATTTTTTGAAAAACTGTATATATAAAAATAACATTTGATTTTTACGTTGTTGCAATGTTCTATAAATACCAGAAGATTCTAGCACCATTTAGTATAAGCTTGAATAATCAGTGATTAGTAGATGGTAGTGCTTTTTATTTCTTATATCCAGAACAGTTTCTAATTTTAAACTTAATTAATGATGATGTAAAGTTGGAACCAATGCAATATAATTTTCTTTCATTTTTTTTTTTTTTACTATCGAAATTAAAAGCTATGTAGTTCAAATAAACCCTAAACAGTTTTGAAACCTAGCCAACCTTTTTTATAGTTTTATAGATCTGACATTAGGTCAGTAACTATATATTTTTAGTACCTCAGTTTTTTCAAACTAGAGACACTTTTTTCTTCTTTCTAGGTATGGTTAATACTTTAGTTTACTACAGTATTATATAACAAGAGTAACTCAAATGTAGCACCATCTAGCAATCAGCGCTTATTCCAGCTTACAATAGGGATGTTAGAATAGACAGCTGTTTTTGTTGCTATAGTCCTATAGTAAGCTAAAGAATTAAATAGTGCTATGCTGGTATTAATATTTTTAAATAATATAAAATAGCTCTACAGTTAGAAAAGAACTAAGGTATATTTAAATACAGACCTAGGAGTCAAGTTTATTTAACTACACAAACAAATTGGCTTGGGTTTAAACACTACTTTGATAGTAAAAAAGAAATGAAGAATAATTGCAAGTTGCAGACCAGCACTGGTTCCACTTTTCAATCCCAAGTCCCCATTGATGAAGGCAAAAGCTAGAAATCAGTCTGGGAATGGAAATTAAAATGCACTGCTATTTGGTAATCAGTGATTACTCAAGTTTTTACTAGATGGCAGTGAAATATAGCAGTACTCCCGTTTGTATAAAAATACAAAGCTGAAATTATCAATGATATCTGGTAATTTTATTATCCTGTAAAAGAAAAGATATAATAAATCCATTTATAGCTGTATTATTTTTTATCATTTATTACCATCAAAATGTAATACCTCTGTTCACAAGTAATTGTTTTGCATAAGAGTTGGACATTTTTATTACTAACCCTTATTTCAGTTTTTATTTCCATGAAAGATTGAGTCAAACATAGACAAGTGCAAACATAATGGTTTATTAATCAACCAGTAATGAGGAAATACAATTAAAAAAATTTCTACAAATTTTCATACTGTGAAAATGAAATTATTAATGGAAAGAAAAGATGCAATACATCTTAATTTAAAAGATTTTGCATTTTATAAATTAAATTTTATGTTTAATTTCATTACTCAGGGACAAGTTTAAACAAAGGTAAACTACTTATTGATAATACCCATTCAATATCAGTAGTAATTTAGTCGTTTGTTCGCTTCCCTCTTAATATACTTTCTTATAATATTTCCTATTTATTTTACTGATAATTACATCATTAGTAGTTCACTCATTTGTATATTTTCCCTGTTAACATACAACTATTTAGATCAATGTTATAAATTTCAGGATATTCTACATATTGTCAAGGTGTAATTGTTTCCCCATTTCTAGAAGTCTATTGGAGTTTCAGTTCAAGTTCGATTTGCTTCCTGATACAGTGCATTTAAATAGTTTTTGATATTTAATAAGTCAATCATATTAAGTTGCCAATTAAAATGTGACTTCAAAAGTTAAGTCAGCTTGAGTCAATTTTTAGAAAATTTGCCCCCTTTTTTTTTTTTGAGGACATTAAATAAATTATTCTTCATTGTTGCAGAAATAATTTAATTAGTTAGCAACTTTCCATGTACTTTTTTTCGTCTTTCATGTCATAAAAGAAACATTTCACTTTAGGAAATCGTATTGATTTTTTTAAGAAAATCACTGGAGCTAAATAAAAAAATTTTCAATAATTGTTTCAAAATGTTAAAATATAACATTATTATACAAGAAAAATATTTACTCTTATTCATACAATTTTATTTAAAGACAACTCAAATGGGAAAAAAAAAAAAAACGCCTTTTTTTGCAACATGTATGGATCATAAAGAGATTTTTGTTAAGGAATATGCTTGCTATGTCCTCAATCTAAAGTTCAAATTTAAATAGAATTTGGAAATTTTTTTAGCTAGCTGAATTTCCAATTAAACTTAAGATTTTTTATCCCAATTAGTTGGCTCATAAAACAGGCAAAACTTACAATATATATATTGCCACACACAGCAAGTTAGAGTAATCAATGGATGCCAGAAGGCCTGTGCATAAAATCCCCATCTAGTGCCTACTCATCCAATATCCCCAGACTAGTTTCTGGTTATGGTCTTGTCAGTGAGGAGCCTTGGATCTGAGAGCACTGGATCTAGATCTTAGGATCTAATGCAACCCTCCAGCAACCACCTTTTATCTCCATTTAACTATAAAACTATGAGTCTTAAACTGAAAACACCTTAATGTTTTCAATCTAAGCCCATTAGCTTATATAGTCATATGGGTTTGAACCCAGTTCAGTACCCATACATTTTGGTGTCTTTGGTTCTTTAATAACCATAGCCACCACTATCCTATTAAGCAGGATTGGTTTTAAGCCAATAAACATCACATTACCACCTCCTTTTATGCTTGTGTATAACTGTTGTTAAAACAGGCAAAACTCACTATATATATTGCCACACACAGCAAGCTAGAGTAATCAATGGATGCCAGAAGGCTTGCGCATAAAATCCCTATCTAGTGCCTATTCATTCAATATCCCCAGACTAGTTTCTGGCTTATGGCCTTCATCACTATGCACAAGCCCCTGGCATCCATTGATTACTCTAGCTTGCTGTGTGTGGCAATATATATAGTGAGTTTTACCTGTTTTAACAGTAGTTAGACACAAGCATAAGAGGAGATGGTCATGTGATGTTTATTGGCTTAAAACCAATCCTGCCTAATAGGATAGTGGTGGCTATGGTTATTAAATAACCAAAGACACCAAAATGTATGGTACTGAACTGGGTTCAGATCCATATGACTATATAAGCTAATGGGCTTGGATTGAAAACCTTAAGGTGTTTTCAGTTTAAGACTCATAGTTTTGTAGTTGAATGGAGATAAAAGGTGGTTGCTGGAGAGTTGCATTAGATCCTAAGATCTAGATGCAGTGCTCTTAGATCCAAGGCTCCTCACTGACGAAGGCTATAAGCGAGAATTCTACTAGTCTGGGGATATTGGATGAGTAGGCACTAGATGGGGATTTTATGCACAAGCCTTTTGGCATCCATTGATTACTCTAGCTTGCTGTGTGTTGCAATATATTGTAACGGAATAGCGTTACATGGGATTTGAACCCAGGCATATGAGGTTATATTAAACATATATTCAATTGACGAAATGAATGACAGGAACAAAACTTTTAAAAAAGCGGTCTTGCTTTAATAATAAACGAGAAACAGCCGTTTCTAAAGCATGATCGCAGCTATATAAGAGTACCTGTCAAATTTATTGAAATAAAAAAGTAAAAGAGTTTTTTTTATTATTATTTTTTTTTTTTTTAAGAATAAATCTGTAATCATTAGTTGTAAGTTTTTTTGCATTTTTTTTAATTAAATAAAGAAAGAGGAATGATTGAACGCAAGTTTGACAGCCGACGATGGGGCGGTTACATTTGGCGCGTCAACGTGGCCCGAAACTATTGTTTCAAGTTGTGGGACCGACGTGGATACAGCTGACGTTTCTAACAACAAAAGCAAATTTAAAAGAGAGAGGGCGCTCGAAATAACAGAATAAATTATCTATTAAAGCGGGGGGAAATTTTCGGAATCACCATAAAATAAAATCATTAAACGTTGCTTAAGGGAGTGGGAAAGGGATTTAGTTCTCTTATTAGCACTAAAATAATCAAGCGTCCGAATATACTTAATAGTTGTAGAAGGCTGTGGAATAGCGGGATTCCGTGGAAGAAAGATCGTATATTAAAAGGAAGCAAATTAATAAATTAATTTCTATGTTAAAATTAAATGCAAATAATTTAAGCGCAAATAAAAAAAAAAAATACATTGTTAAAAGACGTATTTATATTCTTGCACAAAGGAAGTACTGTAACTGGGATCTTGTTAGGAGTTTTGTGTTTTACTTAAAAAGAAAAGGGGGCTAAAGAAAGAAGTCAACATAGCGTATATATATAAAGATGCATATAGCCATATAATAGATATAGCCGCACATATAATCGATAGCTGCTGAATAGAAATGGAGAGAACAGAGGGACCTGGGATAGTATGAGCGATAGAAACCAAATTGGAGGAATGACAGGAGCTGTGGGAATTCTGAAGGGCAAGGAGCATCTGAGGATAGGATAAGACAGTCAGTGGGACCCGCGGAGTAGTAGGTAACGAGCCGTGGATTACTATAAATTATAAATCAGATATTAAACAATGGAAGAAAACCCAGATGAAAGCATGTGGGAACAGACGGGGGAGAGTCCAATACAATTTAAAAAACAGGATACGGAGAATGAAGGGGATATTAAAACATTAATAAAGATGATGACGCAAATGATGGCCGAAATGAGGGAAGATAGAGAAGAGCGTAGAAGAGATAGGGAAGAGTTTAAAGAGGAGATAAGGCAATTACTCAGGGGAAAGGAAGTGAAGTCAGAAGAGAACAAAGGGGAAGATAGTAGCTTAGCCAATGTTGAGGAAAAAATAGGCCAGAATAGGATGGAGATGGACAAAACGAAAACAGACCTGAATGATCTAAAGGAAAGGGTAGAGATACTAACGGATGATGTAGAAAAGGGAAATAGGCATCAAGATGCGATGAAGGAAGCTATCAGGCAGACGGAGGAGGCTTGTCATGAAATTAGACAACACCAGGACGAAGCCCGAGAGGCACTGGGAGAGTGGGGACAGAGAATCCAAAGGATTGAAGCAGACCAGGGACATGGGAATGTGGGTAGAAGGATGGAGAAGAGATGGGAAAGGCAGATGTTGCAACGGGACACAAGTCGTGTATGGGCGGAGAGACAGATGAAGATAGAAATATTTAGGGCAGGAGAAAACGAAAACCCAATGGACCACCTCGAAAGCGTCAGGAATCTGTTTGGAGAACCAACGGCGAGAGAACCTGACCGAATAAATATTGCAAGCGGATACCTACTGGGCCCAGCGAGAGACTGGTGGAGGATGCTGGATTTTAAACCCTGGTCATATGAGGAATACAAGGAAGAAGGTTTGCGGTGTTTCTGGAACACAGCACGTCAAGAAGGGACTTATTTTAGAATCACCAGGGAGAAATATGGGGGAAGGCCCAGTGAGACGGCCACTCAATTTTATTATAGGCAGGTGGCAAGCCTTCAACAATTGCCTGCGTACCATATGACGGAGACGCAGATCATCTCAATAATAAGGCACAATATGCCAACCACCCTCAGACACATGATGCTGGGAAGGGATTGCAAAGGGATCCGTGAGATGGGGGAAATGATAGCAAAATTTGAACAAGAAGAGGGGATAGGAGGGCAGATAGAGAGGTCTAGTAATGAACAACCCAGAAAACGAGTACCACCGGACTGATACTAACCCATAGGACGGAGGGAAAATGAATTGACGACCGTGGATATCACAAAGACAAATGTTTAAAGGAACTCACATGGGAAATAGATACCACGAACCGGGAATGACCTGTGACATGAATCGACATATGATATTGGAAATGGAATTAATAAAAAAAAAAAAAAGAAGGAAAAAAAAAAGAGGAAAAAGGGAAAGGGGGGATGACTAACACCAAGCCTTGGGTGTAACATATAAAACAAACAGGTCAACAACTCGCAAAGCAGCCTGTAGTGTGTAGAGCCAATGTGTTGGTGGATCGACCTGGGAGTACCCTGCAAGACCAGGAGAAGGCTGGCACATGACGCTGGCCCAACTTAAGTGCGGAAAATCATGCAACACATTTCATTAGAGTTCTTGCCAGCTCACTTCCCAAAACTTTGTTATTGCTGGGCGGATCAGACTTTCCAAAATCTTAGATAGAGATCGATCATATTCTGTATAGGGGACTTCGGAAAGGTCCATCCCCATACCTCCTGTCAGGGACGCACGAAACCCATTGGCCATTGTCGTTAATCATGGCAGACCCTAGATTACCAGATAGTTTTTTTTCTCCGTTAATAGTCGTTGTAAAAAGAAGTCTGACCGCAGAGCACCTGATCCAAATTTTAAGGGAAGGCGGAGCCGCAGACAAACAGCTGGGAAAGCCGCCATAATGGGACCCGTATCGCACAAAAGAAAGGAGGACGTTGGGTTGATTCATTGAACACTGCACAGAGAAAAGTGATTAAGGGGACTGTCAATGCAAGGGCACTGAAGAGGGCCGAATAACTTGGCTCCTTCTCAGAGCTAAAATCCGCAACCTCGGATTTTACTCTACACCGGGCGGGGAGATATGTAACGGAATAGCGTTACATGGGATTTGAACCCAGGCATATGAGGTTATATTAAACATATATTCAATTGACGAAATAAATGACAGGAACAAAACTTTTAAAAAAGCGGTCTTGCTTTAATAATAAACGAGAAACAGCCGTTTCTAAAGCATGATCGCAGCTATATAAGAGTACCTGTCAAATTTATTGAAATAAAAAAGTAAAAGAGTTTTTTTTATTATTTTGTTTTTTTTTTTAAGAATAAATCTGTAATCATTAGTTGTAAGTTTTTTTGCATTTTTTTTAATTAAATAAAGAAAGAGGAATGATTGAATGCAAGTTTGACATTTTTATTAAATCATTTTGAACAAAAGGGGAAAATGAATTAATTAATTTGCAATATGTTCTGAAATTCCAAGCGATCTAAAATTATTTTAAATGGGGGTAATTAGTAAATGTAAAATTAGAGAAATTGAAACAATAGGCAGGATATGCGTTGGTACGCCTAGATAAAATAAGCCGAATTTAGAAACAGAGGTGAGAAAAAGTGTACACTGCTATTGTACAACTCAGACTTCTGTCTCCAGCGAAATAATACCTGAAAAAATGGTCAAATTGAGTTAAATTTCAAAGTGGTGTAAACGATCCCAGAAATCACTGAATTGAGTTAATACTCGATGGACTTATAAGATGAAGGGACTCACAGGTGCATGGGAGTGATTGGGTGAAAAAAATTCAAGGTGTGAGGGCGGGAAGGAAGAGATCAAAAAGGCCGGACAGTGCTTTTAAGGATTATTAAAAATTAGAACTAGAGAAGAAATAAAATCTAACTTTCGTGTAGAAATCTAACGGAGATGCGTTGCTGAACATAAAATTCGCGGCTTGACCGCCGGACCTCCGCGTCCAGCTCAGCTGATTGCCAATAGGATGCTCGTAACACCGGAGAAACTTCACATAAGGTCCACACACGCTTTTGAGACCTTGCAAATTGCCAGAATGCTTCGTTAAAGAAGAAATCATTGCTCAGGATCCCTCTTACAGTCTTTCTACGTTCCACAGGTAGCTATCTTTAAATTGTCGTATTCACTTATGCACCAAAGTAAAATAACTTTAAAAACCAGAACTATTAAAACATTAAGCTAAAATGATAAAGTTACTCATGACCATTAATGAACGATTCGAGAACCTAACCCAATAAGTTTGCCTACAGATTAACATTCTTTAAAATATGTGCGAAGTCACCTAGTATTTTTTATTTAAATTGCTCGGCTTGCCGGTCATATACCTGCATGAATTGTTATTAAAATATGTGCGAAGTCACCTAGTATTTTTTGTTATTAATTGCTTGGAATTTCAACATAAATTTATATAATAGGGAATGAGTGCTGGAGCGATCAAATTTGTTTGTATATGAATGAATGCATTTGATATTTTTGGTGTTGGGATTTGATTGTATTTATGTTTATGTTTATTATGCTCTCTTAGATTAATATTAAGTTTTGATTAATTTATTCTGTGGGATATAGGGCGGGCCCTCATATGATAAGTCTGATTGATCGTGATTGAAAGATCACATATACGATGTAATTTGAAAGGTGATATTGGCTGTGTTCGTTTTTTGCTTCCGACTGGAGTGATGCACGGGCATGTTTTGTGATATAGTTGAGTGAGCTTATGCACATACGTGGCGGACTCTTATAAAAGTTCTCCTGGCGCCTACTACTTGGATTCAATCCGAATTTACATATAAAATAAATAAAGCGTACGTGTATATGTGTTTGAAATTATCTTCACAGAACATTATGTAATCCCCCAGACGCAAGAACACAGCAGGTTCATAGAAGTGAACCATCAACCAAAACACGAGAATGTCACCATAGGAATACGGCAAAAGCGTCCAGATATAAAGGACGTGACTTTACTGGGCTTTCGGTACGGAAGCCGGCGATGGGGCGGTTACAATATATAATGAGTTTTGCCTGTTTTAACAACAGTTATACACAAGCATAAGAGGAGGTGGTCTTGTGATGTTCATTGGCTTAAAACCAATTCTGCCTAATAGGATAGTGGTGGCTATGATTATCAAAGAACCAAAGACACCAAAATGTATGAGTACTGAACTGGGTTCAGACCCATGTGATTATAAGCTAATGGACTTGGATTGAAAACATTAAGGTGTTTTCAGTTTAAGACTCATAGTTTTGTAGTTAAATGGAGATAAAAGGTGGTTGCTGGAGGGTTGCATTAGATCCTAAGATCTAGATGCAGTGCTCTCAGATCCAAGGCTCCTCACTGACGAAGGCCAAAAGCCAGAAACTAGTCTGGGGATATTAGATGAGTAGGCACTAGATGGGGATTTTATGCACAAGCCTTTTGGCGTCCATTGATTACTCTAGCTTGTGGTGTGTGGCAATATATATAGTGAGTTTTGCCTGTTTTAACAACTGTTATGCACAAGCATAAGAGGAGGTGGTCATGTGATCTTTATTGGCTTTTTTAGCTGGCTCATAGATGACTAACAAGCCATCTAACTATTGATCAGCAATTAGATTTTTTGATTTTACAAGAAAAAAAACTTATCAACTTATAGTTTAGTTTTACAAGCATTATTATTTTTACTATTCCATCATGAAGAGATGCACAAAGCTTATTATATATTGTAAATATATATATATATTAAAAAAATAAATTAATATCATTTTCATAATTGTTGGATTTAAAATTTGATTTTATATTCATAAAAAAAAAATTTGTAAAAATACTGGTGTGTTAAACATGGTATAATTTTTGATTTGATAGGCTTCATTTACAATAAGTTTTTTTTTTTTTTTTTTTTTACAGAAATATGTCTATTAAATATTGACATATTGTTATAGCAGAAATTGTTAACTTTCAGTAAATTAATATTTTGGTACCTGAAGCAAAGTAATAATAAGATTATTTTCTTTAAACTGACAAAATGTAATAGTCATTTAAATTATAATTTATTTTTCTTCGATCATTATGCATGCTTTACTTTGATATACAAATGTAAGCAGTTGACAAGCAATTTATCAGAAATCATGCTCAAGTGATCAGATGGGATTACTTCCCTCCTATTGTATTCAAAAACACATGTATTAATAACTGACATGCAAGATTATTCTGAACTATTTTAAATATATTCAAATTATTTCATGGTATTTTGGATTAATGTTTTCATGACATTATTAAACAAGAAAATAGTTATGTAGGGATTTTTTTATAAAATTTTGTTATAATTATATTAATGTTTTGATTCATATAAGTAGATGTAGCCTTATAGATAATGAATGTTTGTGGGTTCAATGAGATCTTATTGGGCCTGGATAGTCTATAGAGTACAGTATGTAAATAATCAGAATAATGATTTGATTTTAAAAAATATTTATTTGCTATACACTTAATTTTAATTCTTTTTTTTTCTATATGAGTAAATTGCCTTTGAAAATTTTATTGTTCTCTGCAAAAAAACAAAAATTTTAAAAAAGATTAATGTTAAGTTAATTTAAGTTGTTATTTAATACCAGTTAGATTTGGTTCCAGTTTTTATTCAGTTCACAGATTATAGCTTGTAATAATCTTTGGTTCAGTGAATAAATGATTTACTTTATTTTATTTATTTATTTACAACTGCTAAGTTAAATAATTAGCATTTAGTGAAAACAGATTAAGAAAGTTTGTAGTGATAACAGAACACCTTTTTTATTTTAATAGAATTGTTATTTTGTATTTAAAAATTTGTAAATTGTTCATAACATTAAAAGATATTATTTATTGCACAGAAATAAATTAATTTGAATACATTGATTGATATTCATAGAAGTGAAATAAATAGGTGAATAGATGAGATAATTAGCATTTAATAATTTTTTATTATGTAAGAATTTATATTGGAATTCATGTACTAGGATAGAGTTATACCGTTTTCATACTTCCATTTCTTAAATCTATTCCTAAATCACATGAATCAATACAGAAATGTCTCCATCTTAGTAGGAACCTTGCTTTCTCAAGAATATATGATAATTTGTAACTATCAGTGTGTAGTAATTTAAATCTAGATCCTTTTGGTTATTTGAAAAGTTTATGGATTACATTCACTAGCCATGCCTACAATCTGGAGTTCAAGTTCACATATGGAGTTGTTTTTAGCTAGAAGTAAAATTTCTAAAACTTATCTATTAGCAGGTGGTAAATTGGGAACATTCTTCTTCACTGTTTCTTTGTGAAGAAATTCTGGAGAAAACTAGAGTTTTCAATTGGGCTATTTTAAGTCAAAATGAGTTATTAAAATTGATAACCCAATTGCAAAAGTAAAGATTTCTTCAGGATTTTTCATCAAAAAACAACGCAGGAGAAGACATTGCTTATCATTTGAAAATTAATGGGTGTTTTAGCAATTTTTCGTTGTTTTTCTATTTGTTAAGGTATTTTTTATACTAAGTTTTCCTGAAAATCCTCAGCTACCCGAAAAAAAAATTTCATGCTCCATTGGATTTTAGCCCAAATTGTAGTAACCATTATAATATAAATTATTTAAAGTATTTAAGGAAGAAATTATCTCAGCACTATAAATAATATTTAAGACTTGTGAAATAATAACTTTTAAAAATATGTAGCATTAAAGAAATTATATAATTTATGATTATTATTATAAGTTTTTTTGAAAAATAATTTTTAATTCTTTGAAATTAATATATACTGTGTTTTCCCGAAATAAGACCCAACCAGAAAAGAAGCCCTAGCATGATTTTTCAGGATGCTTATAATATAAATCCTAGTTAAGATTGTCAGATGTATTGAATTATATTAATGAATGTATAAATAAACAATATTATTGACATTAATGCTTTAGATAAATGATAATATAAATCAGTATGGTTCTTTTGTATTTTCCGTCGATCATTTTCGACAAATATAATTCTATCTTTATAGAGAAACCCTTTAATACTTAGATTTAGTTTTAGTTTCATCATGGTAGCTTTTAAATATTCAAGATAAAAGAAAAATTAGTTTTTCTTAAAAAAATATTTTTCTTCGTAAAAATTATAAATAACTGAAGTGATTTTAATAATCAATCTTTCTTCTAAAGAAAAGTTTTTAAAAAGAATACTAACATTTTCTGATTTTTTTTTGTTGCTTTTGTATAATCAAGCCATTCTTAACTGTAATTATTTTTTTGTTACCACTCCTGTTTCGTGATCTTCAATTAACATTTGATTTAATGGTAAATTTAAATAGAACAATATTCTGATCACCAGATGAATGCAAAAAGAAAGAGCTATTCCGGCAAATAAAAGAAAAGAATTGTGGAGAGTTCCCAGGATAAGAACATTATAGGTTTTATAAAGAAAAATACTTGACTAAATGTACCTTTTTGTACATAAAAAAATATGACATTCCCTGAAATGAGCACTATGATGACGTTTGCAATAAAAATTGATATAAGACCAGGTCTTATATTCGGGGAAACACAATATATATAAAGATAAAAACTCATTCACTGATCATATACTGTATATTAATTAAAATTAAATAAAGTCACAGTATGGTTAACATTTATCATCTTTCAAAAAAGCAGGTTTCATATTATTTTAGATCGCCTGTAAAGCTTTTCTCTATAGTACAAGTCATTTAACGTGAATGTAATTAGTTATAGTATTTCCACCTCTATTGTAAAAGGAGGTTGCCTTGGTAACAGATTGAGATTGTTATTGATATTGGTCTTGTTTAAGTGTTGATTGCTTTCAATGAAATTACATTTATTGACCTATCTAGCCTTGAGCACTATTAGGTTTGTTTGAATAATTATTATTTGAGTGCAGTTTGAAAGTTATAATTGACTTTGTTAGTCTGCTTTCAGATCAGGTTATATTTACATGTTTAATGAGATTTATTTAAACTTCTTTGTATCAATAATTTCACTCTTTATGGTCAAGTTGCAATCTTTAGTGTCTATATAAATATATCAGATCGTAAATAAAAGTGGATTTCCATCTTTATTGTTAAAAGGTTACCTTGATATGATGACAGATTGAAATTGTTGATTGTTATTGATATTAGTCTTGTTTAAATATTAACTGATTTCAATGAATAAATTGTAATGAAACAAATTTTGGCAGTATCTTTTTAAAATCATGCCAACAAATTTATATATATTTAAATGTTCCAATTATTAAATTATAATTGAAAAGAACAAACTGTCAGAATTTTCTTTCTTCTATATTTAATTAAAATTGATTCTCACTTATTATTGGATGAAAGCAGATAAAATAACAGTTGCTTATAATTTAGAATTTTATCTTTATGGTTTAAAAGCACTTAATTTTAATTTTTTTCTTTTTTGTATATTGTAATACTTAATAGTGCGTACTTAATTAATGTCTGATTCACCATATAGCACTATTTTTAAATAATTTGTCTTCTATTTTCATGAGTTTTGATTTAAGTTTAATTTTCACAATAATTTTCTGTAAACGTGTTGCAAAAATAAGATATATCTTATCATAATGTTAATGTACTATAAAAATAAACTTGAGATAATACGACTTATTATAAAATTAAAAACAATAAAGAATTTAAAATTTTTAATTTTATATCCTCACAAAATTATAAATAAATAATGTATAAAAAAATCTTATCTATGATAGTTCATGCTCCAACAACCAAAAAATATAAATTCTTGTATATTTCATTTTTTATCATAAACTACATGTTCACAAATATGTGAACAATAAATTATTAGATTATACAATATTTTATTTTCAAGTCTTTATTGGAAATAATTTTGATAAATTTTAACTTGAAGAAATAAATATATATATTATTAATTGTATCTGTTTACAATTTACATACACACATATAATATTTGTATAGACTACCAACTATTTTTTAGTATTCTTTTTAAGTTGATGGCATCCTCTGAAGGTTAATCTTGAAACAATATAACGGAAATTTTTATATTTTACTATAAAAAATAACTCTAAAAGCTATTTCTCTTAATAGTGATACTTACTTAAAGGTAGGGATCCACTTTTAACCTGCTGTTATTGTGAGGTCCTAGTACACAGTAATACAGCTTGTGTTTTTAAAATGTAGATATAATATATGCATTATTTATTTGAAGCCATTTTGATTTTTTTGGGGGGATTTTCTCTAATATCAGAGAATACATGAATCAAAGCAGAGCTTCATTGCAAGATTTTCTTGGCACAGCATAACTAGCTGGAAGTATTCTTTTCTTTTACAAGAATGCCATGGCCTCTCTTTTGAAGACAGTGTGAATAAATTCATTTTTAAATGTGGGTAGGAAGCAGAGTAAATAAATTATTTAGTGAAAAAACTTAACAGCTGACTTAATTCATACCATTTTTATTTAGCAATATTTCTCAACTTTTATTAACTATTATTTTTTTATAAACCTTTATGTAAAATATTAATTTAAAATAGATGTGTATCTTAAAATGATAGTTTGAGTTGAAAGGCTCCAGAAATTGATAACAGGAACATGGCAACATTTGAGATTGGTCTAATTCATTTGGAGACAACAAATTAATATAAAAAAATCAAATGGCTCCAGATAACTGGAAAGTACTGAAATGAGTTGTGCATTTTTATTGGGTCTCAAATAGTCTTAATATATTTCCTATAGGAATTTTATATTCGTTCATTACAAATTTAGTTTATTTGACTAATTTATCCTGAAAGTATGCCAAGTTAATAATAATGTTTTTTTTTTGTTGTTGTTGTAGATAAAAGATAGATGAGAACTTTTTTTTTTTTTTTTAGGAGTTGGTGGGGCTGCAAAAGAATATAAAACAAGTGTCCATGCTTTCATTTCAATCTTACAAAAAGAAGGTATAACTGGAATATATGCTGGGTAATATTTCAATAATAATTAATTTTTGTATTAATGTGAGTAGGATTATACTAAAGTTTCACATGATTCTGTTTACATTAAGTATCTGCATTAAGAGCAGTAATTTCTTTTTTATTCTACTCCAGAATCATCTATTGTTAATTTGAGTAATCAGAAAGCCATTAAATGATAGTGCCAATCTATGCTCCTAATAGCCAGAAAATATTTTCAACTACCGTTGTTTTCATTGATTCCTCATGCTTTCAAGAGATGGCTCAAATAGAGTGAATTACTGCTTTTACTTTAAGTTTCTAAATTCTAATGTTTAAATTCAGTACATAAAAATGTATTATCATTTTTTAAAACAATGGGTAAGATTGATTTTCCTTGAAACATCATCAATTATTGTAAAATGTTGGAAATAGAATATTAGGTGGAAAACATATATATATATATATTGTATCAGTTGTAAAGCAAGATTAATAATTGTCCGCAAGAGTGACTAAATGGTGGTTACTTTTGGGGTAACAGTTTTAATAAAAACGATAATAATAGTAATAATAAAAGAGTAGACAAATAAGTTAAAAAAAGTGAAAAAGATTTAGTTTAGTTCACTGATTTGAAATTTGCTTGTATTGTCTCTAAATTTAACATTCAAAAGTCAATTATTCAAAGTTGAATAATTGAAATCTTTTTTTTTTTAAAAGAAAAGATTTAAGTTTTATTTTGTTAAAATGTCAAGTATAAAAAAATTTTGTATTCTAATCGATAATTTTTTTTTTTGTTATTGAAGTAATAAAATCAATCTTGGGGGAGGGGGCTCCTGTCATCAGCCTGCGCCTCCTACAGAAACCTAAACAGATGAACGGCATAGGACTACACTCAGTCAAAATCTTATTAATACAGTGTTTTCATAATGTACTTACTAGACTATTTATGAAAAACCCAGATATGGAAGGGCCAATATTCCCTGAAGAAATAACTCCTACCGATAGGCCACCTTCCAAAAGTGGAAGGCTTTGGATTCAAAAGCAAATCTCCATAGTATTTAACCATCTAAAAATGAAGCCAGGAACAATGTTTAATAACAAACTAAACTACTGGAACACATATGATCTTATGAATCTGGAAGAAACTAAAATTGACAATATTTTTTCGATTGGGATATCGAGGTTCTCCAGGTTGACCAAACGTCTAAAATTGGAACCGAGGTTTGTTAATTTTTTAATCAAGGTCAACATTGGGGCCTTGCCTACTGCTGACTTTCTACATAGTAAAAGGAATTATAATCTGGACCCTATATGTGCACTATGTAGGCGTAATGATGAGACAATGGCACATATATTGAAGGAGTGTCAAATTTGGAATAGCATAAGAAACATTCTTAAATCTCTCATTAAAAACAAAGAATCAGTTTGTGTAAATTTGATTAAGGCCTTCAAGAGTGGACATTTTGGGGTCATAAGATTGGCAACATTTATAAATTTTTCCATTTGGTCAATGAGAAATAAGACGATCTTCGAAAGTGGAGAAGAATATGACATGATTAAAATGTCTTTACACTTACTAAAAGAAACTAAAGAATTAGACCGAAAATTTTCTCAGAATTGGATGTTCAACCAGACCTGGTCCCTAATAAACCTAAAACATGGTGTAGTACCGATGATGAAAAGAATATAAAGTTGTAGAATGGGAAGTTATATGTCTTCATTTTCTGATAACTAATGTCTTAATGTAATTGATATGAAATTCATTGTTTTTTGTTTATATATACAAGCGTAACCTCTGATTTTGTTGACTGGTCTCCTTTGAGATTGATATGTAAATGTCCTTCTTTTTGTAAATGATTCTTACGGTTTGTGAATAAAATTTCCTTTTGGAAGATAAAATCAATCTTAAAAAAATGATTAGAAAGGTGATAAACACAATTTATTTATTTTTAAATGACAGTTTCAATAAAAATGTAATTTAAAAAGTTTTTATTAAAAGATCAAGCTCTCCCCAGCATCTTCAGTCTGTTTTAACAGTCATGGTAGCTGCTCGTAAATACTTTTTAAGTTTATTTTTATTTAGCAAACAAGTTATGAACAAAACCAAATTTAAAATGATCATGATGATGCATGGTGGCTAAATCCACAAAGAGTACCTTTATCTTACACAATGTAGCTTGGATTAATTACTTATCTTTAGCCTGTTATGTGATGAAACTTAAAATGCTATTTTTGAGTTGTGCATAATCTATGTAAAAAAATTATACTTGAACATCTATACTTGTGTCTTTAGAGAAGTGAAGAAATATGATCTAAATAAGTTAAGGATTTGAAACTGTTAAAGAAATTGAAAATTTAACAATTCTAAATTTTCAAGGCTTGATTTATAGCAGAATAGACTCCATAAAGTAAAAACAAAGAAATGAAGAAATATGTTAAGCTTAACAAAAAAGGGATTTTAAACCAGAGACTTTGATAAAATTTCTGTTCTAAGTGTGATCACTTGAAGGAATGTAATATTTATGTATTTATATTTTATAACAGAATTAATAATGTCTTATTTTATACTAAATATTTTTTTGTTATTATTAATCTAGCCATCTATCTCTCCTCCCATAAATTCTTATCATTTAAATAATAAATTAAATTTTGTAATAGCTAGTGAGATAAGAATTCATACTCTACCAAATTTAGTCATGGTATGGTTTAATAATACATGGTGTAGAATATCCTCCCACGGATTTCCCAGTATTAGGTAGCACTCTGGTTTTAAACCTAATATAAATTCTTAATCCATAGAGGATCTATTTTTTCTTCAGTTAATTAGGAGTGATTTAATGGGCTTGGAAATATGGCCATAGTCTATAATATTTTTATGAATATTGCTAGGTCTCATCATTAGTATAAATTACGATGAAATTAAATTATATTTTTCCTCCTATCTTGTTTCAGTTTTGTTATTTGGATTTAAGTGTGAAATCTCAAGTTATTTTTTATTATTAAGCATTAACTTTTCATATCTATAGAATTATTATAACTTATGTTTAACTTTGTTGCTCTCTCTTTGCTAAATGGCAGGATTGTTGCAATATATTTTGATTGTTATTTGTCATATTTAATATATATTGGCAAGATTTTTGTTGCAATTTAATCATTATGTAGCCAATTGTATGAAACTTGCAGTTACTATTACTATTAAAACTTTAGATAAAAACGAGATTAAAATATCAAAATTTTCAGATTTGCCAAGAACCTATTATATAGAAACATGGCGGTTATCAACCTCAAAAATGATGAAGTTTTATACTTATTGCCTAGTTAATCAAAACTTGTCTTTGAGGACAAGCATAACATATATGTATATATTATTTTAAGAAAATAAAATTTAGAAGTTCTTTTTTGTATTGATAAAGTAAAACATGAATTAAATTTCTTGGAGTCTTTATTTACAGTTCAAAAATTTTAATTTACCAAAATAAATTTGTAAATAAAAGTTAGATGTTTTGAGATAGAATATCTGCAGTTGCCAGATAAGGATCTAGGCATTTATAAATAATAAAAATCCTTAAGATTGCTTACTTAGAGGGTCATACAAAACAGCAAATTGTATATAATAATTCCATAATCAAATTGAGGTGGGTTTTTTTTTACTTTATTCAGCTATTGCAGAAATTTTGTGCACTTCAACCATTGTACTAAATTGCACATGGTCAGTGATATCTTAGGAGTAATAAAGAATAAATAGAACTTAAATAGTTTGCAAATACATGACATGATAATAGGAATAAATATATATCACATAGCAGTACGATAATTAACATAAAGGCATATATATATTTTTTTTTTTTACTAATTTTGCTTTTGACATGGTTGAACAACTAATCCAAAAGTGGAATAAGAACATTACTTCAGTCACATTCTCTGGCTTAAATTAATTTTGAAGAATTATATTCATCATTACTTATGATCTTCTTCAATGCTTTTGCACAAGACTCTTTCAGAGTTGTTTTTTAATTATATGTTACAACTCAAGGTGGATGACTAGGGTGCAAAAATAATTCTGTCCATATCTATTATTATATTTCAAATGTTTGCGACTGAGTCATTGGTCCAAGATATTTTATACTTTTTCTTACTATTTTTATTAAAATATCTGGTTGTTTTCTCATCCCTGGTGTTCGCCTCGAGATGTCGCTATTTCTAGATCAATTCCTAGAAATATACCGTTTCACCGGCATTCACCCAACAAAAGAGGAAATTTTCTACGTTATAAACGCAGAAAAGAGTCCTCACGTTATGTTGGATGGAGGTGGTGGCGGCGACAGAAGCCAAAACAAATGAGACTTCTTTCTATGATAAAACACAGAAAGAATTCCCAATGGCTGCCGGTTATGGCTTTTTTTTTTTTCTATGCTAAAAGCAAAGAGAAAGAAATGCCTTGATTGGCTGCCGTAGTAGTTGATTTTGTTCATCATTTTCTCATAATAGTAGAATATGTATTTTCTCTGTAGTTTCATGTGAGAGTGTGTGTATTTGAAGCAGTCGTAGTTTTTTAAAATTTGGTAAGACGTCTATTTTTTTTAATGTGTTGTAACTTACTTTACTGTTGTAAGTTTAGTAATAATATCCTGAAGATTCCATTATGAACCCTCAAAAATTGCTTTTAAGGGTGCGGAACGGAAAAAATTTCAAGGATCACGCGAAAAGTACCGTATTCACGAGAATTCGTCCGTGACCAGTTACTTTTGCTATATATATATATATATACGCACAAACAAAAACAATGCAGTGTCTAATTATTAGGAATTACTTGTCCAAAAAAGAAAATTAGTTGGGTATTTTTTTTTTGTTACATTTATTATTTCAAAATAAGATTAGTTTTTATATCTACACACTAACAAAAACAACCCAGTTCCTGATTAATTACTGTCTTAAAAAAAAAGAAAGCAAATTCAACGGGGTTTGTTTTTTTCAATGGAGTATTTGAATTACGGTTTTTTTTTTATATATATACACAAGATTTACCAAAAAAAAGAAACCCACTTTCTGATTAATTACTGTCAAAAGAAATGCAAATTAGTAGGTTATCATTTTTAAATTTAGTATTTCAATAATGGTACCCTTTTTATATAGACAGAGTTAACAAAAACAACCCACTTTCTGATTCATTACTGTCCCCCAAAAAAAGAAAACGGAAATTAGTCGGGTATCATTTTTCAATTGAGTCTTTCAATTCTAAATTGTAGTATATAAATGACGTTACTTTTGATAGATTTAGAATTACGTATTGCTTTTTTAATAAAATGATTGATTTACTCTTGACCAAAAATACCATAACTTTAAAAAAAGACACACATAAAGTCCAAAAAAAAAAATGAGAAAAAGCCCCGTAACTTTAAAGACACACACACAAACTCAAAAACAATCTAAGATTAATAAACATTGACTTATTACATCTTGCTTTTGAATCAAATGATTGATTTACTCTTGCAAAAAAAAAATACCGTAACTTTAAAAAGACACACATAAAGTCCCAAAAAAAAATTAGAAAAAGCCTCGTAACTTTAAAGACACACACACAAACTCAAAAAACAAGATAAGATTAATAAACATTTACTTATTACGTCTTGCTTTTGAATAAAAGTATTGATTTACTCTTGCAAAAAAAAAAAAACCCGTAACTTTAAAAAGACACACATAAAATCCAAAAAAAAAAGTTAGAAAAACAGCGTAACTTTAAAGACACACACACACAAACTAAAAAACAAGATAAGATTAATAAACATTTACAAAAATGAAAAAAGTAACATCATATAATAGTATTAGTTAGTAGAATATTTTATTACAAATCTAAGAAATCAGATCTTTTTAGATCAAATTGATCATTTAGGTCCGGCCCCGGAATCGTTATATGTATATATGTTTTTGATTAGCATCAACGCCATCCCGTGGCGAACACCAGGGATGAGAAAACAACCAAATATCTTATGCAATTCTGCAAAATAATATTTCAGTTGTATTTTTTCCCCAATTCTTCTCATTTTATTATTAAAGTAATCCACTACTCTAGAGCAATCTTCCTATGTAGATAATGTAGTGACCTTTATCATTTACATAGTACTAGATTGCACTTATTTATGCAGTAGTTATGTTTATGTTATGCTGTTCTAGTTAATAATGCTAAAGTTTCTACATCATACAGTTTTAAATTCAAAACAATCTTATATCTATCTGATTATACATTTTTTTATATAATATTGGTTACATATTAGCTGTAGGAATTTATGAGTCTTTGACAGAAGGATGATTTAATTCAAAACAAAATGTTACATTATCTTCCTCTATTGCATTTAACATCTGTAGTAGTAATGGTAATCCATTCTATATCCTTGTATTCTGGAACCATATACATCAACTTGAATAAAGAATAATCTATTATCTGAGTAGCTTAAAAAACTCTTGTATATATAATAAATAACTATGGTGAAGTAAAATCAAGATATATTTACAGGTTATAAAATGCTGCATATACAGGAAGTGTAATTGTATCTAGCTTTACTTTAACATGATAATCATTTTTACTAAAATTGAAACCTAATTTTAAATTAAAATATTTGATTTGCTTTTATATATATATAATTTATTCATAGGGCAGCATTTTACAATTGTCAGTATTAATATAATCTTGACATTAATTAATATAATCACCAAGCACTGAAGATGAATATAATAATTACTGTATACATATTTTTTTAAATTCATGTAATATTTAGACATTTATTAAAATTAATGATTTATGTTGAGTTGGAATTATTTTTAATTAGTAATTTAATTTCAATTTTTTTGAAAATGGCCACTGTATTATAATGTTCAAATCACAGGATATAGTTAAGAAAATCTTTTATTAATTGTATATTCATTTTGGCATTTATTTCATCATTAATAAATACTAAGACTAGTAATATAACTAGACTGACTACTCAACATGAAGTTCAAATCTCTCTATTGCTTTATTTAAAATGCATCTTTAATTTTTGTTTATTATCTTTAATTTTTGAAGTTTAGTTAATCATATTTCTTTATGAGTGTGCTAATGATATTAATACATTGATTATATATATATATCATAAAACTTTAAGTATTCATTTATATAAATTATATTATTTCTAATTATTAAAAATATGACTGATACTTTCATCATCAGTGTACTGATGGATCCCAGAGAAATATTTTAATCCTGAGATCAAAATTGTGATTTTGTTAATCCCATGATAGAATTTAAGCTCATCATAATAACAAACCCAAGAAAACTTTTGTTATCATACTTCAAAGATTACTATAAATCTGAAAGTATCTTTTTTATTTTATCAGTGAATATTTTCTGAAATAGCATATAACATATAATAATGCTTTTTATCAAAACATAATTGTTTTAAGCATGAATAAGTTAAGTAGCATAAAGAAATGAATTGAGAATGTAAAGTACTTTGTTTGAAATAAGAATGTAGCTATTACTAATTTTTATCTTCTATTTTTAAAAAAAAGTTTAAACATTTTTAAAAAAGTGCAAGTAATGTGTATTTTCAAATATTTGCAACAAGAAATCCAATATAATAATCAAAAAATAATAATAATTCTTTACAACAGTTATATAATCAAATAATAATTTTATACATAAAAAGCTTTTTTCAGCACCTGCTTTGGTGCCCTTTTCAAATGTTACTAATCTATTTAACGTTAACAAATCACCTGACATAAAACTATCCAATGTCCAATAATGGAATTAAAACAAACAATAATAATATAAATAATTAATATATAAATTCAATAATTACAAAATAATTGATTATATCATAGCAATATGTTAAACAATATTACATACATTTTTTATACAATTATATGTTTTATACAATTATATAAATAATGTTTAAAAACATTATTTATCATTCATTATATATTAAGTAGCTATGATTATGGGCTTTTAAAGATTGCCCCGAAAGAGCTCAGCTATAAAGCTATAAAATTTTATTAAAAACTTCACTTATTTATATGTATGTAGCATATTTATTTATTATTATTTTACAATTATATATATATTAACTTATGTAATTTTCCATTCATTTTTAATCAAATAATTATTAACCAAATTTGTAGAAGTCTTATAAATATTCGTACAATTAGTCAAATTATTTTTAATATAATATGTTTCATATATTTGCCTTCTTTTTGGATCTTTGATGAAATTTAAATATTTGGTACTTGGGTATTTTTCCTGCAACCAAGGAAAGATAGGAGGACTTTTCACATTCGTATCAATACACTGCTAACTTTTTAATGTTGTTATTTTGGCAACATCAAACATTATAAAAACATTAGAAAGTTAGCAATGCTTTGATACGAATGTGAAAAGTCATCCTATTTTTCCTTGGTTGCAGAAATAATACTCAATACAGTTTTACAAAGACAAAAAAAAACTAAAAAATATTACATGAGATAAACACGTATTTATGAATTCTACACGGACGCAAGTTAACGTTTGATACTTACTTAATTTGATCAATTTCAACAAAAAAATATGTGGTCCATGTTGCAGGAGAAAAAAAAAGCCAACGTAAATATTTATTTTTATAAAAGTAAATATATTCTATGAAATATATACTTACGCAGACGATTCTTGCATACAAAATGGTGATGGTCAGTAGCAATCCCCCCCCCCCAACGTCCTTCCTCCTTCTCCGAAAAAGTTGTTGAACAAGTGATTGACCAGTACATGCTCTAAATGGAATACTGCCAGGCAATCTAATTTTTCAAATAAACAAATAACTCATTCTATCTTTTCTTGGTTGCAGAAATAATACTCAATACAGTTTTACAAAAACAAAAAAATATTATGAGAGATATACACATACTTTTACAAATTGTACACAGACACAAACTAACTTTTGATGCTTACTTAATTCGATCAATAAAAAAAAAAAAATACGTGGTCCGTAAAAAAAAAGCCAACATAAATATATTTTTATAAAAGTAAAAAAGAAAAAAATATTCTATGAAATATACATTTATGCAGACGATTTTTACATACAAAATGGCGATTGTCAGTAATACTCCCACCGTCCTTCCTATTTCTCTGAAAGATTTGTGGAACAAGTGACTGCCCAGTACATGCTCTAAATGGAATTCTGCCAGGCAATCTAATTTTTGGAATAAACAAATAACAAAGTCAACGTCTTCATTCAATTACAATTAAATAATAAACTTTTAATTCAAAGATTTTGAAATTGGAAAAAAAAACACAGAAGTAAATAATGCAGTTGAAATTAAAAATGTTAAACCAAATTCACAATAATAACAAATGGTAAGTTTAAAATGTACAAACAAACTTTTGAATCAGAAAAAAAATACCAAAATGTCCAAAAAAAGCACCTATATAATAGTTTCGGTTGACACATTTCAAAGCACGTTTTGTGCCCGTTCAAAAACACGTTTTTTAACGAGGAAAAAAACTAAATCGCAAGGGTTTATTTAATGTTCGCAACAATATCGCGTATGTAAAAAGTCGTCCTATCTTTCCTAGGTTGCAGGAATAATACCCAAGTACCAAATATTTAATGTGTTTTTGCAGCATTTATTCTATGGCCATATTTCAAGTAGTGAATATATAATGCAGACCTATCATCTCTTCTTTTAATACCATTGTTATGTTTTTTGGCTCTTACCTCTAATTGTTTTCCAGTATGCCCAAAGTAAATCATTTTACAAATTTCGCATGTAATTTTATATACAATTCCTTTTTTGAATTGTAAATCATCCCTTAACCTATTACCTATTAATTGATCAAGATTTTTACTATTTGACCAGACAGTATTTTTATTCTCATCAATATAATTTTTATTATACCTTAAAGTATTTTAAATCCTAGGTTAATATGAAAGTTTAATCCATTTCTTACTTGATTCATTATTACCATTATCAATACCATCATTATTCTCAAAAATTTTATCATCTACCATAGATTTTTTAGAAGTAAAAAGTATATTGCTAATAGTTTTAGGATTATATCCATAATCTTTATATAATTTAATAAATTGATTCTTTTGCAATTGAGCTACACGTTTATCTATATTGTATTTATCATTCCTATATTTAAAAGTTTTAATTACTGCTAATTTTTGTAACCATGCTTGTTGTGAATCTACATGAATAATTTTTCTTAATTTATGTTCTTTAATAAAATGTTGTAAAGTAATTTTATTATCGTTATCTATATTAATTTCTATATCTAAATATTTAATCTTATCTTCAAATTCTACTTTAGTAAATTTAATTTTATATATATTATTATTAAACTTATTATAAATATTATTCATTACTCTTTTATTACCAATAATTAAAATATCATCAACATATTTAGAATAATGTATTATTTTTTGACTAATTATCATTTTTTTAATTACAATATTTTCTAATTCATTTGTAAATATTGATGATATTAAGCCACTAATTGCACAACCCATCCCTAATTTATATTCCAAAATTCATTATTATATTTAAAATATAAACTATTGTGTATTAATTTTAAACCCTCTTCAATAATATTTATTATGTTTATATTATTGAAGAGGGTTATAGTGAAACAGGAATTGAAAGTCTAGAGAAAGTGAAGGATCTCCTAGTGGTATTCAATGATGAATTCTTGAGAGGAGGGAAGATTTGTTACAAAAACTTTAAACAATTATTTTTATGATAAGTAGATAAAAAAATAAATATATGGTACTGTAAGTAAAAAAAAAATAAAAAAAATAATGATTATTGAAATGAACTTTTTAAAGAAAAATATTAAGGAAACTATATTAATTAAAGTGATGAGTGATATCATGTGAAGAGAAATAAATCATGAATGGTATGCAAATAAAAAAATGGCCGTTCATATATCAGAAGAATAGAAGAAGAAGAAAATGTTTGCAGGAAGTATTAAAGTAAATTCTATTTCTACCATTAAAATTTTATCATCAACATAATAGAAAGTAGTGTGCTTATCAACGCTGATTTTATCTTTGCATCTCTTGCTACTACTCCTGGGTAAATGAAAGTGGTAGAAATGATGTGAAAGAGATTAGGAAGAATAGAAATAAGAAATCTGAAAGATTTGTGGGTAGAAAGGAAAAAAAGAAAAGATCTTACATTCCAAATAAACAAACATGCTTAATTTTAAATATACACACATCACCTGATCACCGTTTCTTATGCTTGCTCATAATTGTTATTAAAACAGGCAAAACTTTTTATACAGTAGTGCCACTTATCCATTGATTACGCTGGCTTGCACTGAGTGGCACTAGTTTTGCCTGTTTTAATTTTAAATATACTTAGAAAAACTATACATTAATCATTTTTACTCTCCAAATTCAAATATAAGAAAGAGAAACAAAGTATAATGCTAGATGAACTCAATATAAAGTATTTGAAGTATACCATAGCTATATTAATTCCGCCACACTCCCCCTTTAAATAAAGAAAGCTCAAATTTTAACATTATACTGAAAAGGAAATCCTCTTCAGTGTTATGTGCAATGGCCTAATATATATTAAACTCAAGCTAATTTAAATAAGAAGTGTGAATCTAAGAAAGCAAAGATCTTAACATTGCAAATAAATATGTTTAACTTTTTATACAATAGTGAATAGTTATTTTTACTCCCCAAATTTAAATATAAGAAAGAGAAATAATGTATTTATGCATTATTTCTCTTTCTTATTGAATTTATATACATAATAAATTATTTAATTTATTATATGAAAATCTGTAATAATATTTGAGCTCAGTAGAAGATTTTTTAATATATATAATATAATATAGCCAGTAAGTATTATAAACAAAGATTTTGATTACTTAATATATATATTTAACTAATAATGCTATCTAGTGTTATAGCATCTAAATTTCTAGCAGACATAATTTAAACTTTGTAAAACAAGATAGTAATGCTGATCCAATGGTATGCATTGAGTTGTCACTATAATAATCAATAAAGCAAGTCATATATAACGTGACATTATTATTATATATATATAATGAAACAAATGAATTTTAAAAAATACATATATGATGTTTTTCAATCATATTTTGTAAAATATATATATAATTTCCATAAGATTATAGTTATAATTGCTATATAGGTATTTGGTCTAGAACCACTTATAAATAAATTTAAAAAATTTTAAAGAATATTAAAATCCTTAAAAATATTTTGATAAGTAAATTATATTATTGCTAACTATTATATCTTTTATTGTTTAGTTTGTTGATATTTGTTTTCATTTAAAGAGAATTAAAAATGCATAATTTGCTTCTTCAATATTTTGTGTAGATGTTAACGTTATCTGTAAATTCATTATTTTATTCTGTTCATAGTCTTTCTGCTGGTCTTTTAAGGCAGGCAACCTATACAACTACAAGATTAGGTATATACACATGGTTATTTGAAAGATTTTCAGGGTAAGTTTTATATCTTTTTTTTTTTAAAAAAATAAAACTAACTATCAAGAAATAATATTTATTATAAAGAAGATGTCAAAAACAATATAATTCTTTTTTTTTAACATTCCTTGAAATATATTTATATATTTTTGTATAACACAAATAGAATATTAAAATAAATATATATAAAATTTTATTTGAAACAAATTGATTTATTCACTAAATTTTTATTTTTATTGATTTCACATTTAAAAATAAAATTAGAAATATTTATTTTTTTATATCCAATGAAATCATTTTAAACATTTTTAATTGTTATTACTACAGCATTTACAAAGCTCTCTTGTGAAGTATTTATTCATAAAAATATCTTAATTAAATTTACCTTTAGAAAATGATCTTTCACTGCTTGCTACACTAACAAATTTGGTCACTAATATTTCTAAAGCAATAGTTAATTTAGGAAAAGATACATTTTCAGAAAAACAATGAACTAAAGAATATGAAAAAGATTTTGAATTTATTTTTATTAAAAATGTCTTTATAATCAAATATTATAGAGATTTATAACTTTATTATCGCCATATGCAAAAAGAGGCACCAAATCAGCATAACTTTTTTCTAAATTTTCATTATCAGTTTCTGAGAAATTGTGGAAAAAAATGGAATGATCACTTTGGGTTTTTCAGTTGTTCACAATGTTCTTTCAATGATGTGTAAGCAGCATCCAAAATCATATAAAAACATTGGTTCTGAATCTATCTTCTGGAGTTTGTATTATTTGTCATGATGTTTATTCTGAATTGATGATTTCAGCTATAGATTGAAATTTTGATTCTCCAACCACATCTTCATTTTGTTTGTGTTTCATAAGATCTTAGCAATCTGATCAATATTCTAATAAAAATGTTTTTTAATTGCTGATGAAATCTAACATATCTTGAATTTGATGTTTATTTTACTAAATGCATGTTATCCTAATTATCAAGGAGAAAATAAGATGATAAATTTTTATTTTAACACATCTCTTTATTTAAGTTATTATTGTCTACAAAGATTGTAATAAAATTTTCTGATTTGATATAGAAGCAGGATCACTTCATTTCTGCTTTTCTATTCAGTCTACAAAGATGATTCATTAACAAATATGAGATGTTTTTTATCAAAAAAGATGAAATTATAGAATTATGATTGTACTGACATTTGATATATATTTAAATTTATCATTTGAGCAGGACACGAACATAAAAAAATCTGTGGTTTGGTGCACTAATACAATGGCAGACTTTGGAACTCATCTATGTCACTTCTAGTGCTCTTATTTCCTCTGACTTCTCAGATAGTAAATCATTCAATTATTATTATTTATAAAAGAATGAGGGCTTGCATTTAAGAATGAAATTTAAAGCTCTTTGGTTCTCTCTTTCTTTATATGCATTTTATTGTCATATTCTTAACCCCTTAACATTCACAATTAGAATTTTCTATTTTTTTCTATAATTTTATTAAAGCATTGACATACATTCACTCAATAATAATAATCAAATAGCTTTATTACTCAGGAGTTCATTGGAAGTGATAGAGTTGGAAGTAACCGTGGATCTTAAATTCAAAAATCTACCACTCTATTACTGCACTACCACAGGGCATTCATTCACTGATTGGATACTATTTTAATGAGATCATTTTCATGTGGATAAAGAATAAAAATATTTTCAGCTAAACCGTAGGAACAAAAAGCCATTAAAATTTTTAGATAAGAACAATTTAATGTTTATTATTCACTGAAAGACATAACATAATTATTAGTTTTAAATATAACTAAGAATTTCCACATCTTTTGTTTTCAAAATGTGAGCTTGAAGGAATATCTACATAAAGTATTTTTAAAAATTTGAGTTAATATTAATTATAATGATTAGATGTTTGCAGATTTACAAGTCTTATATATTTATTTTATAACAATCTATATGTTCATTTTTACAAATAACACAACATAAAAGATTTTAATAATCTTTGTGATTTGTTTTGTGCAGATTTTATGGTGAATTCAAAGTATAATCTTTCAAGATCTAAAAGACTTCATGATCATTATCATCATGTTTTATGCATAAAAAATACAATGTATTGTAGTGTAACTACTCCTCGAAGGCTTTTACTGCTATGCTTATTATCAGTCATTGTTTGTGAAATATTTGTGCTTGAAATTTTTTGGTAATGGTATCTTGTGCAAAGCAGGTCTTGCAAGCCACATTTATTACCCTAATTATAAATTAGTAGTTATTCTAACAAGTTTCTTGTATGGAAATAAAATATGGATTACCCCTAAGAATAATATTCTGAAAATGAAATGGGAACTTATTCTTATGTTGCTGACTATGATGTATTGAATCTAGTAGTGAACACACATTTTCATTGGTTTGGACATGTGAATTGAATGAAAACTAATAATCTTTTTACAAACGGGTATTTTATTATAAACTTGAGCAGGGTTTTAGTGAAAAAATTTAGATTCTATTTACATTATAAAGATTATTTTAAAGACACTCTTAAGAGATGTAGTAACAATCTCTTTTATTTGGAAGATATAATTGATAGATAGAACATAATGTAGAATTATAATTAGGCAAGAGTTGAAATATTTTAGAAAGAAAAGTTTGCTTTAGAAATTAAGAGACAGCACAAGATGTCCATCAAATTAAGGGATCATCTTTGCTTTTTTCAATATTTTTAAAACATTTTTTCAAAAGTTCATGGTAATTTGATAGTGAATTTCTGTATATGAGTGCACCTTTCTTATAGCATTTTATTCTCTTTTCCTATTATCAACTCAGTATTTCCTTCACTGTAATTTGAAAATAAAAGGCACTTTTTTGCTTTTGTGGCAGTCTCGACAACCACATTTTGTCCATGGAGATTTAAACCCTAATTTTTTTTTACATGGGTTTTTTAAAAAATACTTTTTTATTTAGAATTAATATCAGTGAGATTATAATAATTTATCATATTAAATATCCAGAATATCATTTCTCTATTAAGCACTTGATGATTATTAGGATTAATCATTTTATTTATTTATTTTTTTAATGCAAAATCGTATAAATTTCACCAAATAAATTACGAAGTGAAAAAATATTTCCATCATTCTATAGGTTTTTTTTTTTCACTTTGTTCAAAAGTACTTCTACTTTACTTGTTTTTGAAAATAATATGTGTGTCTCAACCTTTTTTTACTGTGCAGCTTTCTTATCTTATTATTTTTATGCAGCCCTCTTTAAATGCTTTATAATATGAAATTATGTTCCTTTTAAAATAATTCAATACTATCTCATGAACAACTGGGACTTACATACCTAAATGAGCGGAGGCACAAAACTTAATTCAAGATTTAAACCTTGATTGTGGTAAGAACTGTTTATGCTTTCAAACAGTTATTTTTGTAATCAATTTTTAGTTTTATTTGGTTCTAATGGAATCAGTAGATTGGAAACCATTTTATACAAACAAGCGAGTGAAATTCAGATTTTTTTTTATTCATTCATTAATTTTTCTATTTTAACTGTAAAACTCACAATATTTCTTTAAACATTTACAGGATGTCTGTGAGAATATCATGAACCCTCAGGGATCCCCAGACCACAGATTAAGAATGCTGGTATATGTTACTGTTTGGAATGTACAGGTTTTTCAGATATTAAGTCATTAGACTGTTTCCTTACCAAAAACTGTTTTAAATTTGCTTATTTTGGATAATATCTATCATAACATTGGATTTATGTTATTTCAAGTATAATGACAAATTCTCTCTTATTGTATATTTGAGCATTCTTCAATTTTCCTGATAATACTGTATAAGCTCTACCTTTCCATATATGAACTCTATAAAGAACAAAAACTTTTTTTTATTGCTTAGAAAATTCTGGTTATGAATTTATTATATTTATATAATGTATAGACTAAGTCCGATATTGTAATTATATTTACAGAACTTAATACATTCTTCAATATTCTCAGCACACAAATTTAGATGATCCACTGTGTAGTTTCTCATATTTTGCTGATAGTTATAATGACGAGAAGAAAAGAAATGAGTATAATGGAAGATATACAGTGATAGAAATATTATATTACTATTATCTTTAAATCAAATCAATGCTCTAGCAAACATTTGATTTGTAAAAATGTAAAATTTCTATCCACCTTCCCCCATACAACTTTTAGATTATTACCATAATTTATTATTAGCTCCAAGTAATGTACACATTCATTAATGAACAGTTGAAATTTTCAATGTATAATCACATATTTTACAACATAATTGCTTTTAAATACATAAGTAGTAAATATCACTTTGCAACCATTTAAAAATAAGCTTACAAATCTTATTCATTAAATAGTATGTAATATTAGACTCACCACATTTTGTAAATACAGTAATATATAATTACACTCAAAGTATTGTATAAATACAAACAATGTAACATCCTTATTTTTAAATTAAATTACTTCTTTAAGTTCTTAACAAGCTATTTAATATCAGTTAATGCAGTGTGTTTATCAATTCAGCATCCATGTTCGCAAAATATATCAGAAATGTATTTGTTATATATTTAATTGAACCTATTGTTCAATTATGATGATGATAAAATCGATCTATTTAAAGAAGTGGTTTATACTTTTACAGATCAAAGTCTTATTAATGGCTTACAATGTTGCTTTAACTTATAAATAAAGATGTATTGTTTATACTATATGTCTCTATTTATGTATATATGTATGCTCATATATATTACTATCACTTCTGTATTGTATTTTCTATCTTCTTACAACTCAACCACAATTTTAATTTTTACTGTTTTATTCATTTCTTTTCATGTTGCATGAGAAACCCTGCAATAAATCATCTGAATTTGTATATTCAGATTAATAATGGATATATTGAGCATGATCTGCATATAAAATTATTGTTTTTGTCTTTTTGTTTATGTTACAAACTGTAAATACCAACATCTAACTAGTTAACATGATGCAATTGATATATAAATATTTGACTTAAAGAACATCTTGTGTCAACAAAATGAATATACAATTAGGATTTTCCATGTTTCACTAAAAATGTAGATTTTATTAGGAATAAAAAAAATAATGATCCTTTATGATTTATTCAAATGAGTGTAAAAACAATAGACAGTATGAAGCTAACTTCACAACAAATAAGGTATAAGATAGCAATTTTCTGTATGATCTGTAAACCTTATAATGCAAAGAGAGTTCTCTATTAGCATTTTGATGTTACTACAGCCAATTTTTTTTCTCAGAAACCATTTCATCTCATTATATTTTCTAATTACTTTTTAATTTATAAAAAATATCTTTCTGATCTGTATTATAAAAGAAAGTTATTCTTAATCTTCCAAAGACCATTATTTCATTTTGAGAAATCTTTATATGAAATCCAAGTTGTAACTAAGGTCATATAAAATCTGGCAACTATGAGCTGAGCAAAATTTATCATCATGACCTGATTCTAAAAATTGATTCTAAGAAATAACCAAAGTCTACAAAAAGTTTTAGGAATATCTTGCTAAGAAGAAAATGTGGTAGCAATTTATTAAATGATTCTTTTGAAATGTGTCATGATGAGGAAGATTATACAAAAGCTTTTAGGTTTAAAAAGTCCATGTTAGAAAATCTCCACCAACTGAAAAAAATGAAAATTTATGATTTTCATGAATATAATCAAATGCATTATGGGCAAAGCATTCAGAAGTAAGCTTTTAACTATGAAAGATATCGGCAAAAAGCAGAAAAATAAGAAGTGATTAAAAAACAAAGTCAAATTGATGTACTATTTTATAATTTAATATTTTTATTTAGGTTGTTTGTTATTGGTTTTATTGTGAGTAGTAAATAATTTTACTTATTTATTGTTTGACCGATCAGTATATATTAGAATATATGTACATTTCTATAAAATTATTAAAATAATTTGGTTTGTAAGCTTAAATGAAAAAACAACAACAAATAATATGTGACAAATATCTATGGCCAGAATATTGGTTTATTATAACTATACTTTTTTAAACATCAAAAATTAGAAGATTGCATAATCATCCAAAGAAATATTGTATTGTATTGTTTTTTTTTTGTTTGTCATTTCTACTATTTTTTTTTAACCATTCACGGATTTCATTTTTAATTTTTTTAACTTTCTTATTAGTGCAGATGGTAAACCACCCAATTTTGCTATCAAAGCAGCTATTGGTATGGCTGCAGGGGCTATCGGCGCTTTTGTTGGTACACCAGCAGAAATTTCTCTTATAAGAATGACAGCAGATGGCAGGTCAGTAGTTATGCTTGTGCATTTTCAAGTTATTTGAATTAATATAAATTAACTAAATTATTCTTATAACAACTGAGTCTTTGAAAAGTTTTTTTTTTTTTATTGAATATAGATTATGTGTTTTTCTGCATCATTTTTAAAATTCTGACTGAAGTATTATAGCAATTTATCTCATTCAAGTTAACCATTTACTTTGAAAATATATCTTATGTGTCAAAGCGTCGGCCGGGAAGTGAACCCCAGGACAACTGCTTGTAAGGCAGCTGTGCTAACCACTCGGCCACCAACGCTTGATTTACTTTGAAAAATATATATATATTTAAACATGCAGCTAAATTTTTATTCTTCTAAATATTGGAGGAGCTAAATATTCTTACAAAACATTTTTAGAAACTATTATGAAGCATCAACTTTTATCTATTATTATATATAGGTGTTGAAGGGTCTTGCCTTATGATATAATAGTTAGTACATAAACCTGCCATATTGCAGTCAGAGATTTGAATTCAGTTCTTTTTTTTTTTTCCAGTAAGCTGGACATTTTTAGTGAAGCATGAAATTTATTTTAATTTCGCTGGTTATAATCATTTCTCTTAGCCATGAGTATCCACTATTCTTAGCTATTAAGTAGTTGACCGTTTTAATAAGTTATGTTTTTTTTTTTGTAATTAATTAATGGAGTAAATCACTTTCCCCTCAGGCTATGAATAATATTGAGTTCACTCTGAATTTCTATCAATGTTGGCAATGTGAGGGTATAAACATCAAAAACTTAAAGATTTATGGATGGATGATTCTATTCCTGATCTTTTGTTAACAGTAGGTAATTTATTCATAGCCTGAAGGGAGAATGCTTTACTCTAAGTAATTATATAGTATTAGATAATATGTAATATTTTAACTGGTTGATTCTCCAGGCGCCATATTGAATTTTTTAAAAAACTGACCTGAGACACAATTTTCACAATAACTTCAGTTTTAATAATGTTAGAGCAAAAAAAATTACATTAATAGAAACTAGAAAAACAAAGGAAAACAAAAAGTCTAAGACAAATAGTGATAATCATTTAAAAAATAAGAAATTTCAACATCCGACATAATTATTACTTTATTGTTTGTTCGTAATTTCTAATTTATCATTAACTAAGTTTAAATTACATCTTTGGTGATAATTTCTTTGTATTCCTCACAAAATTATCTTTCAAACCATATATAATATGTCTTACCTGAGATAATCCATAGCTTCAGAATCTCCAAAAGTATTCGCATAAGAATTCTTCATTTTTATCTTGTACCCCAAAAGTTACCAAATCTCAAAGGTGTCTATAAGAAAAAGATTCATCCTAATAAAAGATACAAAACAAATCATTTCCAGAAGATAGATATGCATTTGTCATCATAGCAATTGGCTTCTTGTCTATCTAAAACTAGAAATTGTAGGCTACTGTCTGTATCACTGATAAAATGAGTTTCATCTCTTCATTTTATATTTTTTTGTGTACATCAGTGATGTTTATATTCTTTATGCACACCAGTGATGCTATCTTGTTATATTTATTGTCCCACAAAGATATAATTTATTTGCATATAGCTCATTTGCTAGCTATAGACTTGAAAATAATGTGATGCAAGATGTGGCAAAACTACTGACTCCACAGCATGAGTATCAAGGCATAGGCAAGAATCAGAATGATTCTTTGCCTGCATACAATTCCATGTGGTATATGCATAACCATTGTGGCTACTACTACACAAACATCATTTGAAATCTCTCTTTTATTGGTTTTAAGTGTTTATATTTTCACATGGTACTATGCCCAGTAAATTTTGTGAAAGCTTTATCAGCTGCAACCTTTCTGTATATTTGATTATCAGTTTTTAAAATATACCTTACACTGCTCTCTATATATGTAAATCATTACTTGTTATACAACCTTTCTGTACATTTGATTATCAGATTTTAAAATTTACATTGCACTGCTCTATCTATGTAAATCATTACACATAATATAAACATAATAAATTATTAATATCAAAGATATAAAATTACTGTACTTATGAATAATAATTTATATACTGTATAATAAAGAGCATAAATGAGTTTAATATTATATTATTTATATACTACACACACACACACCTATATAAACGCGTATTAATAAATCATACAAATAAATTTTATTAATAAATTTAAATTATTAAAAAATTTTAAAAAATCTACTAACAAAATACATATTCTGCGATTATGTTCACATCCCATTATATGCCTTGAATGCAAATGACCTGCGTGTTTTTAATCCATTTTCTCTATATAATCAGGACGATTACAATTTTCTGCCTTTATTGCTTCATGTAAACTAGAAAATTGTCCAAAAAAGAAAAAAATTAAATCTGCCTGTTTAAAAAAAAATTAATAAAAAATTCAAATTTCTTCTGATTTCAATCGAAAAAACGGCATTAAAAAGATATTTTAATGACGGAATGAATGCCCATATTTCTGTTGACATCATGCTTATAGTTTTTACATAATTTAAAAAAGAAAACAAACTTTTCAACCAATCCTGTAAGATGCGCGACTGGCAAGCAACAGAGTTTCAAGCCGTTAAAGCAGTGAACTTTCCAACTGCTATCTAAAATTAAATTTAATTAAACACATCATAGTCTATCCCAAAACAGATGGAACTAAATCCATTTTCGACTGTGGCCTAATATCATAATTTTGCTTTGTGAATATGAGTTAAGGCTGATTTTATTATTGCTGTGTAAACATTCCTATAAATTGGATGTTGTCTCTGCAAACTGTGATCGAAAATGAATTCATTTTTTTTTGCTTTGCAGATAGACTTCTATATTATGAGATATTGAATTTAATTTAATATTACACTTGGAGTATTCACTATTCCAAAATATTGCATATCATCTTGCACCCACAATTACAAAATTATATATTTATGATATATAATGATTCTGTCTTATGAATGTGATTGAAAACTGTGTAAACATTCCTATGGATTAAATGTTGGTTCTCATAATTGATATTAATTAAATTTGCTTTCTTATTACTTATAAGCTGTAAATGAAAAAACAACTTTTGAACAGTCACATGGAGAACAAAAGCTTATCCATCATTTCTCCCTTCACATATGTATATATATATATTAAATTAAATATTTTCATTGATTAAGATGTAATATAAATGAATATAAGAAAATTATTTATGTAAATAGCTAGAGAAATATGTTTCATATAGTATACAATTATGGATGGTTGCTCACCAACATGCATTAGCCAGCGTGGTGAGTTTATTGGCTTTTTACCTCTGAGTTTAAGATCAAGAAACACTATGATCTTTCTTCTCATTTACCTGATAAGGCAGAATGAATGTGTGTGTGAATGAAAATTTTTTCCTAATAGATATATACAATCATGACACAAAAATAAATCATGGCCCTTATTTCCAGAAGGCTGTAAAGTCACCAGCCAAGGCAGCGGTTGGTAACTGAAGGTGGCTGGTGCTAAGAATCCTCTGATTGCGGACCCAGGCTGCCATTTGATGATGACTTTTTATTTAGGTACTTACAACTGCAGATCACTTTCAAGTGAAGGAAGATTGCAAGAATTGGAAGAAGAACTGTCTAATATTAAATGGGACATTATTGAACTTTGTGAAGTTAGAAGAAAAGATGAAGAGACAATTGATTTAAAAAATGGAGATTTACTGTACTACAAAGACACAAATATTGTAAGTGCAAGTGGAGTAGGATTCATTATAAATAAAAAGTGGAAGAACAACTATGTGGAGATTGATGGTTTATCAGATAGAGTGGCAAGATTAATTATTCAACTTAATACCAAATGCAGATAATTCAGGTTTATACCTCCAACAAGTTCTCAGAGTGATGAAGTAGTGCAAAAGGCTTTTGATTAGATTAAACAACATGGGAGACTTTAATGCTAAAATTGGTAAACAAATGAAATATTGAAAGTGCTACAACTAAATTTGATTATGATAATAGAAATGAGAAAAGGCATAGACTTGTGGAGTTTTGTAGAAAAAGGAAAACTTTATATTATGAATTTTTTTTTTGAGAAAAATATTAAAAGAAAATGGATATGGAAGCATCCAAATGAAGGTACAGCAGAATTGGATTATATTTTGAATAACAGAAAATACATATTTCAGGATTGTAATGTTCTTAATAAATTCAATACCGGAAGTGATCATCCATTAGTAAGATGTAAGATACATGTTAATGCAAAACTTGAGAGACAAAAATTATTAAGTTGACATTCCTATGAACATTGTAATGAATTTAAATTAGAACTTGCAAATCGGTTTCAGTTATTAGTAGATTTTGAATATGATTCTGATTTGAATGAAATTAATAATAAAATAACTGATACACATTTAAAAACTGCAAAAAAATAGCTGGTAGAAAAAAGCAGTAATTGACCAATAAAATTTCTACTGAGACTAAAGAATTTATGAAGAAAAGAAGGAATAGGAATATATATAAAAATGATGGATTAAAAAGGATTGAATAGCTCAAATTTTGTAAAATGGTGCGAAAAAGAGTTGATAATGATATAAGAAAGTATAATTGTGAACTAGCAAGGAAAGCTGTAGAAGAAAATAAAAGTCTCAAGAGTGTAAAACAACATGTTGCTATTGGTAGAAAACTTATATCTGCAATAAGAAAAAAAGTTGGAACTGTTACTGAAAAGAGAGATGACATCATGAAATGGGTAGAAAAGTTTTATCAAGAATTATATAATAATAAAGAACAAGTATCTCCTACATTTATTATATCTTCTGAATTGCCCAGAATTTTAAATGAAAAAGTGAGACCTGTATTTAAATTTATGTAGAAAGGAAAAGCTCCAGATAATGATGGAATTATAATCAATATATTAAAAGAAGCAGGTGAAGAAATAGAAACATTTTTGGCAAAGTTATATACCAATGTCTAAATGATAAAGATGTGTCAGACGATTGAAAGAATGCAGTATTAATATTAATATTTAAGAAAGATGATTCAGAAGATATTAGAAATTACAGACCTATCAGTCTTATCAATTCTATACAAAATTTTTACTAAGATAATTACAACTTGTCTACAGATAGCATTGGATTTCAACCAACCAAGAGAACAAGCTTGATTTAAAAGTGGTTTTAGTACAGTAGATCATATCCAGGTATTGAGAGAAGTTATAGAAAGGACCAATGAATATGAGTTACCATTATGCTTTGGCTTTGCAGATTATGAAAAGGCATTTGATTCTATAAGCATTTCTTCCATAGTTAAACCATTGGATTGTCAAGGTGTAGACCCAGGATATTGTCATATTTTGAAGAGTATTTATAAAATGTAACAATTAGATTACATAATGATACTAAGAAGGTTATCATTAGGATGACTCCATATCTCCAAAACCTTTTACAGCAGTGTTGAAAGAAGTATTTTGTGGATTGAAATGGGAAGCTAAAGGAGTAAAAGTAAGTGAGATTATTTAAGTCATATTAGATTTTACAGATGATGTAGTTTTTTTGCAAATAATGCTTCAGAGCCTCAGGAAATATTGCAAGAGTTATCAAATGAAAATAAGAAAGTAGGACTAAAAGTAAATGTTAAAAAAACTAAAGTAATGTTCAATGGATTTTTCAAAAGGTGAAAATAAAGATTGATTATGATGAGTTAGAAGAAGTTAATAACTACTAATACCTTGGTAAGATTATTACTACAGATGGAAACATAATGGATGGAATTAATTCCAAGGGTACTTGTGAAATAACTTAATACTGAAAGGAAATATACCTATGTGTTTGAAAAGGAAGGTTTCTAATAAATGTGTTTTACCAGTTCTTACCTATGAATCTGAGACTTGGTTACTTAATATAAGAGCAATACAAGTCTTCAGACCACTCAAAGAAGTATGGAGAGATGCATGTTATGAGTAACAAGAAGAGATCGGAAATGCAATATATGGTTAAGAGAACAATCGGGTCTTACTGACATCATTGAAAGAATTAAAAGACAAGTGGAGGTGGGCTGAACATATTGCTAGAAGAGATGATAATAGATGGACAATTGAAATCTTAAAACCCAGAAAGAGATCACATGTGAGATGGGTGGACGAAATAAGAAAGTGTGCAGGAGTGATGTGGAGAAGAGAGAGTAGAGATTGGAGAATGGATTGAACTTGGAGAGACTTTCATCCTGCAACAGATTGATAAAAATTGACAACGATGAATGATGCCCTAGGTAATTACCAATTGAAATTGATAACCTCAAGCTAAACTATTTGCTCTAATAACCAACAATAGCTTTTGCTCAGAATTTAATTAGAAATACACTGTACATGTCTGCCATGATCATTAAACAAAATACTTATTTATTTTTCATTTATTAGATTAATAAATATGCATTTAATAAAGTGATATAACCTTGTTTCTTACCAACTATTATATTTTAAAAACTTCTTTTATTACAAAAAAAAAAGAGTCATTTATTGAAGAAAATTTTAATTAAACTTTACATGCATATTTTAAATAATGTCAGCTTCAGATAGTTTTTAAATAAATAAAAATTGCTTCTGTAAATAATAATTTCCTCCACACAAAAATTATAAGAATATTGTTTTTATTATTGTTCTAAAAAAGTTTCTCATACTCTTAATATTAATAAATTTGATCTTTAATTTAGATTTTATTTTTTATAAAAAAAAATTTAAATAGTAGTTTACTACTTTCTTTGAATAAAATATTGTTTTTAATATACAATTGTTGATATGAAACTAAATAAGAGGTATGAATTTATTATGTGAAGTATTAAAATATTATTTTATGGAAGTAATGCTATATAATTTTATATATATATGCATGTTGAATGGAAAATGGCTACTGATGATGTCTGGAATTATCATAGTAAAATAAATTTGTTTCAGTATTCACACAATTGTGCTTGTGATCATTTAATATAATAGTTTTGGCACCTAGCATGTCTGATATATCATGTGATATGACATGTGATCAAACTGTTGTACACTATAACACTTTTCTGTAGAAAAAAACAAATGCAACTCAGCTCTTAATATTTTAAATAAAATATTCTTTTTCTTACTCCCTTCTTTTAATATTCCAATATTCTAACCTTATTTATTCAACTTATTTTTTTTTAATTTTCTATCTTAGAGTAATAATGTATTGGCATTATAATTATAGGCTTCCTATGGCAGAAAGGCGAGGTTACACAAATGTATTCAATGCCCTTTTTAGGATAACACGAGAAGAAGGACTGTTAACACTTTGGAGAGTAAGTTGTTAATCATTTAATTTTGAATATACTATATTTAAAAAAAGTTAATTTTATATTGTAAAATTTAGCCAAATGTTTTTAAGTTTTTGTTTTGAAAGAGAATACAATTGTTTTTTTAATATACAGTATATATATTTATTTGAGATAGAAAGAAAAAGGATGAAAGAAATTACATGTTTCTTTTTTTTTTTTAAAAAATTTTTGTATGCATTTAATAATACAAATTGTCATTATCATATCTCACCTTACCTTCAAATAATGGACTAGTCCAGATTCCATTTAATCTAGATAGGATTGAGCATTCATTGCCATAAACCTATGCATATATATATAGATAACACATAGCCCTTTAACAAGAACAAACTAAATCAAAAATGTTTCCATTAAGGATGAAGTTCTGACAATAAATAGTCAATTTTTTTGAAGGGTAGAGTCAGAGAACTACTGTCAAACGCAGTATACACGTTTTCCAGAGAATTACTATTACAAAGCTGAAAGGCAGAATTCACCTTCTTCATACATCTTCTGCAGAGAACTACTGTCAAACCTGAATACAGTATATATGAATTCCAGAAAACTACTGTCACAAAGCTGAAAGACAGAATCTTCTTTCTCCAGAGATTAGTGAACAAGCTAAATGGTTGATACAGCGAGGCAAGTCCACATTCAGGGCTGGAAGCTACTGGAACCAAACATTGGCATGAAGTAAACTGTCACAGTATAGCTGGAATTATCATCGGAGCTACTCATGAGGCAGGCTGTCAAAATACATCGGAAGTGATAGAAAACTTATAAGGACAATTGCAGTCTCTTCCATACTTCACCCCAGAACTAGGAGCTACAATTTGCCAACAGTAGTAGGCAGAATATTAACCATTATAAAATATATCAAAAAAACCAGTGTATATTTATTTGTTCTCATATTCGGTAATATAATATTAGAAAAGTATTTACGTGCATTCATGTTTACTTTGAGTCTGCGGTTATTAAATCACATATATAATCCAGAGAAAATACAATAGATTTGATGCAGTCAATAAAATAAAAAAGTTTAAAACGACAAAATCTTGCCTTCGCCAGTCATTAAATTTTGTCATTAATCTTAAAAAAAAAAAATTGACCGCTAATGTTATTGCATGTCAATAAAAAAAATTTTAAATCAAATGAGAGTGGCTACTCTTATTAATAAAGGCAGAAGATTTTGTCTTGAATCAAAGATTGAATTATGCAAACAGTAGCTTGTCAAATAAAAGGTAAAAATCAATTTGAGTTGTTACTCTCACAAATAAAAGTAAAATTTTTTCTCTCATGACATAAAGAAGGAAAAAAAAAAGAAAATGACTAAATTTGGCTCAATTGAAGAATTCGATCCAATCTATTCAGAGAATTGGCCAAACTATAAACATTGAGTAATCTCTATTTACAGGCTAATTAAATAAGACATCTTGTCAAAATTAGCCACACTCATATCTATTATTGGTACTCAGATTTATGAAGTCTTTAAAGCCCAAGTAACCCCTGAGTTTCTGGCTAACATGGATTTTATCAAGACATTGTCTTTACTAACTAACTTTTTCATTCCAAAAACTCCTAATGATAATGCAGAGATATCATTTCAATCTCTGTACCCAATGCGAAGGGGAAAAATCTAGAGATTTTGCTATGAACTTAAACTAGCTTTAAAATGCAATTTCAAAGACTTCCTTAGCTCTGCAAGATTATGAATGAGAGACCATAGTCTCAGAGTCAAGTTCCTAATGGACCCTGACATAACAGTTGATTCCGCTTTGTTTCAAGTGACTCTTACGGAATCAACAGCTAGTCAAGCAAATCCATTGAAAAAAATAGATTATAGCATTCAAACACGTTGAGAAGAAAATTGGGTTGGTCAAACACTTAGCTGACAATAAAAGTTACTGCTCATATAAATCAACAATGAATGAAAAGCATTGTTATAGATGTGATCAACCGATACATACACTCATTGAATGTCTACACTAGTATACGGTGTGAACATATTGCAATCATGTTAGCCACATAAAAGCTGCATTTTACTTGGAAACAACAAGTTATTAATAACAGAATGGATAAGACCATTCCAAAAAACAAGAAGGCAATTTTAAAATCGAAGAAATAAAATGCCTGTGTAAAACAATATGAGAGGCATTGATTCTGCTTTTAAGTGCAGAAAACTTATTAATGATACGCCTGTAACAATGGAACTGGACACCGGGTCTGCAGTGTCCATTATATCAAAAAAGACACGGACTATTATTAATAAGAATAATAAATATCAGCTGCATCCTAGCAGCAAGATAATTAGTGGTTACTGAAGCAATCTAGTAGTACTCTTGGGTCAGGCAAGAGTGAAAGTTGTAATGACTAATAAAACTAGATATCTGCCTCTTGTTGTATCTACTGTTAAGCAGAACAATTTATTAGGATGTGACTGATTCACTCATTTAGATTTTACAGTGACTAAAGTGAACTGCATACAACAATAAATTCAAACAAGGTCTACCCAGAAGTATCTGGGTTTGAACCCTAAACTAATGCAAGAAGCTAAAAGTGCAAAAATGTGGATAGATAGTCCTATGCCACATGGTTAAGGAAACCATCAAATGGGTTCTAGAAGTGGTGATCAAAGTTAAAAGATCACAAACAGTGGTGGTTAAAACTGCTGATGGACAACAACATCATCATCCCAGACAGCAACTAAGGTTAAATTATAGATCACTAGCCATCAGAAAAGCCTCATCAGATGACAAAGAGTGGCAAGCCAACAATGATGAGTCATCAGCCAGCTATGATGAACCTACAGTTCCAAGACCAGTCATCAGAAAAGCCTCATCAGATGACAAAAAGCCGCAAGCCAACAGTGATGAGACATCAGCCAGATGTGATGAACCTACAGTTCCAAGATCTCTGAACAATGACTGGACTTGCTGAGATCACAAACCAGATGAAACTACAAAGCGAAGAAGACGCCTACTAATGCATCTTCATGACTACTTTCTCCAGGGTTAATTTTAGTCAGGAGGAGGGAATGTTATATCTTATCTTACCTTCACATAATGGATTAGTCCAAGTTCCATCTTAGTTAAATCGGATAGAGCAGGGGTGTCCAACAAGTTGATGTGATCCACCCGTCGATTGCAAAGCCATTTTTGTGGTCAATCGCAAGGCCAATCTGGCAAGAGCTGTCGGGTAACGAGTGAAACAAATTAAGTCAAGATTTTCAATTTTTGTTTTTGTTATTTTGTTTTTGTTCTAATTTTTTTTTTCAATTCTAGATAGGTGAAGTCCACTAAACTGTATTATTATTGAAAATAATATTTTTAATCTTGATTTAATGTAGCTAATTTGAATTAATAAATATTGTTAATAATTACTCATGTTGCTTTAATTCCCCTGGACATGAGTTTTTTGGCCCATTAAATAATTATTATTTTTTACTAGGTAGATATATAAAAATAGTATGTATTTCACACCTCCCTCTACTTAGACTACGCCTATGATAACAAGTTGATCGCCTATGACAATAAATTGATTGCAACACATTTTAAAAATAAAAAGTAGATCTTATGAACACAAAAGTCGGCCACTCCTGAGATAGAGCATTCATTGCCATGAAGCGATGAACTTATGCATATACCAATAGATAATGCTTAGCCAAAGGTAAGAATGGGTCAATTCCAAATGATTCCACTAATGATAGGGATCTGGCAATAAATAGTCAGCTTTTTGAAGGTAGGGTCAGAGAACTAACTACTGTCAAACCTGAACTCAGTATACACACTCTCTGGAGAATTACTGATACAAAGCTGAAAAGCAAGAATCTTAATTTTTCAGACAATAGCGAATAAACTAAATAGTTGATGCAGTGAGGCAAGTTCACATTCAGGATTGGAAGCTACTGGAAGCAAACATTGGCATGAGGCAGCTTGCGACGTTACAGCTGGAATTGATAGGAAACTTATAAGGGCAATTGCAGCCCTTTCTTCCATAGTTCACTCTAGAACTAGGAGCTATACCTCGCCAACAGTAATAGGCAGAGTGTAGACGTGAAATATATTGTAAATACGAGTATATTTTTTTTTGTTTTTTTTATATTTACACGCGTTTGTATTTACTTTGAGTCTGAGATTATTAAATCACATATATAATTCAGACAAAACACAACACAAATAAAATTAATTTTATTTTACTGTCATTGATATAATAGTTTATATGAAAGAAATTGAAATAAAATGAACAATAGTACTTTTACACCCAGGACTCATATTTTTATCAGATAAATTCTTCATTTGCTTTAAATTGAAAATTTATTTTACATATTTAAAATTGTTGTATCACTATGTTTTTATTTTTTTGAAGCTGGCAAAATGTGAGCAATTCTCTTAACCTGTTAAAAAACAATTCTTGATTAAAGATTCACATAAGTTCATTATATGAATTTTCTTTTAATGCATTTCAAAAAAATATCATTTTGATTGCTATAATAAGATTGCACTCTTCTGTATTAATAGTAATTCCCTACAATTTTCTCAATCTCTCCTATGTTCATTAAATTCAAAATATCTTACACATCTTTATACAATACAATATTCTGATAGTTTGTAATCATATAGAATATTATAATAATTAACGTTCAAACTAACAATAGTGATTAAACCCAACACTTTACAATATTTTAAATTATTCAATTACAAGAACTTTTTCAGAATATTGATTACATTTCCAGATGTATCATCTAACTGTATGTAGTTATTAATAGTAATAATCTGCCAAAGAGAGCTTTTTTTTCATACTTCGCACGGGTAAAAGTCATGGTTCTGGATATTACCTTCTGATGAAGGATCATCTCATATTCTTGATGCTGATATACATTTTTTATTGATTCTTTGCTGTTATCTCATCTAGATTCTAGTTAGCATAAAACAATAATAATTAATTAATTATCCTTAATTAATCATGAATGAAAAATGTATATTTATGAGAATAAGAATACGCTGATTAAACAATATGTTATAATACAATATAATAAATATAGAATAAATACATGACAATAAAAATACTAGTAAACTTACAAAACTTCCTCAAAATTTTCTTTACAACTATGCTTTCAACATTTGAGAAAATCTATTTGCTTAGAAGATGAAGCTATGGTTGTGAAGAAAATTTTATAGTAGTTTATAATTTTACTAACATTTTGGTTGTTACATGTTTATTCTATTTTTAAAAATATAAATAATCAATATAACTAGATCATGTGTGCATTAAAGAAGTTTGAATTCTTACATTCATCAGATATTTATTTGTTTTTTAATTAAACATTACTTTTATTTTTTACTTTATTTCATTATTATCTACCAATATTTGTGGAATTATCTCTTTATCAATTTTACAACTTAAATGTTATGATATGGAACAAATATTATCACACACACACAAAAAAAACATTAAATTTCATTTTCAGACATCAAATCTTATTTGCTCTCACAAGATATCAAAATACTCTCTCCAAAATCTCAAAATAGAGAAAAAAGTTTACATTATATCTATAAATTTATGAATTGTCTATATTTCAAATACAGACTTTTTTAAATTGAAATAAATATTTTTTTTACCAGTATTATTTTTTCAAATGGATTGTGCATTTGTGAATATTAGAGCCCATATACATATGATGAATCTTGAAATTTTTATAACATTGAAGTCAATTTTTTTGATCAGAATGTCTATTTATTAATATGCAATAGAATTTACTTTACCTAGTATGATTCTAAATTCATATGTGAGTTATACATACGTTACATTGTACAATGGTTTACTAATTTATTATTCTTATTTTGTCTTGATTGCCTTGTATATCCAGGCATCAAAGAAGCCCAACTCTGAATCAGGTTAGCACATATTTTAATATAGCAAATAACAGACTACAATTTAAGGCTCTAAACTAAGTCTTGGCAAGTTATCTACTTCTTCTTGGTACTACATCATTGTATTAGGAATATACTGAAAAGCAGTCTTTTACCTTGGTAGTTTGGTATCTTTGTTCTGTAGATTACAAGCTAAGGCTTTTTTTCTGTTGATGCAAGACAATAAATATTGCTGATATCCTTTTTATTTGGCCAACTTCGCAAAGAATATACGCAAGTACTAGATAACTCATTGCTGAATGAAATTTAAGCATCTTTTTTGACATGCTTTTTAATACTTCTATGTCATCACTTGCCTATTGACCAAAAAATGAGTTTTCCAAAGCTCAGAAATTAATCCGCTCAGTCTGTTTTTTAAAAATATCTGATTTTTGCACTTGTTTTCGAAATACTTAAGTATTTGCAGTCTCCATGGAGAATAAGTTCTTTATCAAATTTTAGCATTTAATATTTTTTTTAATTTTTACATATTAAAAATTTGTAGGTTGAAGATATTGGTTTTATGTTGCAGGTTGACAAAACTAAATTTTCTAGAATAAATTCTGATTGTAAATTATGATTTGTACTATAATTAAAAGTTTTTGAACATTATATCCTTGGCGTATAAAGCTGTGTTATTTACTGAAACTACCCCCTAACCACAGTAAAATGGAATTTAAGCTCTGTGATTTTTGCAAACACGCATTACACAATTTGTATAGCTCATGATATTAACCATACACATTACTTCAATTTAACAGCCTTGAATAATTCCAAAAGTTACTTAATAATCCTCTTTTTAGTTTTTTTTACAAAGTCAAAATATTCCAAATAATAAAATAAAAAAGTAATGAAAATTATTCAATGCTGGAATTTGCCCTAACACATCTACCTATCTGGTGGTACGTACTTTTATATGATATACATATATATTTATTTATTGTATCTACATTTCTTTTCATCTTTGCATCAGCAATTCTATAGCAGAAAAACCTTTATTTTTAAATTACTTTTCTAATTTTAAATCCTACATAATATTAAACTATTTTAATTTTAATTTTATGGCTGGCTCTGTGACTTGATTCAAGATTACAAATATATAAACTTAAAAATATGTATATACATATACTCATAAACATACACACAAACATCTATTGAGTTATTTAAGAATTAGTGTTATCTCATAATAGTGTTCTGTTAACATAAAAATTTAATAATTAATATACGCTTAAATTCAGTGGCTTTTATATATTAAAAGAAATATTATTAATTTCAATTTGGATTTTATTGGATTTATTTAGTCTATTATATAGCTATTTGAATAGTTATGTGAATTGCAAATATAATAATTAAATATTTATCATTGTTGTAGGGGTGTGGTCCAACAGTAGCCCGTGCCATGGTTGTAAATGCTGCTCAGTTAGCCTCTTATTCCCAAGCCAAGCAGTTTTTATTAGGAACAGGTAATCATATTATTTTAGTTAATTTTTTTTTATTATTTATTTGTCTGGTTGATGAGATAGAGTAATTTTTTTACCAATTTAAATTTCAGATCATTTTTAAAACTTTATGTGGATATCTTTAAGTCAGTAGTGGATTTCTGCATTAGCATAGGAAATATTACCCATTGCAGACCGCACATCTTGAGAATCCTCAGATTATCCTAACAAAAAAAATTTGCAAATATGCCTTTATTTTTAAAAATAAGGCCAATTTTATATATTATAAGAAATATTTATAACTCGATTTTTTTTATAAAATCTTTAATTAACATTTATCTTATGCACCTTTAATCTTGATAATTTAAAGTACAATTTTTGGGACTGTCCAGACTACAACTATTGTCTTTGCACTGCCTGCAGAAAAAAGGCAATGCAATATAGCTTTTACTTTCATTGATACTTCATGTATATCCATAAAATTTAATTCATTATTTTTTAATTTTATTTAATAAAATAAATACTTTATTGTAACAGTAATATAAATAAAATATTATAAGTGTTCCATATATAAAAATGTAGAAGAATTTGCAGTAATTAATGCCCAAAAATGAGCGCTTGTAAATTACAAGACTGGTGAATTTTTCTCTGAATGAATATCTTTGTTATCTATTAAAGTAGGTTTGATATTTTTTCAATTTATTTTTTATGTTTTTAAATAAGATTTTAGATATAAAAAAGAATATACTCAAAAATCAATTTAATTATTGATTTATAGATTTTCAATAAGGGATGGCTTAATTAATAATCTGAATTATACAAAAGTGATATATTTATTTCAGTTCTGCTATAATGTGGTGCTTGCTTTCCTGTAATTCTCCACGCTATGCAAAGTGGGTTCCAAATCAAAACTTGAAAAATGACAATAATTTAAAATATATTACCAGTAATGTTTTCTAAATCAAAGAATGTTGTTAAAAAAAAATATGAATACCTAAGTAATAGCAGCTTCTGGCTTTATTAAAGTACATTGACCATTTACATCATAGATATTACAAATGTTTTTTTATCAATATTATTGTTTTCTAAATAGTCTTATTTATTTATTTGAAGCTAAGAAAGTTAATAATTTGTAATCAGTCCAAATATTTGATTTTATGTGTATTTGTTAGCTTTGTTTTCATCGTTAATTATTATTTTTCATATTAAAAATACAAAATGATTTTGATTATAATGATAGCATATATAATAATCAGTATATAATTTTTTAAAACATGCAATAAAAAGGTTGTATATATGTTTAGCATACTGTTTGAATAAAATACTATGATTGGTTATAATCTGTAATGGTTTATATGTATGTGTGCACGCTTACTGGATATTTTTAACAGTTTAGTTCGACAAAGGAAATTGCATATAAGCAATCACAAGAATTATGCTGTACTAAAGTGTTTCCTCATACATTAACTACATTGGAACAAATTTGAACTCTAGATATATATGTTCTAGAATTGAACTGACTGAATTTTAAAATGTTATTGTGGAGACCCACTTTTTATTTATATCTCAGGATTTTCACCTGCGTAATCTGTTTACTTTATACTGAAATTATTTGTCAAGAGATTACTGAAGATAGTGTGGAGAGTGGTGGGTCATGTGAAAGTCTGTGCTCATATACCCTATATATTACATATATAAAACCAGGTATATAATAAGCCTGTATGTTTCAGTTATTACATAGTAGAGATGTCTGCCCATCCCTTGTACTAAATGGATTATGTCCTGTGTATGAGGGGTCAGATTGACTTTAGGTCAACATGGGTGTGACAAGAATCTCGGCCTTAGGGTGGTCTTTGAGCGTTCCATCATCAGATTTTCAATTAGATGGACAGTTAAAGAGTTGGAGTGTGGAGTAGATTGAAACCTGTCCATTAAAGTATGAGGATTGGCTATCTTAATATATATCTGAGCACTTATAGCATATATGTGTAGAGATGGTAATCTGGACCAACTGATGATTTCTGGTTTAGCATGAAATACGTATATTGGTGATTATTTATATTTTCAACATATATGTGTTCAAGTGTATCAGTGTTATGAGATAGTGTGGAGAGTGGTGGGTTGTGTGAAAGTCTGTGCTCATATACTCTATATATTGAATAAAGTTTAGAAATTCACAGTGTCTAATAAAGGAAATGTTATCAATTTTCAGATTTTTAGTTTTTGATGATGACATGAGCTTCTATTTTATTTTACCTGGATATTTTTTAATATTATATTATGGAAAAGTATTATGGCAATTATTTATCTTTTTTGATATTGAAGTTAAATGATTATTAAAGTTGTTTGGTCCATGTTTATCAAGTCTTACCTTTATTATTAACTGATTTTAAAAGTTTATCTTTTTTTTTTTTTTTGAATGACATATTATCACTCTGAGATTTATCCAGATTATGAGATCCTACTGTTAGCAAGGTTGAGGATAATATAATTGTTATGGATATTATGGTACTAGAGTTTCATCTCAAATATTGTACTCATGGTCTCTCCAATCTCCGAAAAAAGAATGGCTAAGAAGACATTTACCAGACTTTCCAAATACAAACAGTGAGAATTTTAGTACTTTTCCTTTTTTGTTTTCTCTCTAGCTAAGAATTATTAAATTATAATATTTGTTGATAGTTCTTCAAAATAAGTTCAGATATTTTATCAAATGCCATTTATGTAGAAATAATAAAAATCACCATAGAGAATAAATCAGTTTATTATGGTATCCATTAAAATTAATAAACATTTTTTCATCAATATTAGATTATTTATAAATGATAGTAATGTACACCTCCACCCTTCCCTAATGTCTGAGTATAATAAAAGCAATAGGAATCCCATAGATAATATAATTTGAAATTAAGCATAATCCTTAAAAAAATGCTTCAGTCAATAAATAGCATTTGGAAAATGAAAGAGTAATTGAAGGCCATGATTTAGATTAGTAGTTATCAAATGGTTTGCTATGGCATATTATGGGCTTATGAATTATATATATAGGTTTTTTTTTCAAGTCACAATCAGGTTTAGGATCGCCCTTCCCATTGAGTAACTAATCTGCCATTATTCCAGCTGTCCATTCAGTATTGATCAGTGAAAGAGATCTAGATATTAATAGTTAGAGTTGAAAGTTTTTAAGTTATTTTGAAATAATTAGGTAATTATTGTTACATTAATTATAAAAACAAAAAATATAATGATTTGGTTTTCATCAATGGTTGGGGAAGAGAACCATTCTTTTATGAGTACTGAGCTCATGGTTTGAGTTTACTTTTCTACAGATATTTCTTTTTTAGTAAACATTAAGCAACTGCAAACTCAACAATTTATGATCACACAGGTGTTATTATAAAGTGAAAAAATCATTGTTTAAATGGCAAAGATCAAATATTAGTCAAACAAAATATTGCCCTGAATTAAATATATAAGAGTAGAATGTATGATAATTAATCTTAAATTAAAATTGAATTACTAAACATTATCTTTAAATTTTTGCTAACAAACAACTTCTTAATTTTTATTAATTATTTGCCAAAAAAATTAGATCCAGTATATATATATATATACCCCTCAATTTTTTCCAAGACTATTTTCTATTTCGCTAACTATCAAACTCGTTAACTTTTTTTTTTTTTTAAATTATAAATCATTTTCTTCTATATATCCCTTAGTCCTTCAAACTTTCCCAACATATCCATTGTAATTATTTTGTTCTTAAATATATGCTCAATTCAGTTTTTTGCCTATTTTATAATTTCAACAATAGATCATCTTTTTCTGTTTACTCTCTTTAATATTTCATACCTTATTCTTCCAACTTATCTTTTTCATTTTCAAATTCACATTTCAAAAGTTTCCTTTTTTCAATGATCCATATTTTTATTACCTATAAAATTGCCCTCTAAATAAAACGTTTAACAAAATTAACATTTTAATATTTCATTAATTCAGTGTATATTATTGCGTAGTTTTAGAAATAATTTTATTGCTTATTTAGTCTAATATTGTTTAACATCTTTTTATTTTATTTTTCAGTAGTGTACATTAAATATGAAGAACAATTGATACGTCTTTGTTTTTATTTATATAATAAAAATACATGATTATGAAATTTTGTTATAATTCTACTTTATTTAATCCCTTTTATAAAAATAATGGGTTACGTATATAAACATTGAGCAAAAGTCATGTTATAACTAATATTGTTAATTTTATTTTGAAAAGTTATTTTTAAAATATTATATTTGTTTTAAATTTAAATAGTTAAACAAAATAGATTTATTTTGTTTTTAAAATAAATGCTGTTTATTGTCATATCAATGGATTCTCTTCCGCTCTAAATATATTCTCAATCAATTTTAAATTTATTTAATAATTACCTTTTTTGTTTATAAACATTTTTTCAATATTTGCACATGCTAAAATAATTATTTCAAGGGAAATCCAAAATAAGTGTAGGCAAACAAACATCAATGATCATTAAGAGTTGTTATTGGCTTAATTTCATCAATCTGTTTTTGTATAGACAAATTAACATACTTAGATCCTCATTTTTTTTTTTATACAACTTGACTTTTCTTCTTATTATATGCTAATGATATATTTTTATTTTAGAATAAAATCATTGAATATGGCAGTATTTTTCAACTGTTTCTGGCTACTTTAGTTTTTTTCTTATGGAAAGCATTGTACTCTAGTACCCATTTATTCACAATATTTAATCTTCAGTCTTGTCACAGATACTGAAATTTGCTTGTTTAATGAAGTTTATTTAAACTTCTTTGGATTAATAATTTCACTCTTTTTAGTCAAATTGCAATCTTTAGTATCTATAGTCCGTAGATATAAGTCACTATCCACCTTTATTATAAAGAGGAGGTTGCCTTGACAACAGATTGATATTGGTATTGTTTAGGTGTGGACTGCTTTCATGTTTGCAACATATATAATTCACACATTTTTTATACAATTTATTAGCAATATTTTACACACATTTAAATATTAAATTAAAGAGAAAAAAACCCCATGAATTTAGTAAATAATAAATATGACCTATCTATTTTATTTTTTTCTATCTTAATGTCATAGCTCCCTGTAAGCAAAAGACTAGTTTTTCAGTATTTACAAATAGATTATATTGGATTGTTAAATAAAAAAATAAACTTTATTCAATAAGCTGATTTGGATTTTAATTAAACAAGGAAATAGAAGAGGAGGAAATATATTAATAAGAAAAAATTGTAAAAAAAAAAAAAAAAGATACCTCAATTTAAATAATTATCTTCAATTGGTTCAAGATAACTGAAGTGTTATTGTCTATATTTCATTTATAGAAAATGATTATCTTAATTTTTTTTAAAAAAAAATTGTGGATAATTAAAACTATGGATATAGATGTGTGGGCATTAGAAGAATAATACATTTATTCAGTGATAATTTTTTTTTTACTCTTATCCTATCTTATCAGCGAGAATTGGATTGCACTGCCATCTGTTGACCATTGATTTTACTAAATTCCTTTTTATTTTCTATAGTGAAGAATGAGACATCTTAAATGTAGGCTGAAAGGAATGTGATGTACCGTTGTCTATTAATTCTTTAATTATCAATTTATTTTGATTTTCATAAAATGACATATCAAACTATTTTCTTTGTAAACAAAATTATTTTTATTTATTTAATCATGAAATCTTATTTTTTTGTGTGTGTTTTTAAGGTGAGATATTCTTGTTTTGTTTTTTTTATTAGGGTATTTCAAAGAGAATATTCTGTGCCATTTCTGTGCTAGTATGATTAGTGGTTTAGTTACTACTGCAGCATCAATGCCTGTAGATATTGCCAAAACAAGGTTAGTATCAGTTAAAATATTTAAAATTATTTTGATCAATGTGTAAAATAAATATCTATTTATAAAACACTAATAGCGATTTCAATATACAGTTAAATTCAAATGATATTTCATTTTTGCAAATATAGATTCAGATCATCTGCGCTGTTTATTTGAAGTAGTAACATAATGGATTTGCGAATTAAAGGTTTTTGGATTACAGCTCTATCCTGTCATGTTCGGTTCTTGAACATCACATGATCTTCCAAACAATGAACCATTTGATTATTTTAAAGTTTAAAACAGCAGCAAATTATTAATTTGTTTTAACTAAATACTGGTTAAGTAATAAGGCTGTAAACTTTGATAGTTAAGATAATAAATTCAAAGAAAACTTTGACCTGCTTGAAAAAGTTTACATTTAAGCAAGAAAGATAATACTTATGTCATCTCTTTTCTGAGCAGTTGTTTCTATGAAATTGCAAAACCATATGAAGTGTTATAACTTTTAAAGCTTTTGTGTTAAGGGTACTAAATGTCTTCAAAAATACAAATGCTATGGCTACAAATTTGAGATTCAAATTCATTTGGAACTTGGAAATTTTTTCTGGTAACTCAGACTTTTCCAATAAGCTTGGAAAATGTTGCCAACTTAAGTTAAATGAATTAATTATTGGATATCTGATTAAAAGATAGTTGCTATCTCTGAGCAAGAGAAATTGTGATTAAAAAAGTAAAGGAATCATTATTTGTTCAAGAATTCTTGAGACATTTGAGAGTTAGAAGTGAATGAGCTGGAGCCATAATACATGAATGATGAGTTCCAGAATACTCTGCTTTTCCATTGCTTTGGATCATGCAAGACATCGTAACTTATTTATCATATGATTATTGACATGATAATTTAATCATGGACTGACCGCTGACTAACATGGATCAAACAAAAACAACACGTTGATTTCTTTAGATGCCTTAGAAATTGCTTGAGTTTCTTCAGAGCAAAATGAATATGTCACTCTCTATTAAGCAGGATAAGCATTGGTAGCTGAATGAAAAGGATTTAAAAAATCTCAACATTGCAGCTTAGGCTGTTTTTGAATAATGAACTTTCATTTATATTACATATCAATTGTGATAACTTTCAAGTGAAAAAAAATATTGCATAAAATGGAAGGCAATTATCAAATGAAGATAAAAATATAATTGATTTGATAAATAGATGTATACTTTACTACAGTGATGCTAATTTTATAATACAATCTGAATTTGAATTAATTTTGAATAAAAGAAAATAGAAAAGTATTGTAGATATAATGTAATATATAGGGTATATAAGCACAGACTTTCACATGACCCACTTCTCTTCACTCTATCTCATAACACTGATACTCCTGAACACATGTATGTTGAAAAGATAAACAATCACCAATATATATATTTCATGCTAAACCAGCAATCATCAGTTGGTCCAGATTATCATCTCTACACATATATGCAATAAGTGCTCAGATATATATTAAGATAGCCTATCTCATATTTTAATGGACAGGCTTCAATCCACTCTACACTCCAACTCTTCAACCATCCATCCAATTAAAAATTTGATGGTGGAAGCCCTGAGGCTGAGATTCTCGTACCCTATATACACCTGGGTTTCATTTTACGCGATAGATAGGTTCCTCAGAATTCACGCGCAAACGAAATCGCGCAAAAATAGACGTAACTTACATTGAAAAAGGGGGGATGTTCACGTAAAAGCAAAGCACCAACGTAAAATTACTTTAAAATTCACGCAAAAAATAAAGAAATAAAATATGACTAATAAAAAATTTCAAATTTGAAAAAAATTGATGCAAGACAAACTTTTTTTAACTATAATATTTAATTTTATTCAAAATAATATATTTTTATGCATAATTTACAGTACAGTAATTTACATTTTTTTATACATGTTTTAATTATTAACGCTATTTGCCGATAAACAGGTTCGTTTGCAAACTGGTAAAGATTCTTCACAAGAGGAACTATAACTAGCACCAACTTCACTCTCATGTTGTTGTTTTAATGGTTTTCTAGTGACAACGTAATTAGTAATTAATCTTTGAGATGATGATTTTATTAATTGTTTATGAAGCTCGCGATATCCAGACATACAACCATTTAGCTCTCATTGGAATTTAAGAGCACGTTCGTGATTAGTGTTATTAGTAAGAAAATAATTTGCCAACTGATTAGAAAGTTGAAGACTTTCTCGAATCATTTTGGAAGTGAAAGGAACAGGTTCCACTTCTGTTTCATTATCTTTTTTTACATTTTCTTCTGTATCTAAACTTTTATTTTTGTCTTTAATTTTTTAATTTTCAATTCTGTTTAAAAATCAAATTTCGTTTCACTGCTATTACTCACCTTTTAAAAATAAACTTGCGGACACTAAATGATTAATAATTGATTTAACGTTCTTTTTTAAAAAGCAAAAACAGAATGTGATTTAAAATGCAAAATTAACACGCACAATGTTTGAACAAATTTACATTATAATCTTGTAAAATTTAATGTGTGTATACATAAAATGTGGAAATCATGATTTTAATTTCATTATTGCATAAAATCTTACTATTATAAAGCACTGAAAATATTGAAATTACTAAGATGAAAGTCAAATTCCAATAATGTGCTATTACTTTCAATATAACGTAAATGCGCGAAAGTTCGACTTCCGGTGAAACATGAATCATGTTAAATAAGTCCGCGTAAAAAGAGACCCAGGTGTATTACATATATTGACGCAGGTATATAATAAGCCTGTATATCAGTTATTACATAGTAGAGATGTCTGTCCATCACTCATATGTATTAAATGGATGGTCAACATGGGTGTTATGAGAATCTTGGCCTCAGGGTGGCCTTTGAGCATTCCACCATCAAATTTTCAAATGGATGGATGGTTGGAGAGTGGAGTGGATTGAAGCCTATCCATTAAAGTATGAAGATTGGCTATCTTAATATATATTTGAGCACTTATTGCATATATGTGTAGAGATGATAATCTGGACCAACTGGTGACTATTGCTGGTTTAGCATGAAATATGTATATTAGTGATTGTTTATCTTTTTGACATATATATGTGTTCGGGTGTATCAGTGTTATGAGATAGAGTGGAGAGTGATGGTCATATGAAAGTCTGTGCTCATATACCCTATATATTACATATATTGACACAAGTATATTGTAGAGATAATGATATATCAAACACAGTAACAGATTAATTATTTACTTTAATGGAAAATGTCAGATGCAGCTAGTTCAAACTTGTTTCAACCAATTCTCATTCTAAGAAGTGGAGTACTTTTGAGCAAACCAGACATTTTTAAATTGTCAAGAGAGATTTTAATGTTAGGATTAAAAAAATGATAAAAAAATGAATGTACTACAGAAAAAATTATATAAGGAGACTAAAATGAGTAAGAAAATAAACTTATAGAATTTTTGAAGAATAAGAACAATATATAATAAATTCTCTTACTTTTTCTCTCTTTTTTTTTTTTGAAAAAAAATCAAGGAGTAAATTGATGACTGTGCAAAATTGGAATGTTATACATACATTTCAAGAATGTAGTTTGTTTAATAGATTCAACACAAGAAATGATTATTGATTAATGAGGTCAAGAGATAAAAGTTATTTATAATCTTAACTTTCAGAAATAAATTGGAAGCTTAAAAAATCGATTTAAAATCTAATTTGAATGAGAACAATAATAAATAACAATATTTTAACATGACTAATTGACTAAGAGAAATCATGGAGAGAGGTGCAAATGACTTTTGGAACTAATCATGACTGAATATGAAATAATTTTAGTATATATCATTCATAAAAACACTACAAGCCATATAAATTTTGTAGTATGTGCATGCAAAAAACACCAAGTTAACTTCAATCTTTCTTACAGATGATAAGAGATTGTCCTTCATGAGTATATACAGCCTTATTTTGAAATAATGTGTGGTTAATTAAATAATATAATTGTCAAATATATATTTGTATAAGGTTTTTAATAAATGTATTTTTACCAATTCTTACTTATGGATCTGAGACTTGGATGCTTAACAAAAGGGCAATGCAGAGACTTCAGATCACTCAGAGAAATATCAAGAGATGCATGTTAACATAACAAGACGAGATCAAAAACGAAATACATGGGCAACAGAACAAACAGGTATTACTAACATCATTGAAAGAATTAAGAGATTGAAGTGGAGTGGGCTGGACATATTGGTCAAGGAGATAATAATAGATGGATAGTTGAAATCTTAAACTGGATTCTAAGAGGTTGTAAAAGACCTAGAAAGAGATGACGTGAGTTGGAGAAGTAAGGAAGTGAGTTGGAGTGATGTGGACTAGAGTTTGGAGAAGAGGGATTTAACTTGGAAAGACCTTCATCCTGCAGTTGATTGATAATCGTTGAAAATGATGATGATGGTAAAGGATGATTAAATAACAGCAAGATTGAATTATTTATATTAAATTCATTTTTGTTAAAGATGTAGCATTAAAAATAAATACTCTAAAGGTATAGGTTTTTAATTTATATAAAATCAAAAGTATAAAAAGTTACAATTTTAAAAACAATCCATTGTCTTGGGATTCAACAGGCTAATTAAAGAAAGTGAAAGATCATGATATGTTTTTGAATAAATAGTTTATGCAGATTAGTTTCTGAGATTTAGTATATTTTTTGATTAATTAGTGGATGGCAGTATAAAAAAAAAGCAATTTAAGTAAATTGTTATTCTTAGTATTCAATTTATGAGGAGTCTGATCAGAATATTCCATAGAAGATCTACTTCTTTCACTATGGAGTTCTAAAAGTAAACCTTGATTATATCAACAAGGAAAATCTTATTATTTAAACTATAGAAGTAAGGAATCAAGATATCTATGTGGAAGAGTACTTTTAAGTATATTTCCCAATTGCAATGATGGTAATTCAAGTTTGTGCTTGTAGTGTTCTTAGAATCCCTGGCTGATAATCATTAGGCTCGCATCTTCACTTTGCTGTCAGCCATTCAATGCCAAGAGAAAAGGGATGACCTGCCAAGACTTGGAATAATCTTATGTTGTAGCCTTTTGCATGCGGTACCAAGGGGTGTGTTAACATTTCTCAGAGTTGATCTGTTTTGATGCCATGATGTCTATTTACCACAATCACAAACAAAGAGTAGTGAAACTAAACCGTAATTATATTAATTGATAGACTGCAAACATATCTAGATATATTTAAAAAATGAACTATATTTTAAATTAAGAACGAATTTTCTGGTTCCAGAAAAGAATTAAACACACATATTAAGAGACAGCTTCAATAATCAATGTTAATATAATGTTTTAATGCAATCAATGTTAGTAAGAAATGTTATTAAATTTAAATTCTAAATTTAAAGCATATATAATTTGGGATTTTATAAGAGAATTATTCAGTAATTTATAGATATAATGTAATTTTTAATTTTTTTTTCTTTGTTGTGGAAATATTTTTGCAAGAGAAGAAATAGAGTTGAATGATATTAAAAATAATTATACATAAAAAGCCTTTTTTGGCACATGGTTTTTTCATGTCATTTTCAAATGTTAATCATAAAAAGGCTTTTTAAGCACAATTATTTTTAATATATATATATAATACAAATAAAAATGTCCGTTAATTAAAAATTATTGTAATAATAATAAATATAACTAATTAATTATCATCTACAATCTCAATCTGCAGAAGTACTTTTGGTTAATTTCTTAACTCTCCTCAACTGTCGTTAAATTCAAAAAACATAACAGAAGCAAATGGTATCAACTCAAATCCCATCAATCCTGAATTTTAACATTAGCAGCTTGACTATTAATTATAATCATTTTATTTGAGTTGATGACGTTTACGTTAGAAATAAAAGAATATAATTAATAGACAAACTGCTAATATTAAAATTCAGGATTCATGGGATTTGAATTGATGATGTTTGTTTCTGTTATATTTTTTGAGTTTAACGCCACTTGAGGAGAGTTAAGAAATTAACCGAAAGTATTTCTGTTGATTGAAAGGCTGTAGTTAATAGTTAATTATCATTATATTTATTTATTATAATTTTTGTGAAAGAATACCAGAATGGATTTTATTAATTTCCATTTCTGATAACTTTTAAATAAATCTAAGTATGGAGGAATTAGATAAGAAAAAATATTTGATGTAACATTAGTAACAACTTATAAGTACTCCCTCTTTTTTTTGTATCTTTGGTTTCTATATTATATATAATTCTTAGTTATTATTTAATTAACAAATTTTGAAAACTAAAATATAAAAACAAATTTATATTAGCTACATTTAATAATTAATTATTATTTTATTTGAAACTTATTGTTGATTATTTACTTAATTTTTTAACAGAATACAAAATATGAAAATTGTAAATGGTGTTCCTGAATATAGTGGAGCTATAGTAAGTAGTTTGACTTTTAACTACTAAATAAATCAAAATTTTATTCATTTATATATTTGTAAGTATTGTTTATAGTAGTTGGTAATTTATATACTCAAACAGTAACATTCTCAATTCTTTATCATTTCTTATTGAACTTAATTTTATTATAGTAGAAAAATTTTGTCTGCTTTTGAGGGGTCATATGATAATCAAAATTTTTTATTTGAAGAAAATGTAAATAGAATGAAAAGTTTATACCAGTGTAATACTTTAGATAGATACCTTAAACAATCACCTTCAATCAGTATAAATATAAAAAGAATGAAAAGTTTATGCTGATTAATAGTAGATGCGAAACATATCAGTTATTCTTAAAATTTTGTTTTGAATTGCCATTTTTTTATCATTAGAAGGACTGTCATATTATCAAATAAAGACTTGGCAACAATAAATTTTTGTGTTTTGAAATTCGACAGTATAAGCTATGTAATAATGATGTTGTGAAATTTTTGTAGGTGTTTTTGAATTGATCTTCTGTAAAGTTGCTTCATTCGTCAACTACTGACCTAACAGTTTGATACTTGTATTTTACAAAAGTAAAAATGTTGGTTGTTCTTGTATATATGAAGAAAATGTGACTACTTTCATGAAGGACTGCAATTAAACTAATTGTAATTTAAGACTTCTCAGATATCTATACTGTTGGAATGAGTTATTATGTATTACATATGCTAAATAAAATACATATTGAATGTGAGATTTGCCATATCCCTGTAGCTTCATTCAGTATTTTTAAACTTACAAAAATGAACTCACTTCCTCTTAGTCGTTCTGGTCATGTTAGGTTTCATGTCGTAAACTGGAGTTTTTCCTTTCAATATTTTTAGAATGCTATCTATAAATTAACTAACATTTTATTTGAATAATATGAAGAAAAATAAATCAATTTTCCAATAATTTTTTTTTTTTTATAGTACTATTTTCAACTTTAAGATGGGCTAAATTGGTATCACGATAATCTTTGGTTTTGGAAATTGTTAATAATGTTTAGGAATAATTTTTCATTAACATTTATAAATTAATGGTTGCATTTATTTAACAACTTGAATGCATTTATAATTAATTTGTTGTTTGCTTTGTGTTAATGCGATGATTGCAGCATATTGACAGGCATTTCAAGCGTTGTTATTAATTTGATATTAAATGTTTTAATTTTGCTCTGATTTTGTAATATTTAAGCAAATGTGTATAATACTTTGTTGAAATAAATAAGTAGTTATTTTTGCATTTGTTTATGTTACAGTTTTGCTTTTTTATTTCTTTTACCATGTTATATCAAAATTACAATTCACATTTCAGTCTATGTATTGAAATGTTAAATATACGTTGCTTGGTATCCTTAGATATAAAAGATTTTGGAATCGCTGCCCTTATAATAGGAAAATGAGATTATATAAATAAAATGTTTGTCTTATTATAAAGCCGTACATATTAAAAATTAAAAAAACTCCAGTACACAATTACTTTAGCAAGAGTCAGATTATTATAGTATTCAGTTGTAATAAATAAATATATTGGATAGTTAAAAGAGTAATATGTTTGCGTATGTTTATTAAGAAATATTCAGTGATGTTGTAACCATGTGATCACATGTTAATCAGTATTTTGAATGATATACACTCAACATGGGAAACCATATATTGTCTGGGCAGCTATAACTCATGTCTGATTTGGCGTATCAGTTTTTGTGGATTTTACTGAATGAATCATTATATGCAATCTATATTCTATTCAATATATGAAGATGATTAGTGTTTTTTTAGGGATACAATAGTCAGTTTCTAACTATAGCTGTATTTGTATGTGAGATTTCATTCCTATTCCTGATTGCAGTTGATTGGCTGAATCAGAGTCCTTGACTGTGGCTAATTAGTTTGGATTTTGGCTGGAGGTGGCATAGTTCCATGCATTATTGTCTTTTATTAGAATATTTGAGCTTGTTGATGGCACTTGCAATTGTTGTTATCTTAATTTATGCTTAATGTGAGACAAAATGGAATTAGACACTTTGATTTCTGGCACTGCCAATTAATGTGTGTCCAGATGGCAGATAAATGCTTAAACATTTATAGAATTTGATGCACCATTATTAGACAGTTTGTAAGTATAGAAAGTCTTTTGTTCTCTGTTTGGCTAAAAGATACCCAAACCAGCTAAATCAGACATTATTGACAGATTTTTAATTCACAGTGTAAGAATAAAATAAAGTCAATTGGACTCTCTACAGTAATGAAATCAGGATTTGACACATTGATGTAGCTATAACAACAATATAGTATTCTCTAAATAGCCAACAGACCAGAAAACATTAGTAAGAATCTGCTTTCATTGTTAAGCACATTGAATTTACTCTATGCTCGCATTATGGTTTTTAGAGTTGGAGAGATATGATCATAATATGAATACATGAAAATAAATCATCGTTTTTAAATTGCTTTAAATATTGATTATATTATTTAAAGAAGTATGAGTTCAGTATAATATTAAATCTGTTGTTTATGATCTAAATTCACTCAAGTAACTGTTAATAAATATTATGAATTTTTATAAAAATGCTATTGAAATTGGACTATATCTAGGACTGTTCATAATTGCTACCCAGTGGATTTATATTATGAACTTCCAATTGTAATCTTATTTGTATATATATATATATTTGTATACATTCTTACTATAATCTTCTGGATTATTTGGGTCTTTGCTAGAGTTTTATTTGTATGTGTGTGTATATATATCTGAGTATACATTTACTCATTATTAGCATTATATTATTGTTATGACTAGATTTCATTAAATATCTGGATAGTAGAGGTCATTTTCAAGTATTTCTGCAATATCATTGTTTGATCTCTTTTGCCTAGAAGAAGGCTGGAGTGAGATCCAGTTGAAATGTCAGTACAATGCTAATGTTAACAATGAACAAATGTGTTACAAAAATACATTCGAAATTTAAGTTTGCATCTTTTATTTAGTAAAATGTTTAATATATATATAGTCCTAAGCTCAAGTATTTTATTATTTAATTTTTAGAAATCTGCAATTATTTAATATCTAAACGACATTTCATTTTATTGCTAGCCAAAAAAAAAAAAAATACATTAGTTTTTTAATTCGTATATATGTATGTTCATATATAGATAAAAGATAAAACTTTTTTTTTTTACAAATAGTCTATTGCGAGGCAAAGATCTAACAACCTCTTCTAAAGGAACAATGACTAAGTTAACACTCACAAGGCTTGATAATTGCCAGATTATGAGGGTTTGAATTCTATTGTTTTAGCCTCTAGCTAAGAATATTTGGATACTTATTTATTGACCAATATTTGATAATTAGTTGATTAACTATTAGTCAGTTACCAGATGGAATTCTAAGTTCTTTGAAAAAAATTTCACTTGACTTGGATTACAAATCTCCGATTGGAGGCATGGCTGATAAGTACACTATCTTTGCACTATGAAGTTCTTCATATATATTACTTTATTCTTCATGTGAAGCATAGTGCTATATTCAATTTTTTACATTCAGTTTAGTATTGTATATACACTGTATCTATATATATGCAAATGATTCAAAGTACTAGTGTGCATGAATAAAGACTTTTTTTGGATGTTATGTAATTGCTAATTTCTGAAAATTAAATAATCAAACAGGTGCCTGGGGCTAAATATATTAAGCCTTTAGTTTTAGTGAAATCTTATTAGCAACTAGCATAATCCTCAATATCATTAGCCATAATTTAGAAAACAATGGAATCTGTTACTATCATGTCAAAATATGAATGAGTTAATTTAACACCTGATTGGCTGTCTGAGAAGCAACATTAAGCGCATGTGAAAGACTGGCAACTTTCAATTTATTACTAAATTCTAATTTAGATTATGCACAAGTATTTCTGCTTTGAATCCTATATTAATAATTTTTTGGCCTTTTAGTGGAGCATATGGCTGCAACATCTTTTTAAGATTGTGAAATTTTTAATTTACAGTTTTTTTTCAAATTATTTTGAATCTTTCTTTAAGGTTTGGCATCTATACCTCCCTTCTTATTCTTGTGATATTTCTGTTTTTTAAAATAATATATATTCTGGCTATCATCTTTCGAAATCTAATCTCCAGTTGGATAGATTTTGAATATTTTTTTTTTTATAATTCATTACACTTTATAATTTTAAACAAAGTCTTCTTCTGAAAAATATCTATAATTATCTGAGTCAGTTGATGAATGAATTTCTAAGTTTCATATTCCTCTAGAACATATTTGTCAAAAAATATGCAATTTTGTTTTAATTTTAATTTCTGTATACTCTGTGTTTATTGACAATTTGACCCTTAATTAGTCTCTTTTCAAATAATATCTATGCTATATTTTTATGATGTTTCACCAATTTCAACTTCTGGCAATATGTGCTGAAATAAATATGAAGAAGTTTAAAACTGAAGAAATTAAAGAAGTAGGTCTCTTTGACTTTTATGAATTGCTACGGTTTTCTAATTTGCAAGATATAGACTATGAAGATAATTTGAACTATACATTTTAATATTATGTACTAGTTCAAAACTTTATTTATTTAATTAAAAAAATTGAAATATTTATCGAACTGAAAATAGATATTATTGTTATTTACCTAATACTAATGCCAGGTCACCACTCAATTTAAGTTCATCAGTATGCTTTCATATAGATTGTTAAAAAATAATTAAATTTTTTAAAACTGAATAAAATAAACTAGAACATTTTTATCTTTTACAAATATGAAATAATTAAGTTTTTCAAAGTAACGTAAAGAAAGTTAGTACATTTTTTGTATATAAAAAAGTCTCATAATAAGTGATTAACATGCCTTCCTGCCCTATTCAAACATGAGATTTGAATCTGAATGAAACTTAGAAAATAATACAAGTTTTCTTAGAAGTTTTTTTTTTTTTTTAGGTAGCTAGTATACAGCTAATCTAGTTAGCCATTTAATTATTAATAAAACAGACTTCAGTTTTTAGTTAGAGAATAAAATAATGAAGGAAGAACTTAACTCTATCATGCTAAGTAATGCTTTATCTTTCACTATTTTTTTTTTTTATTGTGATGTGATGCACTGTGACTTCTCCTTAATCGAACTCAGGAATCTCTCAGCAACTATACCCAGAGAAACCTGTTAGCCACTTTACTTTCCCTTTCCATTCCCCACCCTAAATTTTCCCATAATCTGCTCCATTCCATTTCCACAACATAATCTTTGTTAACTCTATGGCTTTTATATCTAAATCCTCCTTATCTTTTCCCAAACCTAGCATAAAAACCAATAACCCACTTTCTGTATAATCACTTTGTTTATATTTATTCTTCCACAACTTCATTATTTGTATCCTTTCTGCTTGCAGGCATTTACATTCAATTAACAAATGTCTAATATTTTCTATGCCTTCCTTACATAACTTGCAGACTAAATCATCCACATTTTTTCATTTACATGTATATTCTCTTGTTGCTAAAGATCCCGTTTGAGCCTTAAACAATAAACTATTTTCCTTGTTATTATCATAAATTAACTTGCACTCAATATTCTGTTTACTTCTATATATATTTAAACTCTTTTTACTCTCCATATTAGTTCTCCATCTCTCCAACTCCCTATTCTTTATTAATGCATCTATTCTTTTATCCCATTCCATACCACTATAACACTCAACAATCCTCCTAACACAATCATCCTATCTTTTGTACGAGTATACTGATATAAATTCTTTATCCAAATCTTTTGCATACTGCATTACCTTTCTCACCCATTTTGTTGGTGAGGTCTGTTCTCTAGTGAGTTATTTAAATGCTGTTTTGATTTACGTATACAGTATATATATTTTTTCAAAAAAATAATTTATTAATAAGATATATAAAAGAAATATTTTCAATTACATAATTCAAAAGTCATGTGACACCCAAGCTTGATGTGATCATTCCCTGCCAGTTCAAGCAATTAGATTCCTATTTAATACATAACTAATTTATTCTGTTAAACTGGTAGGAAGAAAACATAAAATTACATCAAGATTGAGGTGTCAAATGACTTTTTGATTTAGTTATATTAAAACAATAATGATTACAATTATGTAATCAAGTCTTTCCTTTGTATGCTTTATGAATTTATTGATTAATATTTCTTTTCTAAATTTTGTTACATCATTGTTTATAATATTTTATTATATATTTGTACACGCTTGCATAATTAAATATAAACATTATAAATGTGTCTTTTTAATTTGTTTTTAGGATGTATTAACTAAGACTATCAGACAGGAAGGTTTTTTCAGCCTTTGGAAAGGCTTCACTCCTTACTACGCTCGTTTAGGACCACACACCGTTCTGACATTCATCTTCCTTGAACAAATGAATACTGCTTATAGAAGATATGTTCTTAAAGATTTTAGTGATAGAGGCGCCTTATAGAAATTTATTTTTGATGTTATATGATCATATGTTAATGGAGTTATTTGTGATGTTAGTTGATGAATGAAATTACAGTTGACTTTCTAGGGAGGATCATGTTAATTTATTATATAGAAAAAGATAAAGTATATAAAAAACTAAAAAAAAAAGGGATGATGTATAAATGTACGATTTATAATGTGTCTATTTTATCTTTTTCTTAATTTAATTTTTATATTAGCAATTAAATTGTTCGATGTGATTTATATATATAATGGAACAAAAAAAAAATGCCAAAAAAAAAGTAAAAGTTAATAAAAATAATTTATAATGAAGTATTTTTTGATAATTTACAGCTAAAAGAACTTCCATTTTGATATTAAATTTTAACAGCTAATTTCTTTGGCATTATTTTAACAATATGGAATAAATTTTTGATCTCAGAAATTATATTTAAAGTATAATTTTTAACAGTTATTTACTATGTGACCCTAGATTTTGTTGTAATCAAGTATGAAGTTTTTTAAGGAAGTTTAAATGAGATGTGATAACAAAAAGATTGTATGATCCACTTGAAATATTGTACATTAAGTACATATAGTCTTATACCAAACAAAATATTGAATTTTCTGTGTTTACAATCAACATATGCTTTTAGAAGCAGTAATTTGTTCTATTTATTTCATTTCAGAACTATATTGTAAGCTTGACTAGAAATATATTTCATTATACAGTTAGTATAAAACTGATCTGTACAAACAAGTTGATTTGGGGCCAAAACGTTTAAATTTCAGGCTGTAAACTTGAAAATATAGCAAGTGTTAAAGGTGATTATTAATTGCATAATATGTCAATTTTTTCATTACTGAAAGACATTATTCAAAAAATAATCCAAGTATGGGGATTATAGCATTACCAGATAATGTATCCATTGTTTATTCAAGCTTCCAATAGATGGCTTTGAAGCAGAATAAATGAAATGAATTGTTGTTCCTATAAGGATAAAACACATATAGTATGCATATAGAGGGAGACAGATTAAATAGTAATTTAATTGTATTGCAAAGATTTTGTTTTGTTATTATTTTATTTTCATAGATAGAATACAACTCAATGTGATTAAGAAATTGGAGGCTCTCACTATGATTAAATGTGTGAGGTGAATTAATCAATCAAAAATCATGATATGTAGTATGTTTTAAAATTACTTTTTTTTTTTTTACAGACAACGATAACAATTTGATTACATTAAATACTTTCACTTCAAGCTGAATGTCTTTTTTTTTTTGCTAAAGAAAGAAAGAAAAACATTGTAAAACAATTAAATTATCATTTAGCTGAAAATGAATTACTATTAAACTAAATACATAACTCATTTTTATAATTATTATATTTGTTACTAACATGATACTTTGATATCACTTTGACAGTAACATAAAATTAAAAATTTTGTTCCATCTACAGAAATATAAGTATAATTTATATGTGGAAGTTTGGGAACAGAAACTCAGTATTGTATTTTCCACCAAACAAGATTCACTTTAATTCTGGAAAATTTTTTTCATTATGAAATCATTGTACATCTTGTGAAACCTCAAAATTTCCTTTCACTAATTCTTTTTTCATTTATCATTTTAATTAATTTATATATTTTGTTTTTATTTAACTATGAATATGCTACTATAAAAATAGTAAGGTTTTAAAATTATTAGGTGAAAATATAAATAGTTTTGTTATTAAAAGGATTGAAAAATGAAAAAAATTATCCACAGATTTTATGACTATTGTAAAATGGTAACCGTGGCTGCAATTAAATTTATTTCTCAGTTTTTAAAAAATATTACTCTTGAATAAATTAAAAATGCATCTTATATAATGGAAAATACGACTGATAAAGCTCTTTTAAGACAATCATATTTTTTTACTCATTAGTTTAATTCAAAATGATGAATCTAAAAATGAAATGTAGTTTATTAAACTTTTCAAGTTGTTATTTATATTTACTTAAAATTATTTTTATGTTTAAAGAAAATGTATTAAACATGATTTTTTTGATTAATTGCATGACAAACCATTTTTTATATGTCGTTGGCATTTTATATACTAACTAGTTTTTGTTACTCCAATCTAAGCTTTAAGCAGATTTAAAATTGATTATTTTTTTTGTATTTAGATAATGAAACGAACAAAATAAAAATGGACATATAAATTTTTTATATAATATTATGATCTTAACTTTACAACATCTTGTTGTTTGTATAGTTTGTTTGTTGTTTTTTTTTTAACTAATTTTGTTTTACTGTTATTATTTTAAAAATTCTGTAAAATTCATTATAAAAAAATTTTCATTATCAAAATCTTTGAAACTTGTATAAAAATACAATCAACAATTGCACTTATTATAAATAAAAATATAGCAAATGTATTTAGTATATTATTCTTTTAGTATTTATTGGAATTAAAATGTCTTTAAAACAAACTAGCAAGAGAATACAAACTTTCAGAGTTCTTTTTTGTTTTAAATATTTTAGTTATAATTTATTCGGAGATTATTCTCAACTGTAGAAATTGCAAGAAGTGGTTCATGCTGATCCTCAATCTCCTAATTATAGCTGCTACATGAAAAATAATATTTTTATTGAATTTGTAAAGAAAATTTTTCAATGTAGTAATTAATGCATTTTCCTACTGTGCTCTAAGTAGCTGAAGATTTCTAAGCAAATCTAGTATTTTTTTTAACACAGTTACCCATATTCAATTCAGCTAGCTACTGGAAGATAAAAATCCTAGATGAATCAGGGTTACTCAGGTGAGTATTGGTGTGCTGATCAAAAACCAGGAATAAGATTATAATGAAATGCATTTTTATTGGAAGTTTACCATAGGTGCAAAGGCCATCTTTTTTGTTTTTTCTTTAATAGAATCATCCTTTGAAACTATACTTCCATTAAGATAGCTTTTATATATATATATATAAAAATTACGGTACTCATCGACTAGCTGATGCACACCACTTGATGGCATTGTTGCTAGACAAAAACGATTCAGTGTAACATTTCCTAGCGTCATTTTTTTTTCTTTTTTAACTTTTGAACTAACCTTTTTGATTTTAGTCATTTGAAGAAATCTTTTTCAATATAGTCATTTATTTAAGTAACCTTTTTCATTTCAGTAATTGATATACTAAATATTGGCGATCTGTTTTTAAATTTTTTTTTAAAACTAAATATTGGCCGCGATACGTTTTTAATTTTTGTTTTTTAACTAAATATTGCCCATGATCTGTTTTTAAATTTTTTCCCCCACTTTGCCGCAAATTCAAGCAACATGTTATTTTAACACACAAAAACATTTGTCTCGGAAAGATTCAAACAAATAACAACACAAAAATGTTTAAGGTCGTTTAATGATGCCTTTTGCCATTTATTTAGTAAACAAATGAAAAGCATTTCTCTCATCAATATTTAAAATCTCGCGAATGACGTGACTTGGCCAGATAGCTTGTGAAAATGTTTGTACACCACATGCTTTTCCAAATTTTGACAATTGACAACATCTCTAGTGATTATCGTTTGCAATGTTACAATTTTTAGTAATTAATACCATGTTCGTTGAAATCACCAAAAAAAAATGGAAAATAAACATTTGCAAAGTTTCTTCAAATCGAAATATAGAAACCCAGAAAAAATCCAATACCATAAATGTTAATTGTGAGAGTTTCATAGCAACTGCTGAGTACATCGAAGGTGTCTAAGTGTGATTTTGCGAAAGACAATGGTCGCAAAAAAAACCTCATATTTACGGTATATATGTTTACAGTATAATATTACTGAAAGCATGTATATATAGGCCTAGTAAACAGCATTTTTCTGTGCTTTTACATAGGTACAACACCATCAAGCGGCGTGCATGATGAGATGTAAAAAGAAGAGGTATAAAAAAAGAAAGAATTTGATAAGTGATTTAATATAGTCGCATAAAATGGTAATCATAAGATGTGGTTCGATAAGTGATTTAAGATGCAAGTAATAGCTGTTTGAAAATCAGAGCAGAAATAATGTATAAAAGCTTCATTTCAGCTTACTATGAAGATTTTGTTTGATATATAACATCCTCATCAAATAGATAAAAAAAAAAAAAGTATGTACAGATGTTTAAAAATTGTTTTAAAAATTTTTATGTTTTAGTTATTAAATTTTTCACAAATTTCTCCCTTAGGATCATCAATCAGTTTATTATTATTTAAATAAGCATTTATTTTATATAGCGTATATTTACAATTGTATTACATTCAAATATCAGCCTTTCAAGCTAATTGTGCATACGCTTTTGCGAGTGTTAATAATAATAAATGAATACTTTCTCTCCAATACAAAATATAGTATTTATGCAGGAATAAAATGAATCACTTATTCCTACGACTCAAATGCTTATATATGAGCAAATCTGAAGTACTGGCAAGGAAAGCGTGAGGATGGAACAGTCACTTTAAATTACTATATACGATGTCTGAATGAGTGACATCGGTGAAATTGTCTAGAATTTACTAAACGTCATTTGAATGTAATACAATTGTAAACATACGCTATATAAAATAAATGCTTATTTACATATTATTAAGTTTCAGTTAGAATGATGTTTAGTAAATTCTAGATAATTTCACCAACGTCATTCATTCAGACATCGTATATAGTAATTTAAAGTGACTGTTCCATCCTCACGCTTTCCTTGCCAGTACTTCAGATTTGCTCATATATAAGCATTTGAGTTATATACTATATCTTGTATCGGAGAGAAAGTATTCATTTATTATTATTAACACTCGAAAAGCGTATGCACAATTAGCTTGAAAGGCTGATATTTGAATGTAATATTATTATTATTTATACACTTACCAACATTTCTAATATATGTTTTTATAAATTTTCTATCTTTACATGTCCAATTTCTTTTCGGTCTCATAATTTTCACAAATAAATAGATTTTTTGCTTAATCTTTTTAACATATCTTTATTGTTAACTTTATTTTTGCAACTTATTTTTATTATCCTTGCCACTGTTGATGTATTTAATCATTTTTCCTTTTTTCTAATCATCTACATATCTGCTCCATATTAAAATTACATTCCAAACAAAACATTTAAAACAACTTTTTTTTTTTAATAGTTACAAAATAGCCTTTTACTCTTATTAAAAGTCTCTTTATCCAAGAAATTATTCTAATATCTTTGAATCTAATTTCATGATTATTTAATTAATTTTCTAAATATTTAAAAGGACTTGCCTACTAATCTTAATCATTTATCACTTCCATCTGTATAGAGAAATATATTATTAAAATAAACAGTAATTTTTTTAACTCTTCTATTTTGAATGATATGCTATTATTGTATGTATCAAAAAAATAAAGTCGTTATCGTGATATTTTGATTAACTTGATTTAAGCATATATATATAATTCAGATGATAACAGTCAAAGCTTAACAAACCAATAGAATATCTTCAATTGGTTGTCAAGACAACTTCTGTAGATAAAAGGTGGATTTTTCCTATTGACAATTTATGATTTAATATAGATATATATTAATCTTAAAACTTTATTTATAATCATGAAAAAAGTTTTGGGAGAAGGAGTGACTAAATACAGCTTAAAAATTTCTTTTGTGTGATCAAATTGCTCGATACGTTGTTATGCTTACATTTTTTTTCCTTACTTGTGTGTGTGGGAACATTGATATTGTATGATTATTTCAGAAATTCCTTGCTGTTATTTAAGCTTTTAGATGGAAAGACAGTTAGGGCATGATCATTAAAAAAATGCTTTAATTGAATTTTGTCAAAATGAGACTCACAATTGTAAAGTGATGATTTTGAGGGCTTAAAATTCCTGGATTGAAGCTCACTCGATTTGCTGTTCTAGGGCTCAAACATCACCATATAACTTCCTGAACAATGAACCATTCTATTACTTTTCCTGTATAACTTATACAACTGAAGAATACTACACTCTTAACATTAAAAATTAAAACAGGCAAAACTCGCTATATGTATTGCCACACACAGCAAGCTAGAGTAATCAATGGATGCCAGAAAATCACCATTTAGTACCTACTCATCCAATATCCCCAGACTAGTTTCTGGTTTGTGGCCTTTGACAGTGAAGAGCCTTGAATCTGAGAGCACTGCACCTAGATCTTAGGATCTAATGCAACCCTCCAGTAGCTACTTTTTATCTCCACTTAACTACAAAACTATGAGTCTTAAATTGAAAACACCTTAATGTCTTCAATCCAAGCCCATTAGCTTATATAGTCAAAGGGTCTGAACTCAGTTCAGTACCCATACATTATGGTGTCTGGTTCTTTAATAACCATAGCCACCACTATCCTATTAGGCAGGATTGGTTTTAAGCCAAGGCTTCTCACTGACGAAGGCCACAAGCCAGAAACTAGTCTGGGGATATTGGATGAGTAGGCACTAGATGGGGATTTTATGCACAAGTCTTCTGCATCCATTGATTACTCTAGCTTGCTATGTGTGGCAATATGTATAGTGAGTTTTGCCTGTTTTAAAACAGTTATACACAAGCATAAGAAGTGGTGGTCATGTGATGTTTATTGGCTTAAAACATTAAAAATTCATGGATCAAAGCTAACTTTTCACTATTTGGTTATATTTATATATGTCTTATTTGGTTGCTGCACATCAGTATGCCTAGGCTGTGAATTTAACTTCATTTGTATAATGGAAATGGCTTATATTAACCATTAAATATATTAAATTTATATATATAATACCTGTATTAGTGTTAAGTTCTTTGTCAGAGGAATATTTAGACAATAAGTCACTACAACTACGACCATCACTATTAGTTAACACTATTTATTTTAGCATCTCAGTATTCAGAACTGCATTACAAACTTTAACAAGTCATTTCTGTTTTACATTGTATTTTCTTATATGTAAAATATAATTAGAAATCTGTGATACTTATTTTTTAAGTTAGATTAATAACTCGCAAAAATTAACTATGCTACAATTCCTAGGCCATAGAATTGTAAAATAGGCACAGGGATTATGCATTATTGCATAATGGTAGTTATCCTGTGGGAGTAGATACTATGATAAGTACATGATCTCTGTGTTTATTTTACAATTCTGTAGCCTAAGAATTGTAAGACAGACAATTTTTTAAGTTATTAATCCTATTTTTAAATGTTTTCATATCTTTCAGATTAACCAATAGTTAATTATTAACTTACTCAGGAATCATTTTTTCTGTACTATTATTGTTATAACTAAAACTATCAATTTGATATTAAAAAATTATATATTTTTAATCTGTTTTATTTTTTATAATTTTTCTATTTTGCATAACATTAACTTAAAATTTCAGCAGTGTTTAGAATATTCAATAGATTTATGGCTAAAACTATTTAGCATACATTGTATTTAATCTGATTTTTATTTTATATATATTGTTTATTCTTAGTAATAATTCTTCTCAATAAAATATAGTAGGATTTACTACCATTGTCCATATAAATTCACAAAGTAATGTTTTATATTTATGATTTTAATTATTATATAAAAATGTTGTGTAGATATAAATAAATGCATATATTATAAAATGATATATTGTTATTAGTAAAATAAATTTATACAGTATATATATAGAAAACTATAGATGATAAAATTAATGTTTTTTAAATTTTCAGCATAATTTAGATTTATAATGGGGATGGGTAGGGGTATTGTGCTAATCCAAAAAGTTTACAACACAAAATCCTGAAATCAGAAAATTTCAGATTAATGTTTATCTATATTAATGAAATATTTCAAATGATTTTTACTGCAATCTCAAAAATAATTTTTAGTTTTGAGATATAGACCAAGTAAATTTACTAAAAATATATAGGTACTATTTTAGAATGTGCTATCCACTATTATTTTTTAGGGAGATTCATAATCACAGCTGACACAAACAAGTGCTAAATGACTCTGTTGGTATGAAGTGTTCCAACTATTTTGACCATTAGCTAAAAAAATCGCAATGTCATCAAAAATTAAAAAATAAACTTGAACATTTTGAAGAACTGTGTGCAATCAAGTCAAATAGCTCTAGAAAACAAAATATTAAACATAATAATTAGAAAATGAGTGGGGAAAAAAAGTAAAAATCACACGAACAAAAAGCTCACATTGCTATTACAATTAAATGAACATACAAATTTTGTAGAATTATGTTCACTCAAAAATATCAAATACCTCTAGAAATCAAAATGTCAAACATTATAAATAGAAAATGACCAGGATGGGGGGGGAGCAAAAATCACATGACCAAAATGATGGAGAGCACATTCTAAAGTAGTACCAATGTATTTTTTTTTTAATTTGATTATATGCTCATAAATGAATATTGTTTTTAGAATCTTCCATAACTGTTTCAATCTATTTTAAATCTTGTCCCTCCACCTCTAAAAAAAAAGTTATACAATAATTTTTTTTTAAAAAAATATTCTATGTATAAGTTATATAATAGAGCTCGCAAAATAAGCTCTTAATAAGCTTTGAGAATATCCTCAATCCCAGACCGGTTTCTGCTTCTGGCATCGTCAGTGAGTTGCCAGGATATTCAAGCATTAGATTAAAAATACCAGGACAAGCCCAGCACTTTATCTAATATATAATTATTGAGTAGAAAATCTGAAATTGTCAGACATTCATATGGTATTTTTAATCTAATGCTTGAATATCATGGCATCTCACTGATGATGCCAGAAGCAGAAACCTGTCTGGGGTTGAGGATATTCTCAAAGCTAAGAGCTTATTTTGCGAGCTCTGTATATAACATTTGTAAATACAAGCTTATTAAATTAAGTCATGTAATATCTGACTTGATTTTTTGTCATTTTATGTATAAGTGTAACAATTTTATTCATTTTTGATAATGGTTTATTCATTTTTGATAATGGTTACATACCTAGTACATTTTCCGTTGTATTACTTTTTTTATTTACTTATAAGTGCCACCTCATTCCTTTATGTTTATATTCTTTCTCTTATATTTTCTATGATTTGTTTAAAAAAGAATTATTTTTTGAAATTTTGCAGTTATAATGTATTGAATTAAAAAAAAAAAATTGAAAGTAATTTTTAATGGCTAATTATCATAAATGCTATTATTTAGTGAATCATATATATATCTTTGATAAAGCTTTTCAAAGTTCACACAGCCTAACTGAGATTTATTTATTTATTAATCAATTTTCATGATTGTCATTTTTATTTTATAATATATTTTTATTATCTTTGATAAAGCTTTTCAAAGTTCACAAAGCCTAACTGAGATTTATTTATTTATTAATCAATTTTCATGATTGTCATTTTTATTTTATAATATATTTTTATTTCATTTTTTTAAAAAAAATGGGGAGGGTTAATTTTCTGTTTGTAAAAATGTGCTCTAGCAAGTATTAGAGTGGCAGATTCAAAAGTTAAAGATTTCTGGGTTAATTCTCAAGTGAATAAAGTAAAATAAAACTAGTCATATAAGTAGAACAATATACAGTGCTGTTTTTGTTATTTGATTACTTTAATCTCGCATAACTTGCCAAACAATTACCACTTAAGGATTTGAGAATTGTTTTTCTAATTTATTTATTACTTTTTTCTCTCTTTTTTTTTTTTGTAAGAAAGAAAATAAGTTACCAGAATTATTTAAACCGAACTGGAGGTGATTAAACGCCCTCTAGCTGAGAAATAAATAAACTTTTCTCAAAATTTATTAAACTAATTAATATGGGTGATATATTACAAATATGGATAATGAACAATTACAATATTAGATGAGTTATGGAACTAACATTATTGAGTAAAACAGGGTTAGGTATTTAGTCGTTAAGTTCTTTATTAACTTTATAAGAGAGTCTGATATAGCTTCCATGTCTCTTGAAAAATGAATGTTGTGGCAAGAGTTTTGTCTCTTTGTTTAATTTTCTCTATGCTCTGAATAAATAATGAGTTTTCATCTGGCTTGGGATATTGGTATTGTGCCTTGCACCTTACAATCCAAATGGCATAGGTGATGAAAATTGACAGCCTGATTATAAGAATATCTCTTCCACGAATGCATTCTTTTATATTAAGTATTTTTGTAGTAATCTACCTTTGAATTGTTAAATATTATTATAAGATGTAATATGTTGGACTATTTCCATCATTTATGAGGGAATATTGAATGTGTAGAAAATTTTAAACTTTATTTAAACTTTTCAAATACAAACAACTTGTTAGTAATAACACATAAATAGATTAATACAGGTTAGTAATTACACAACGTTTAAGTAGTATTATTCTCCACTCTTCTTCAGGGTTGCTGGCCTATATGACTGTGGACAATAGTCGCTTAGAAGTTGAACTCGCACCTTTAGATTCTTGTATATTGAATTTAAGGCAAACACTCTACCAACTGAGCCTTTGACAGAATAGCTCAGTTGGTAGAGCGTTTGCCTTAAATTCAATATACAAGAATCTAAAGGTGCGAGTTCAACTTCTAAGCGAATATTGTCACAGTGCATATAGGCCAGCAACACGTGAAGAAGAGTGGAGAATAATACTACTCGAAACGTTGTGTAATTACTAACCTGTATTGTCTATTTGTGTGTTATTACTAACAAGTTGTTTGTATTTGAAAAGTTTAAATAAAGTTTAAAATTTTCTATACATTCAATATTCACTCATAAATGATGGAAATAGTCCAACATATTACATCTTGTTAAATATTATTGTTTTACTATTACCTAGACCCATGCATGTTTTAATTATGTGGTCAAATGTTTCCTCATCCCTGCCACAGCTGTGGCAAATTGATTGGACTTTGGTGATAGATCTTTTATATCTGAGGAACCAGTTGACCGGCATGGCATCCAGATTAATTTTAAGTAAGTAATCCAAGTATTTTGGTTCTAGAGACCAATACTTAAATAGGGTAATCAGCTTGTGATTAGTTATTCCTAATCTTGTAGTAGAGATTTGATTATTTTGTTTTAGGATGCAATGGGCATCCCACAGCTTGATCTTGCTTTGATAGTTGTTATGGGCATTTGTATTTTGTTGCATTGTTGACAGGATTAGGTGGTCAAGCCAGCTTAATTTTTTGGGGGGTAGGGTGTCGGTAGGAATTATGGATTCGGTGATCTGGTCATGGCCATACTTTTGGACTAGATTATATATCAGAGTGTGTGATTTCTGATAGTTAATTGAAGTGATGGAATGTAGTGACATTCCATTTAATCTTTTGTTTTCCTGCATGTTTCTCATGCTGATGGAAACAGTTTGCCCTTTTCCATAGTAATCTTGAGCAATATTGCTCAATTTTCTTGATGAATGTTTTATTTGCATTCATCATTGGCAGGTAGTATGCAATTTTGCTGTAAATCTTTATATTTAGCAGTGAAACCTTACCATAGAGCTAAAGGTATACCTTTGAGAGGGTCTTAGTGATCTGGTTCTGTGGACTGGAGTGATTTTGCCTGAAGTTCTTTAGACATTGCTGATTGCGATTTTGAAATATTGAATCCCAGAAATATCTGTGGTTCAGCTTGGAAGCGCGATTTGATTTTTTTTCCAGATAGGATAGACCAAGCTGTGGATTTTCCTGTATTTATTTTTAGGTCTGATAGATTGGTATAATTGCCCAATATTTTATATAGTGTGTTTAGATATTTCTGAGTTGGCAGAATGATCAAGACATAATCCATGTAAGCGACTGCCTTGATCGCTTTTTTGAGTCTGGGTATATATACTCCAGGTAGGTTATCTTCAATGTCTTTAAGAAGTGGATTGATGTAGCAGGCAAACAGGAGAGCACTGAGTGGAGAACCTTGTGGGATTGAAGAATTCAGAGTAAAACCGTTTGTATATACTCCATTGAGTGATATGTGAATTTCCCTATTGTGCAGTAAATTGTCCAGTATCTGAATTATCTGGGAGGGAACACCAAGGCCCTCCAAAATATTCAGCAGAGTGCTGATACTGACTGAGTCAAATGCCTCAGATATGTCAAGTTGTATGGCAATGGGCTTGGATTTTCTGTTGGTTCTGATGTAATCCAAGAGTATTTTGGTTTCACCAATCGCCGTGAGTGCTGATGAGCCTTTCTTGGCATACTGAGAGGGCATGATATGACTCAGGATTTTATGTTGTATCTTATCTTTAATGACACCATCTATAATCTTTATTAAGAGTGGAGACATGGATATGGGTCTTATGTTATTTATATCAGTAGGGTCTTTGCTCTTTTTGATAAATGGCACCAATGCAACTGGATATAAATTTTTAATGAACCTTTGCTTTTGCGCAAGATGGTCAATCATTAACATGATGATTGGGACAATAAAATTGCTTAAGTGGGAGAGGAGAAATTTAGGTATCCCATGCATTCTGGGATGGATGCTGTCTGGAAGGGAGCATAGTTTGTTTTTAATATCTTGGACTGTGATCAAATGATCATCACTGGATGAATGTCTTGTCCAATCACGATCTACTGATGAGTTGTGTTTTTTTTAATTTGTTTTCAAAGTGTAGTTTAATTTTTTCAAGCATGTGCTATCCAGTCATGCTGGTGCCCTGATGTTTAATTAGTATTGGAGTATTTTGTTTTTTCTGTGGCCCCAGTGCCCACCTGAGATATCCTTTAGTCCAGCAATATTGAGGAGCCAGATATATCTAGGATCTTTTCAGAGACACATATTCAGCAAGGGCTTTTTGCTTTGCTTTATATTCATTCTTAAGTGAGATGATGTCATGTATTGAGTTGCTTTTGGTAGAAAACTGTTTAAGTTGAACATTAATGTTCTCTAGGTCCTTTAATAATGAGGTTGGGCACTTTGACCTGCGGGAGTACTGGCCTATTAGAGTTTGCAGAACTCCCACTAGTGCAAACCAAGCCTCCTCAGGTGGTCTTGAAAGTATATCTATTTTCCTAAATAGAATATATGCCTCTGATGGGATGGCTTCAGTTATGTTAGCCTTTGTTAGCATTCTAATTGTTTTGTTGTGATTCAGTTGTGTGAGGTTATCAATTCGCATTGAGATGACCACTGCAAAGTGGTCAGAGAATGCTACAGGCTGAAGCACTGCCTCCATAATGAAGTGGAATTCGGATGTGTAAAAGACCAGATCTATCAAAGATCTGTGTCTTCTGGTATAGAATGAAAAAGCATTATCTGGAAAAAAACTTTCCCCACTAAGAAAGCCTCTATTCAGAAGATGAAGGTATTTATTGACAAATTCTCCATAGGAAGTGTTAAAATCCCCAACAATCACTGTTGGCCAGCTACTGGTGGAGATTATCAGGTTGATGCTATTAACTATTTTAATATATGAACTGACATTGTTAGGAGTGTATATGTATATAGCATTAAAGATGGTAGTTCCATATGTGAGTTTGATAAATATTATATTTTTGTCTGTGTAAGTAATTTTAAAACTATCTGGAGCATTTTTACTATTTATAATTATGCCTACTCCTCCAGCTGCTACATTACTAGTGCTAAACTGAGTGTAACCCAGTTTGGATAATTTTTCCATGATAATACTTCTGAAGTTTATGTGATATTTAGTTTCTCCCATGAATAGTATATGTGGTAGGTTGTTTTGAAACCAGTGTTTTATGGCATATACACGGGCAGTGGAGTTGATACCTCTTATATTCAATCCCACAATCTTACAATTAATAGTCTGCACTGTGTTGGTGACCACTATAGATAACTGCAAGCGGGTTTATAGATGGTGAATTGGTCTTTGGTCTTATATTTGGTCGGAGGACTTGAGAATCTTCTGGAAAGGTTGGTGTTAAAAGATTGACAGATTTATATGTGTCTTCTCTATCTATTCCATTTGATGGGTTTGGAATTATAGGGTTACTTGTCTTTCTTATCTTCTTGATACTGCTTTTTGTGCTAGATTTAATAGTATTTGCTGGAGCTATGGAACTACAACCTTCATCTTCTGAGTCTGCCTTTTGGTTTGTGAAAGATTTTCTTTTATTGTTTATAATTATGGATTGTGTAAGCTCCATTTCAGTTTCATCATTAGGTTTATACTCAGATTCAATGTGTGTTTTGTTTTTACAAGACGACTTCTTAATTATTTTGTTTTGAGTCTTGCCTCTATTGAGATCTGGTATATGGTTTTGCGAAGGTAGCATTTTATCCTGATTGTTGGTGTGTATCAGATTGTATGGCTGTTTTTGATTGTGTGTGGCTGTGTTAAAATCTTTTGGTTTTATCTTTGTTGGTATAGGTACATTATTACTTGAGAACTTTTGTGTGTTTTGTTTGTTTGTGGTATGTGGTAAGTTTAATGAAGTTTTAAAACTTAGTAATTGGTTAACTCTTTGAAGTGAATTGGTTGTGTTAATATTTTGGTCTATTGAGAAACACTGCTTATCACTTTGGTTTGTTTTGGGTAAGGGTTGCACATTTTGATCTATTTCCAAACATTTGTGGTTTTGGTTGTTTCTTTCTCCACACTGGGAGCAATTTCTTGTCATGCACTCTCTGATCAAGTGTGTTCTTTGACCACAAGCAAAGCATTGGGGTCTTACTCCCAGAAATGTAAGAATCATAGGAGCTCCCTTGAAACTGATGATAGTGGGTATATCTTTAGGTTTAATTCCTTGTTTCAGATGCAATCCAAACACAGCAGTGTTAGATAATATTGCATCACCAGCCCTATCTTCTGGTAAATATACAAATTTGTATATCTTTCCAAATGGGCTGAGGGTGCTTTGAAGCTGATCTTCTTCAAAACCAGAAATGCAGTTTTTTATCTTACCAGATAATGCTGATGTTCTATTGATGTCAACATAGCAAATAAAATGGTTATTGATGGTCCTATTGTTAACTTTGAAATTATTTCTTTCGGCCCAAGTTTTGAACTCGACCGCTATATAGCGGTCGTTGGGATGTGTTAGTATTCTGTGAATGCCCGCACCCATAGACCCTTCTTTGATCATTGGGTCTGTGATGGCCATGACGAGACTCTTGTCACTATTATAATTCAACAGTGATTTAAGCAAAAGATTTAATAAATAAACTTATCACCTTTATCTTAGCAAATCACCACTTCTGTGATTCTTCTATAAATCTCACAATCCTCTTAGATAATTATAACCATGAGTATGATTATTAGTTAGTTTAAAGCAGAGGTCCCCAACCTTTTTGCACTTAAGAGCACATTCTATAATACTGGCCAGGTGGCGGGCACCATTTATTTTTTCAATGTAAATTTATAGTTGGATATTGTTAATAATACACATAATGTACAAAAAAATATTTATTTCAAAAATAAAATTTTAACGTATAATTAACGTTTATATTTTACGCTGTAAAAGTATAGTATGCCCTACAATTTGATTACAATAATTTATAAGAAATTTTAAAAATTAAATTTATTTGTGTCAGATAAATAATTTTTTACCGTGTTCGGATAGCGGTGGACACACACAAAATGGTCTGCGGGCGCCATGGTGCCCACGGGCATAGGGTTGGGGACCCCTGGTTTAAAGCATGCTCAACATACTATGCTGATACATTTTTATTTTAAAGTTGTAAATATAAGAGATGTTGAAGTTAATAATTTTAAATTTGGTTTATTGGTTATTACAATTTTTGTTTACTAAATTTGTATAAAATGAGTTGAAATGTAATGGTACGAAGTAATAAAATCATTGTTAATGAGATGGTATTATTAGGTGGTGTTAGGATAGATGGTGATGTCTCTTGCAGGGAATATTAATGGCATCTTGCCTCTTGGTAAAACCTTGGATTCAGCATTCATAGTAGTATGATTCTTCTTCATTAGTAGTGAAGTTCACATCATGTAGTTATTTTTTATTTTTACTGTTAGTGCATAAAACTTATATAACTAGCTCAGATTACCATGAGAGTATATCCTTTTCAACCATTATTAAATGGCATTTGGATTGCTGCGGGTTATGTATCCAGAAAAAAAAAATTTGGAGTCTATGTGACTAAAAAAATTTCACCAGATTTTAGACTCAAATCCTGATCATAGGCACAACATGGCGACATGTCACAGTTATTCAATACAGATATTATTAACTAAAATATTAAGTTAAAATAAATAAGCAAAAAGAAAGTGAGACCAAATAGAAGATAAATAATAATAGTAAGAAAAATATAAGACTGTTTGAGAATAGAATATGAAATTTAGTATAAATATTAGTATAGGATGTAAAATATGTTAATAAAAATAATTAAAAACATTACACATAGATATATTATTTTGTCAGATAGTGGCAGGTCAAGCAGTTTTTCATTCTTGTCTTACTGAGAATCATTAAATACCTATTTACTGACTCAGATAGTGATCTGGTTTGAATGTTATCCTGATACTTGAAAGAAAAATTCCAAACCTGTCGAAAAAAAAAAATCACTTATTTCAGATTTGAACCCAAGTGAATGCATTGCAATTATAGTATTAAGCTTTTTGCTTTTAATTATATTTACAGAACTTTTGTTATACACTTGTATACATCACAGATTTTATACTAAATAATTTAAAAAACTGCAAATAAATAAATAACCGTCATTTGCTGTCAAATGATAGAGAAAATTCATTATAAAACAATTTACAATTGAAAATATTTTTTAAATAAGATAAAACCACACCAATTGTAGAACATCGGTTTGCAGCTGATTTTTCAGTCTTTAAACAGATAAGGCATAGATTGGAAATTAAGCAACCTTTCAAGAAAAATAGAAGTAAGAAAAAATATAAGGTAGAGATATTGTTTTTTTCTATTTTGTAATATTTATTTAGTTGAGTTGTTAAATGAGCTTAGTCTTGATAAGTATGGAATTAATCTGGTGAAGGTTCATTATATCAATGAAATTTCCAATATATTTGGGATGAAAGTAAATTGAACAAAATGTAAAGCAATAAAATAGACTGGAAGATTTTTTTTTCTCATGTGTCATAGCATCAGCCGGGAAGCGAACCCGGGACAACTGCTTGTAAAGCAGCTGTCGCTGACCTCTCGACCACCAATGCTTGACTAGACTGGAAGATTTAAGACTGATGTTTAGGCTGGAAATGTAGAATAAATTAGTATTTTTAATTACTAAAGAAGTTTGAAAATAATGATTAAGAAATTAAGAATTGCAATGCTTAAATAAATAGTCTTTTATACGGCTATGAAGATATATGGATCTGAAGTTTAAAATAATAAACAGAAGGCTTGTGATATATATTATTTAAAGTGAATCATTATATAAGAAAAGAAAGTTGAATAAACAGAAGAGAAAGAGCCATGAACTTGACAAATAATGGAGAAAATAAATCAAAAAGATCCGATTGAAAATAAGTTTTATCAAGAATAAGTGAAAAAAAGATTTATTGGAAAAAAATTTAATTGGATATATATTTAAAGATAGAGGAATTATGTTGAGAATGTGGAAGATGAGCGGTAGGAAAAAGTTGATTGGTATTGAGAAAGGAGATAAGTCGATATTTAGCTATCTTTAGCTAGAATATAAAAAAATATATATAACCTCACCCAGTGACTGTTGATTACACACAAATGGACTATATAGATTAATAAATTACATAACATTTCAAGTGGTAATAATCTCTGATTGGTGACAGTACTAGCATAGGAATCAAAGATACGCCTTTAGATTCTTGAACATCGAATTTTAAGGCAACATTAACCAATAGCCTTTCACAGAATAGCTCAGTTAGGGAGTTGCCTTTAAATTCGACATTCCAAGAATTTAAAAGTATATGTTTGACTCCTATGCTAGTATTGCCACTGGTCAAGCAGCAACACCTGAAGAAGAATGGAGAATAATACCTACTCAAAACTGGTAATTTATTAACTTGTGTTGTCTATTTGACTATTGATTAGTTTGATAGTATATTTTTCTTTTCCTGTGGAAGAATGCTGGGGAGGATTTTTCGTCTGTAGTGGATTATTTAAATCTGCTTTGCCTTACATTATTTGGTGTTATCCAATTTACTAACTCTTCTCTCATCTGAAATGATTGCTTGTTCCTCTAACATTCAGTTGCATGTCTATAACAATACATACAGTCCAGTCTTTTCATATCCTTCCAAGAATTTCCTGGGAATTTCTCAATTTACAGATTTATAATGCTTAAACATTCTCTGTTTTTGTAACATTATGGTGAGCTACATTTTAACGTTATCTGAGCAGTATTTGTGTGTGTGTGATGCTTTGGATAGTGCAAAAACTAACAGAATGTTGAAAGCAAAATTAACTGGATTAAAGTTTTCACTGTTCTAGAATTAGGAAATATAATTTGTTTCAAAATTTGAATATATGTGTGTGTACATATATGCATACATTAAGTTTGTCTAATGACAAATGGAAATAATTTGAAAATAGATTCTTATAACTAAATAATAATCGATCATCACTAATGATGGTTTGTCATTGCATGCTGCCTTCTTAATATAATTTATTGTAACATCTTAATATTAGAGCATCATATTAATCTTTTTCATCATTAAAATATATGAAAATCAGTCAAAGTAAAGCTAATTTCCAAATAATGTCAACGTTTCTTTCCGGAAAATGACTTACAACCAAACTTCTAGCCATCAAATTAGTGGGTGGTAAATGGGTGTTTAGTTGTTTGGTTTTGTTTTTAATTTAAAGGTAAAACAATAGAAAGAAAAGGACAAAAATCTTCAACTGGCATTTAACTAGACTGGTGAATAATTTCTTATTTATTACTTTTTTTTGGAGAGATGCTGGTGAATATTTGCCTTTTATCTGTATTCAGAGACCGACAAGTATGTAATCCATTCGCTTACTACAAATCGCTATCTGATATTAATAGTTTTTTGAAAATCTCTAATACTTTTTACAACTACCTGCTCAATAAAAATACTTTTGATCCAATCATAATTGCCTTATTATTTTCACTATTTAGCAATTTCTCTATGTTTTAATAAATCAAAGATATTACAAATGTGGAGAGGGGGATAGTGAAGTTATATTAATGATGCCACACATTAAGAAGAAATGCATCTGGATTTAAAATGATATATTAATCTAACTTTTTTTTTTTTTTTTTAAAGAATATAGACTTTATTTTATATAAAGTGCTACAAATGAATTTCTCTAAACAACAAAAAAAAAATCTAGTATAAATTTACATTTTTACTAATAACTTCCTGAATTTCTTGTACTAAGAACCAGTCCATGTGGATAGATAGATTTCTTTGGGTGCAAGAAGCTTATCTTTTTTTCGAATAGAATTAAATGTATCTCTAATAAAAAGTTGTGAATCCAATGGAGAATTGGTTATAACTATATGACATCTAAGTAACCATATTACGTGGTTAATAAATATGCATCTTCTGATATTGCAGAAATTACCCATTTTAATATTATGAATGCTATCAAAGAGTTCTGGATTGTGATTATTGAAATAATTTTGAATTATATATTTTGCTTCTCTTAGTCCCGAGCAAGAAACAAGAATATGATCAAATGTTTCACTATCTTTTTAACACAAAATACATAAGGAATCAATCCTTTTAAATCCTCTATTTGAAACAAGGAAATCGTTGGTAGGAAGTGAAGATAGATTTATTTTAATGATAAAATCAATATATTTAGGCATTAAATACCATTTTCTCATTTTATTAAAAAGATTGATATTAGTCACTTCAAGATAACTAGGAGGGCATATCAGCTGAGGATTTATCATTTTAAACGTGTCCCAATATGTGTGCTTATTATTAAAAAGAATTTCATTTAAATCCATTTGTTTATCAATAAGCGAGATGAGAAGTTGTAGCCAATTTTTTTTAATATTCGGGGGAGGCGTATCTGGGGGAATGATTGTGTCAATAATGTTTTGGTAATTGAATTCAATCTTGATGTAGTAGAATAAATTAACTATATTTTTAATTAATAATGTATTAATTGAATGTAAACCTAGGCCATTAAGTATTTTTGGATTTTGCATTTTACGTATACTGATACAAACCACTTTTTTTTTTCCAAAGGAGGCCAGAACACAATGAGTTAATTTGCGAAGTAAATTTTTTAGTAGGGTTTAAAATCGGTAAATAATAATTATTTCTGCTGAAAACGAGAATTTAGTAAGAGAACTTTATCATATAAAGATAAGTAAATGCTTTTTAGAGAATCTATTATTTTTTTTGTTGATATAATCAGTTTGTTTTGTAACATTTTTCTCATTTTGTTTGGTGAAAGGTACAGTGGTATACCTAAAAAAGTTGAGGTTTTGATGAGAAACATGCAGGGACATTTTCTCCTGAATGAAGTTTCCAAACTGCAGATTTCTCTAGATTAAAATTTAATTTGTATTCCGATGAAAACTTTTTAAGGATTTTTTCAAGTTATGGTAGGTGTTTAGCTGGTGGCAGCATTACAACAATATCATCCATATATGCAAGATGTTTTATTTCTTTGTTTAGAAAAAGAACAAAAACTCCAGGAAGTTTTGTTTCCATTTCTATGAAAAGGGGGTTAATATAAGCAATGAATAAAAGTGCACTCAAGGGTGAGCCCTGAGGAATAGAATTTGATGGTTTAAAGCCAGGTGCAATTCTACCATTGAGTGTAATGAAAATTTCTCTATTAAATAGAAGATTCTCTATCATAGTAAGATAGACGGAGGGAATTCCATATTGTTGTAGTGTTTTCATTAATATTTCAATTCTTACTGAATCAAATGCTGCTATAATATCTAGTTGTACAGCTATTGGCTTTGATTTTCTCTTAATTCTAATGTATTCTGTTAAAATTTTGAAAAGGCAAATTGCATGTATTGTGGATGAACCTTTCTTTGCATATTGAGTAGAAGAAATATTATCTAAAATGTTTTGTTGAATCTTTTCTTTAATCAGCCCTTCTATGATTTTAATAAGAAGAGGAGTCATAGAGATAGGTCTTATATTTGATGTAATAGAGGGAAGACCTTTCTTTTTTAAAAAAGGCACCAATTAAATAGGGTAGAGGCCAGGTATGTCTTGACAACTTGAGGCTATGACGTCAATGACACCTTTTATAATTGAAACAGTAAAGTGAGCCAAATGTGATAGTATAAATTTTGGGAGACCATGAGAGCCAGGATGTGTTTTTTCAGGAAGTGAATTTAATTTGTTTAAAATTAATTGCTCAGTTATTTCATGATCATTTTTTTGACTATTATTGAATATGGTTCTAATTTGATTGCCGGATGTTGTACGAAGTTTATTGAAGAAGAAATTCCTAATAATCATTAACATTGAAGAACCAGCATAGTTGGCTCCATTGTCTAAAATGGATAAAGGTGTAATAAGTTTTGGTTTTGATCCTAATGCCCAACGAATATAACTTTTAGTCCAGGCATGTCTACTGGCTAGAAAAACTTTAGATCTCTTAATAGAAATATTTTCAGCTAGTGCCCTTTGTAATTCTTTATATTTAATTTTAATTTGGAAGTATTTTATTAATATTAAGTGTCGTAGAGGGCATTGAATTCATTATGGCAGACAGAGAATCCATTTCTTTTAGCATTTTACATGGTCCATTTTGTTTTCTACAAAAATAATTGGTTATGGCTCTTAGAATTTCAGTAAAAGTAAACCAGGCATCAATCGGTGGCCAAGATAGGATATTTGCCTTGTGAAAATAAATGTAGGCCTCAGAAAAGACAGCCTCGGGAGTTGTAAATTTATTAATTAGTCTTGATGTTCTTGGAAGACCATCAATAATATTAATTGGCCCATTTATGCAAAGCAAAATTTTTAAAGCTAGGTGATCAGAGAAAAAAACATGTTTTAGGGATGTTTCAATCTTGAAATGTATGTCAGGAGAGTAATAAATCAAATCTATAAGTGAAGAATACTGTTTTGTGTAGAAAGAATAAGCATTATTATTAAAGAAACCTTGAGCTGACATGAGACCATAATTAATTAAATGTAAATATTTTCTGTCAAATGTGTGATAAGGAAGATTAAAATCGTCCAATCGAATAGTTGATGCTGAACTATGATAAAGAGCCAAGTTAATTATATTTATTACTTTATAAATCGTATTACTATTATTTTGTAGAGATATATTACATTTAGATTTGTCTGACCAAATACAAAATTAACTATTACAACATTTGAATCTAAATGGATAATATTAAAGGTTGTAAATTTAGAGATGTGATTTACTATGAATGCAACTCCTCCTGATGGAGAATTTGCTATGGAGAATTTAAATAGACCTAGTGAAGATAAAATTTCTGATATTTTGCAGTTGCTGTTTATATGTAAATTAGTTTCTGCAAAGAAAATAATATCTGGTGTTTCTTTTAAGAAAAAATCTTTTATAGCATAGACACGTTGTAAAGAGTTTAATCCTCTTACATTTATACCTATTATTTTAATTTTCATTGAGTATTGATAAAAACTAGAATTTTAAAATATAAATTAAATTTGATTAGGCATCAATGGAAAAAATGAAAGAATCATTCCAATACATCAAATCCAGCTGGAAATCACTCTCTTTGTCGTCTACCACTTCAGGTGTTAATAAATTAAGATGTGACCCTGAATTTATAGGAGTGATATAAGCAATCACATTATTTGTTGTACTTAATAATGTATTAGACTTCTCTCTTTGCATTAGATTATCTAATTCATTTTCATAGTCTTGATTTTTTTTAATTTTTTTTCTTTATGTTAGGATGTTTAGTAATAGAATTTAAGTCATTATCAGAGCCACAAAGTGTGCTTGAATTATTAGAAGAATCATTTGTTATTATTTCAGTAGTTTTATCTAAATTTGTAATTAAATTTCTTTTTTTTTTCATTTATGTAATCTTGGTAAACTCTTATTTAAATGAAAATTAATTAATTGTTCAGAAGTATTAAGAAAACACTGATCTGCTATTTCTTTTTTATTTTTTTCTATTTCTTCGTGAAGAATCCCTGTAATCTCTTGTGATTAGGAGTTGTTGATTTCTTTCTAATTGGCTACTTTGCCTATTTTGAATATTAATAATTGAAGAAGAATTATGAGAAAAAGAATTTCTATGATGATCAATGTTTGATGCAAAACAGGAATCTTCCCATTGTTTGTTTTGATAATCCAAAACTGGGCAACGGTGAAACTTAGATGATTTAATATTACATCTTTGGAAAAAACTTTTCAGACAGTCTTTAATTAGATGGTCTCTTGATTTGCATATATAGCACTGTGATGGAACTCCTTGAAAACTTATTACTAAGTTAGTCTTTGCAACTGTATGAAATGATGGGATGTCTAGAGCAGTGATATTTTCTTTAAGGGCTAAATTAAATGAAGCTATGTTCGAAAGCACATGGGAAGGAGCTCCCTTCTCATTTAAAAAAAAAAAAAACTCTGACGTTATGCCATAAATGTTTAGTATTTTTTGAAGATCATATGAATCAAATCCTGGGTAGCAATTTCTTATAATACCTTTTAGGGATCTTTTTATATTTAACTCAACTTTACATAACCATAAATCTCCAAGCATTCTGTAAGTATTTATAAAAGCTGTTTTGTATGTAATAGAAGCAAATTCTAAAATAAGATATCTTTTGTTTTGATGATGATACACTTTATTTATATAATTCCAATGTTTATTTAAACTAAGAGTGTTATATAATAAATCTATAGGGAAGAATAAAGGTTTAATGTCATTGTTAGTTGCTGAGATAATTAATGTGTTCTCCTTTCGATATACTTTGAAAGAGTCTAAAAGTGCTTGAGGAATAGATAAATTAAATTTTTTATTGATTTTATTAAAATCGTCCCATGAGGGAGTAAAATAATTATCTGCATTTTTTGCATTAATAATTGATACTTTTGTGTGATCAAAATGAGTTTGCTCTGTTTCTTCATCATCATCTTCAAGGTCTAAAGAGAGAAGTGAGTTTTGTGAAGAATGATGTGAGATAGTACAATTGTTTGTTGGTATTTTAGTTTTAACCTTCTGAGCATAGCTCATTTTGTTTTTATTAATTCCTTTATTATCATTTTCATGTAATACTGAGTAATGATAACTATTGTCTTTATTTATATTCTTGCAAACTTCAACAGTTTTATTTTGTTTAGCTTTATACACAGTCTTATGTTCTTTATCATTAACCCTGGTATCAATCAAATTGCTAATTTCATTTGAAGAATCATCACTATCTTCTATGCAATTTTTTTTAAAAGTTTGAATTGTTAGTTTTATTATATAACTCAAAACTAAACTTTTTATTATGAGATGAAATTAGAGTATTGTTATTTTCATTTCCAATAGACTCTTGATTATAAATACCCACATAATCGTGTAAGTTTTGATTTTTCAATTTTGGATAATTTTCTTTTACATTTTCTGAAGCAGGGCTTAAGTCAAATTTATCAACATTTGCTGGCAATTCAATACCATTTTCATTATTTATCTTTTGAACTTCAGAAGTTTTAAAATTTGATATTTATTTAGAAATGATATTAGTGTTAGAAAAATCTTTATGTAGTAGTACTTTTTTTGACTTTTTTGTAATTTGCTGATTTGAACTTTTAATAGAATGAATTGAAGCATTTGCTACAATAAAATTTTTTTGTTCTAAATTTCCATTTCCAATGTTATCTGATTTATCATAACGTTCTAATTTAGAATTAGGTTTAATGCTTTCTTTCAATATTATTTTTGAATTACTTGAATTATTTGTTTCATTTTCAAAAGAAGTTTCACAGGAAATTTTAATAGATTTCTTTTTTATATCTTTTGTTGACATTGTTTTTGATGTTTCAAACTCATTTTGCATAAAAACATTTTTGTCATCCATTACTAAGGAATAATGTTTAACTTTTTCATTTGAATTTTCTTCAGAATAACTCTGAATTTTACTCATTTGCTTCTCAACAGACTAAAAGATTTAAGTCTTACCTTTCAAATTAGAACACACAATTCTTCCTTCACACACTACTACTCTTAAGAAAAATAATAATAAAATCAGTCTAAATATCAAACAGCTGTATCAAAAGCACCACTAGATGGCACTCCATATTAATCTAACTTGATAAATAATTAATAATAATAATCATTTAAGTATTTATTTTTAGAGGACATTGTCAAAGGAATGAATATAAGAAATTTAGCACTTGTAAACTTAGTTGTAGTAATAATTACTTTAATATTTATACACTGTACAAATATATATTCACCTGCACATATATAATGTAATATATAAGGGATTCGAACTCAGACTTTCACACGACCCTCATCTCTCCAAGCCATCTCATATTGCTGACCCACCTTATCACACACATTTGAAAAGATTTCATGCTAAACCAGCAATCATAAGTTAGTCCAGATTACTATCTCCACACACATATATACAATCAGTGTTCAGCTTTATATTAAGATAGCCAATCTTCATACTTTAATGGACAGGCTTCAAACTACTCCAACCCACAACTCTTCAGCCATCCATTTCATTGAAAATCTGATGATAGAATGTTCAAAGCCCGTGTTAGTGCCAAGGTTGTTATCCAACCCATGTTGACCATAAGTCATTCTGATCCCTCATGCACTGGAGAATAATCTATTTACATACATATGCGAGGGTGGAAGGATCTTTAATGTACTATGTTTCAATATGTAATTTAATACACTGCTATCTTAATGTAAAGCTGAGCACCGATTGTATATATGCATGAACATTTTGACCAACTGGTGATTGCTGGTTTAGCATGAAATACGTATATTGATTATGTATCTTTTCAACATGTGTGTGTGATCAGGTGGGTCAGCAATATGAGATGGCTTGGAGAGTTGAGGGCATGTGAAAGTCCGAGTTGAATCCCTTATATATTTAATATTTATAATAACTTCGCTAATTACAACTCACCGCTTGAATCAATTCTTTTCTTTATCTATGTTGTAATTATTATTTTTAACACTTTACAAACATTTACTTTATTTTTGAATCCAAATTTCATAGTTTTTTTTTTTTTTTTAATTTTATTATAAAGATAGACTGTTTAATCAGTCAAATGCAATTGATTGGTAGACCCTGGGTGTTTTTAACAGATCTTTCTCCTCAACTACATTATGAAAAAAATATGTTTTTATAGTATTTAGTAATCAGAATTTTCAGAAATGATTGTACAAAATCATACATTTTTTATTCCATAAATACTTTGATCATTTTTTAGGATTATTCCTTTCTTTCTATAATTGATTAAAAAAATGTGTTAAGTTGCAATATCAAAAATCGTAGTAACAATTGTACTTATAAAACCATCAAAACATGTGATCAACATTTCATATGGTTGCACAAGCTGTTAATAACAATAGCAAACTCTCCATACAGTATTGCCAACAAGTGCAAATCTTTATAATCAATGGATCCATTGGTTACAAAGGCTTGCACTTGATGGCAATACTGTGTGGAGGGTTTGCTATTGGTTATGAATAAAGGGCAGGTAAAAATATGGGTGAGAAAGATAATGCAGTATGCAGAAGATTTGGATAAAGAATTTATGTCAGTATACTTTGTACAAAAGATGGGATGATTGTGTTAGGAGGATTGTTGAGTGGTAAGGAATGGGATAGAAGAATAGTTGCATTAATAAAGAATAAGGAGTTGGAGAGATGGAGAACTAGTATGGAGAGTAAAAGAGTAAATATATATAGAAGTAAATGGAATATTGGGTGCGAGTTAATTTATGATAATACCAAGAAATGTAGTTTACTGGTTAATACTCACAGGACCTTTAGCAATGGGATTATACACATAAATGGAAAAATGTGGATGATTTAGACTGCAAGTTGTGTAAGGAAGACATAAAAAATATTAGGCATCTGTTAGTTGATTGTAAATGCCTGAAAGTAGAAAGGATACAAATAATAAAGTTGTGGAAGAATAAATATAAGGGAAATGATTATACAGAAAGTGGGTTATTGATACTTATGCTGGGTTTGGGAAAAGGTAAGGGGGATTTAGATATAAAAGCCATGAAATGGGATGGAGCAGGATATGGGAAAACTTATGGTGGGGAATGGAAAGGGAAGGTAAAGTGGCTAACAGGTTACTCTGGGCATAGTTGCTGAGAGATTCCTGACACCATAAAAGGAAAAGTCCAGTGCATCACATATTGTTATTAACAATTGTATTTATTACTTTTTACTTCTATTTCGTTTTACATATTTACATTTCGATGTATTTAAAAGCATAGCTATTATATATTTTTTTCTCTAATATAAGAATGAATCGTTTGAGATCCTTGTATTAAAAAAAAAAAAATAGCATATGCAAAAAGGTTGACCAGCTTGGATTAAAATAACACATAATTTGCCAATTGATTTTCAAGCTGCTTTTATAATATTTATTTATTTTTTCTATTAATTTATTTTAGATGTTAACAACTGGCTAATATATATTCCCTTCATTTTTATATAATTCACTACAATGTCTAAACTAAACGAATCAATTTATTATTTCTAGTTTCCCACCAACTAGTTAAGTTTAAGACAATAAACATCACATGACCACCATCTCTTATGCTTGTGTATAACTGTTGTTAAAACAGGCAAAACTCACTATATGTATGCCACACACAACAAGCTAGAATAATCAATGGATGTCAGAAGGCTTGTGCATAAAATCCCCATCTAGTGCCTACTCATCCAATATCCCCAGACTAGTTTCTGGCTTGTGGCCTTCGTCAGTGAGGAGCTTTGGATCTGAGAGCACTGCATCTAGATTTTAGGATCTAATGCAACCCTGCAGCAACCACCTTTTATCTTCATTTAACTACAAGTCTTAAACTGAAAACACTTTAATGTTTCAAATTTAAAGCTCATCAGCTTATACAGTTATGTGGGTCTGAACCCAGTTCAGTTCCTATACATTTTGGTGTCTGGTTTTTTAATAACCATAGCCACCAATATCCTATTAGGCAGGATTGATTTCTCTAGCTTGCTGTGTGTGGCATACATATAGTGAGTTTTGCCTGTTTTAACAACAATTATACACAAGCATAAGAGTTGGTGGTCATGTGATGTTTATTGGTTTAAAACCAATCCTGCCTAATAGGATATTGGTGGCTATGGTTATTAAAGAACCAAAGACACCAAAATGTGTGGGAACTGAACTGGGTTCAGACTCATATAACTATATAAGCTGATGGGCTTTAAATTGGAAACATCAAAGTGTTTTCAGCTTAAGACTTGTAGTTAAATGGAGATAAAAGGCGTTTGCTGGAGGGTTGCATTAGATCCTAAGATCTAGATGCAGTGCTCTCGGATCCAAGGCTCCTCACTGACGAAGGCCACAGCCAGAAACTAGTCTGGGGATATTGGATGAGTAGGCACTAGATGGGGATTTTATACACAAGCCTTCTGGCATCCATTGATTACTCTATCTTGCTGTGTGTGGCATACGTATAGTGAGTTTCGTCTGTTTTAACAACAGTTATACACAAGCATAAGAGATAGTGGTCATGTGATGTTTATTGGCTTAAAACCAATCCTGCCTAATAGGATATTGGTGGCTATGGTTATTAAAGAACCAAAGACACCAAAATGTATGGGAACTGAACTGGGTTCAGACCCATATAACTATATAAGCTTATGGGCTTTAAATTGGAAACAAGACATAGTTTTGTAGTTAAATGGAGATAAAAGGTGGTTGCTTGAGGGTTGCATTAGATCCTAAGATCTAGATGCAATGCTCTCAGATCCAAGGCTCCTCACTGATGAAGGCCACAAGCCAGAAACTAGTTGGAATATTGGATGAGTAGGCACTAGATGGGATTTATGCACAGGCCTTCTGGCATCCATTGATTACTCTAGCTTGCTGTGTGTGGCATACGTATAGTGAGTTTTTCCTGTTTTAACAATAGTTAAGTTTAAACTGAAAATTTTTGATTGAAAAATCATTATTACAAAGCATTATTATCACCAGTAAATCAAAGAGGATTTAGATATCATTTAATTTGATGTCTGATTGCTTCCCAATATAAACTTTTAAAACGTATCAAATATTTAAAAATAACCATAGAACTTGTATCATTTGTATATATATGACTTTTTTTATCTTGAATTATTAGGCTTTATTGCCAGAAAATGTTCTCTTTCGTATATACAAGCAAATGGATTGAACGATTGTTGTAGGATAATACTTTTTCATATAAATTATCATAAGTTTTTTCAATACTTTGAGATTAGCGCTACCATGACATAATCGTCCAGCTATAATTATTCTAACTTTGCAAATTATTTTAGCACTTAGCTTTTCATAATAATCACAACTATGACATTCTGCCATCACAACCCCCTCCCCCCACTCCCACTGAAGAAAGAGATAGCATTTTGCTGTCGCAATCACTGGCAGCAAAATTATTATGAAAACCTATAGTGCTAGAATAATTTGCAAAGTTAGAATAATTATGGCTAGACAATTATGTCATGGCAGTGCTAATCCCAAAGTACCCTTTTTTCTTCTATATTAATGAATGCATTTTAAAAAAAAAAATGTATTTCAAATATGATCTTTCCTGAGCTTATTGTTTGGTATCGAAATAAGAATTGACCTAATCAACTAATTATGTCTTCTTAATATTTGTTTTTTAATATTTATATATATTAATGCTACTTTGGTTTGAATCCACTCGTCGTCGTTTCTACTGTAGTCTTAATGTATTTTTAGACATGATTATTTGTTTCAATCCTAAGTTTAATTTTAAATTCAAAATCCATATTTTATGACCATAAATCAAACTAAATGAGAGACAGATTTTTATCCTTTAATGCGTTAAAAAAAACGCCCTTTATGCCACTTTAATTTTCCTTTTATTTTTTCAGTTTTAATTTCCTTTAGTTATATATATAAATCTGTTCAAAAAAAGAATATATTTTCATATGTTTTTGAAATATTTTGTAAAATTAAAGCCATGTGATCTACCTTGCACGTAAAATTATCTATCCAAATATGGATGAAAATAACTAGACAAGGATATTATGATATTATTTAATTAATGTTAATGCTATTTCCGTTATTACTAGCCACGTCATTCTTAAAATAATGAAGTTTGATATTGTTAAAGTTTTAAAGATGTGCTCATTGAATTGTCCAACGAAATGTAAGTTGATAATGAAATTTCATAGCATTGACGATAGCTAATACTATCTGGTAATAAATATTAATGAGTTTGCCATGTAGTTTGAATGTATCTGAGATTTAAGGCATTCGTTACTTTTAAAAATGATATAAAAGTATATCATTCTTTTTGCATTGTGTGCTAACATTTACACATTTGTCCATCAGATATAAAAGTATATCATTCTTTTTGCATTGTGTGCTAACATTTACACATTTGTCCATCATCTGAAATTCAAATCAGATCTGAAATATAGGTAACTGAAAAACCTTCAACTTCAAATTTTTTATTTTTAGACAGTTTGCTTTAGCTAACCTCATTTCTATCTAGTATTGATAGGCAAATGGGTATCAATAATAATTTTTACCTGAAGAATAGAATAAAGGAAGACTAAAATCTCATACCTATTAGTTACTTAGACTTATACATAAATATTATTTATCCATTATTTATCAATACTATGGTAGATCTTTAAATACTAATTATTTCATTTTCCATGCATACGTACTTGAGGAAGAAAGATTGGCTAACATGGAGTCTTCTCATATAGCAGTGCTTAGCATTTGCAGCAAAATATTGGAAAAGCTTTTGTTCTGCTGTGATTCATGCTTTATAGACGTTTGCGTGCACATACATTTATATAAATTCTTTTATATTGCTGACTCACCTGATCAGACACATGTTGAAAAGATAAATAATCATCAATACTCGTATTTCATGCTAAACCAGCATTCATCAATTGGTCCAGATTACCATCTCCACACAATATACAATTAGTGCTCAGTTTTATATTAAGATAGCCAATCTTCATACTTTAATGGACAAGCTTCAAACTACTCCAACCCACAACTCTTCAGCCTTCCAATTCATTGAAAATATGGAAGACTGAAGAGTTGTGGATTGGAGTAGTTTGAAGCCTATCCTATAAAGTACGAGAAATAAATTGGAAGACTGAAGAGTTGTGGGTTGGAGTAGTTTGAAGCCTGTGGATTAAAGTATGAGGATTGGCTATTTTAATATAAAGCTGAGCACTGATTGTATATATGTGGAGATGACAATCTGGATCAACTGATGAGTATTGGTTTAACACAAAAATATATTGGTGATTATTTATCTTTTCAACATATATGTGATCAGATGGGTCAGCAATATAAGATGGCACTGAGAGTAGTGGGTCATGTAAAAGTCTGAGTTCGAATCCCGCATATATTACATATATAAATGCAGGATTAAGCCTGTAGAATGTATAAATTCTTTTAATCAAATTGTAAGTCTGTAGAAAAAAATTGTAATGACACTATTTATTAGAAACAAGTATGAAGCTATTGTAGTATTTGCAAAAGATTTATTACTAAATGTTTGTAGTATATATTGTGAATGTCGCTAGTAATAGTTTTAGAATATGCAAAGTATATCTTATTCAAATGTCTGCATTAAATAAATATTTTATACATTTTTTTTTATAATAGAACATTTTTAAAAAAGATTATTTATTATTAATGTGTACAGAAAATATTATAGTGGCCATAGGATGTTACTTCACATCTTCACCATCATCTTGCTAGCGTGGTGATCAGCCAAGTTTTTGCCAAAAAAAACCTCAATAATTTTTAACGCAAATTCCAAACAAGTTCCCGGAGCTCGGCTAGTTATCAAATTCCCATCAAGCACCACTCTATCGTCCGAATACGTGTAGCGAACTGTAAAAACAAACAAATATCTAATATAGAAAAAAAAAGACAATACTAACTTTAAAATGCTTAGGGATTATACTTAGTTTAGTATTCTGAAATGTGATCTATAAGTTTGGAATCAGTATATATATGTTTGCATCCATACTATATTACTATGCAGAAAAAATATTGAAATTTAAAAACATTCATAATCATTATTGATTTTTTAAAAAAATAATCTATAATTAAAAATATAACTATACTTAAAGAAACTTTTAATATAACTTTTACATTACCTTCGTTAAAAAAAAAAAAGAAAGATTTGTTGAATGTTTAGTTTGGAGTATTATTTTGGTTAGAGCAGCTATTTCGTCAATAAAGATGTGAAGAAGAGAAGAGAAAGTAAGTTGAAAAACGGAAATATTAGCAATGAAAATATAAAAAAAGAGGAAATTAATAGAAAATGCATTAGTCATATACTTGAACGTAGAAGCGTGATAAAAGAAATTTGAAACAAATTGTGAAGAATGAGAGGGAGTTATAAAAGAAAGATGCTGATAGATGTTCTTAAGGCAAAAAATAACTAAAGCTTTATGAAGAGTAGAAAAAGTGATAATAGACTTTGGACAAAGAGATATGGGCATTTTGATAGATTATGTGAATATAATGATAACATAAATATCTAACTTAACTTAAAGATTTTATTTCTAAAGTCATTTAAATTAATTAATTATACTTTCGTGTTTCTCTCAAATATCATTAAATAAAGATTTGTGAATTTGTCATGATCTATAAAACATTATTCATGTTATAAAAATAAAAATTGTAAATATTGCCTTTTATTCATTATAAATATAATAATTATATAATTAATTGCTGAAGAAGTCGTGTGATGTGATGTACTGTAGCTACTCCTTAAACAAAATGAAGAATCTCTCAGCAATTATACCAAGAAAAACTTGTTAGCTACTTAATTTTACGTTCCCCAGTCTAATTTTTCCCATATTCTGCTACATACCATTTCCACAACATAATCTTTGTCAACTCTACATCCTTTATATCTAAATCCCCCTTATCTTTTTCCAAACCCAGCATAAAAACCAATAATCTACTTTCTGTATAATCACTTTTTTCATATTTATTTTCCCATAACTTCATTACATGTGCCCTTTCTGTTTTTAAGCATTTACATTCAATTAACAAATGCCTAATATTTTCTATTCCTTTTATTTGATTAGACTAAGATTAACTTATTAACTATTTTATTTTGTTGAGATTCTAAACGGGAACCTTTAGCTCCCAAGACTCCATTTTAATCACAGTACTAAATGGGATCTCTATTGTTTTTTAACTTTTAAAATCAAATCCATGTAAAGTAATTCTGATTGTATTATTATGTTTCTGAAATCTTCTGCCAAAGGCGAATAGTGGCAGCCTTAGCATTAAATAGAAAAAGTGGCAAATAGGGTTTTAGTTGAGAATATGCAGAAGAATAAAAGTAATAAAAGAATGAGAGTTAGTAAAAGTGTAAAAGAGAGGAAAGAAGCATGCAGAGAATATAAGTGTGCTATTAAGAACAAGGAAAGTGAAAATGATATTAATGATAAATGGGGAAAGTACTTAGAAAAGAAGAAGTTAGCTAAAATGGATAATTATAGAGAGAGGATGAAGTTGAATAGTAAATTGTTGGAGGATATTAATAAAAGTGGAAGAAATGGGAGTAAAAAATTTTGGAATTATATTAAAAGGAGAAATGTAGGGGAAAGAGAGATAGTATTAATAGATGATAAGGGAATAGAGTGTAGCTCTAGAGAAGAATTAGAGAGAATCTTAAATAGATATGTAATGGATATAGAAAAGATGTTAGATGTGAAGGGCTTAGTGATAGAAAACATAAAAGCATTTAGTGATGGAATTATTAGGTTCACAAAAAAATGAACTGAATGAGGCAGGGAAGAGATTGAAAAGTGGAAAGGTGAGAGGACTAGATGTATGGGCAGCAGATATGGTAATGAATCTAGGGCATAGAGCAAGAACAAAGTTATTATCATGTTTTAATAAGATGGCACAGAAGAGAGTTTTTCCGGGTAGTTGGAGTAATACAAGAATAAGATTATTATTTAAAGGAAAGGGTAAGGATCATAGAAAGTTAAATAATTATAGACTGATAGCAGTAACATCAGTTTTATATAAAGTTTTCGCATATATGGTAGCTGGAAGAGTTGTAAAATGGATGGAAGAGAATGATGTAGTGGGCGAAATGAAAGGAGGTTTTAGGTCAGATAGGTGTATAGGAGATAGTTTGTTTGTAGTTACACAACTTATGGAGATGAGTAGGTATTCAGGTAGATCATTATATATGAGTTTTATAGATATAGAGAAAGCATATGTTAGAGTAAATAGAAATAGATTATGGGTAAGGTTAGCAAATTTGGGAATGGATGAAGCTTTAGTAAATATTATTAAGAAATTATATGAAAATAATTATTATACTTAGCAATTAGGGAATATAGAATCAGTCAAAGTTAAAAATGGGGTGGGATTAAGGCAAGGATGCCCTATGTCACCTATTTTATTTTTGTTGTATTTGAGTGAAATGGAAAAATCAGTAGAAAGACTAGGAAGAGGGATAGAGATACCGTTAATAGGTGGCTAGGGAGTATATACTTTGTCGGGTCTTTTTTTGCAGATGATATCTTTTTGTGTGCAGAAAGAAGAGAATATATGGAAATTTTGTTGAGGACATGTGCAAGGGAGGGTAAAGAGATGGGGATTAAATTTAGTGAAGAAAAATCAAATATAATGATGGTTAATACTGGGGAAAGAGAAGATGTAGAATTCTTATTGGGGGATATAAAGTTAAGTGTGGTGGATAGATATAGGTATTTGGAAATTATCTTATGTAATCAGGAAAATTGCTTGGATGAATGGGATAAAAAATTGGGAAATGAAGCAAAGAAAAGAAAGGGTTTGGTAAAGAAATTAACAGTATTTTCATATAATAAATATGATGTAGCTAGAATTGTATGGAAGGGAGTTGCAGTAGCAGGGTTAACATATGGTAATGATACATTATGTGTTAGTAAAAGGGTTTTAGATTATTTAGAGAAAGTACAAAAGGAAGACATGCATTAGATGCAGAGATGTGGACAGCAAAGGAGGCAATTCAAGGGGAAGTGGGATGGTCAAGTGTTTATATGAGAGATGCAAAAAGTAAAATGAATGTTTGGTAGGTTGCAGTTTATGGATAGTAAAAGAATAGCCAAAATAGTGTTTAATTGGGTTATGAGTAAAGGGCAGGTAACAAGATGGGTAAGAAAGGTAATGCGGTATGCAAAAGATTTAGATAATGAATTTATATCAGTATACTTGTATAAAAGGTGGGATAATTGTGTCAGGAGAATTATTGAGTGTTATAGTGGTAAGGAATGGGATAAAAGAATAGAAGCATTAATAAAAAATATGGAGTTGGAGAGATGGAGAACTAGTATGGAGGGTAAGAAGAGTTTAAATATATATAGAAGTAAACAGAACCTTGGATGTGAGTTAATTTATGATAATAGTAAAGAAAGTAGTTTATTGTTTAAGGCTCTAACAGGATTGTTAGCACCCAGAGAATATACATGTAAATGGAAAACTATGGGGGATTTAGTGAGCAAATTGTGTAAGGAAGGTATAGAAAATATTAGGCATCTGTTGATTGAATGTAAATGCTTGAAAGCAGAAAGGGTACAGATAATGAAGTTATGAAAGAATAGATATGAACAAAGTGATTATACAGAAAGTGAGTTATTGGTTTTTATTCTGGGTTTGTGGAAAGATAAGGGGGATTTAGATTTAAAGGCCTTAGAGTTGACAAAGATTATGTTATGGAAATGGGATGAGGCAGAATATGGGAAGACATAGAGTGGGAAATGGAAAATAAAGTGGCTAACAGGTTTATCTGGGCATAATTGCTGAGATATTCTTGACTTCGTTTAAGAAGAAGCAAATACATCACATCACATAAGATCACATAATCATTTATTTCCATACTAATCAAAGAGAGTATCAGTGCTATTAGACTATAGAGTGAAAAGTACTTTTAAAAGATGGTGGTTTATTGCCCCTCCCCCTTTAAAAGTAGCTACATGTCTTTATCTGTCAATGACTTGGATAGCTAGTTAGTTTGTTTGCAGATCAGTTACCTATAACCAATTTAGCTAGTCATTTAATTATTAATAGGTAAATATATATCTAATGAGACTTATGGGAAAATAGTTTAACTCTCATGAAATTAACATGTGATTTCCATAATCTTGACTTTAAAATACAATGTGCAATTTAGCACAGTTGGTAGGATGTCCGACTTGGGATCAGAAAGTCTGTCGCTCAAATTTCTTATGAATTCCCCAGCAATAAAGGCAAAAGCCTTGCTAGAGCTACCAGCTCACAATATTGACTCTCAAAATTTTTATGAACTCCAGAGTAATAAAGCCATTGATAATTTTTTTTCCTTTTATAAAACATATGACAATAATTTAACAATAGACACATTATAGATTTCAATTGAGGTTATGAAGAAGAAAAAAGATATTGGATTATGTTCTCAGTAGATGAATTTGTCTATATTTTAACAATTTACTTGAGAAAATTTTTTATAATTAATCTTTGAATAATTTATGCAATTTATTCTCCATCCATGATTTCTTAATATACAATTTAGTATTAAAAACTACTGTAGAAATATCTACAAAAATGTCTATCAACATTTTCTCCTATACTTTATGTGTCATGATGTTCTGATGGGTAAACTGGTTTTGATAATGTGTGTATTAAAATAGAGGAATAAAAATGTTTTAATGCAGTAGCTATTGTTGATATGTATTAATAATACTTGTGATTTCCAAACAAGAGTCGTGATAAATGTTTGCGGAGACTTTTCTCTGCCAAACTTTAATTTACCATATAACTAATTGCTTTACAATCTTTTATCATTGCTTTGCATCAAATATAGTTCTATTTAAAATAATATCAGCCAGACAAAATATTCCAGTTAATATGAGCACACTAAATGCCTATTAAATAGATGGAAATTTAAAAAAGCAACTCAGGCCGCTTGGTATTTGTTAATGATAATAATATAAATATTGTCATCAAATAAATATTTTTCATTATTAATCAATTAAGAAATCATAAATGGTTTATATGAAAGCTGTACTCAAAATATTTTTAGGTAAATGTTCCATTCAGTTTTTTGTTTGCATTTATTTCATACTCTGTACTAATGGTATGCTATTGGACAATTTTTATAAGCCATTTTCTGATGAGCTGAGTTGATATGTCATAAGTGAAACTTTTACATCCTAAATTCAATTATAGTTGGCAACAAAAAAGATCTTACTCTGATGACTAGATCATTAAACATCACATGATCACTATCTCATACTAACACAATAATTGTTATTAAACAATTCAAAACAAAACAGCACTCTCCATATAGTAGTGCCATCTTGTGCTAACAAGAGCAATCAATGGATGCCAGAAGGCTTGTGCATAAAATCCCTATCTAGTGCCTACTCATCCAATATCCCCAGACTAATTTCTGGCTTGTGGCCTTCATCAATGAGGAGCCTTGGATCTGAGAGCACTGCACCTAGATCTTAGGATCTAATGCAACCCTCCACTCCTCACTGATGAAGGCCACAAGCCAGAAACTAGTCTGGGGATATTGGATGAGTAGGCACTAGATAGGGATTTTATGCACAAGCCTTCTGGCATCCATTGATTGCTCTTGTTAGCACAAGATGGCACTACTATATGGAGAGTGTTGTTTTGTTATGACTAGATCATGTGACTATAATGACACTGTAGATAGAATTTTGCAAATAATGTCGCTAAAATAAAATATGAATTTTTTTTTTATTTTAAAAAAAGTATTTTTTGCACCGTAAAAATAATAGACTTTTAGTGTGATGTAAAAACAATGTGTAACTCATAAATCATAAATTTTGAATAATTCTGTTACGTGACCACATTTGTGTGCTTGTTATAAATGTCATTTCTTATTTGGGTTTTAGGTTTCCTTGTAGCTGAGTTGTTGTTATACTGAGTTATGCCATCTATAAAAAAATTTTATTACTATCTTCTCTTTTTTTACTTTCATCTTTTCTGAATGATCTAATTTTTTATTGCAGAAAATGACCTAATATAGAGAGAACTTTTGACTTATTGGTTAGATATGTAAATATTTTTATTTTCACCATTTGTCTTTTTTTTTTGGGGGTGGGTGTCTTGAAATTAGTGCATAGAAATGATTTTTATTTTTTTTATTTTTATAAATGCTTCATTTTATGAATTGTCAATAATTCATATCTATCAGTGATAAATCACGATCCATGTGTAAAAATTTTACACATGAATATATATATTTTTTAATTTACAATAACAAAAATATTCTTACTGAAAATATATGCACCCAATAATATGATATAGGACCAACAAAAGTTGGATTATGCTACCATACTTACCATCTATTGGAAATAAAATTGTAAAGATCTGCTCCAATAAATTTAATATAGAACTTAGAACATCTATCAATTTAAACAGATTACTTAATAATATAAAGGACAAGATACACAATTTGGATTGACCTAATAGTGTACACAATTGGATGCAGACAAATGGACTGTCCTTACATCTACTGTAGAAAAATGAAAGCTAATCGAGAACAAGACTGACACAACACACCTTGATGCATAAAAAAGTCAAAACCGATTCAATTAATGCACCTGTATTTTACAACTATGAAAGAGAGAATATAGACACAGTTTTTATCCTAGTATTATTAGAATAATGAGTGAAGAGAGAAACGATAGAAAACATAAGATCAAAGTGACATGGTTTGCACACAAAATAAATGCATAATGAACCAAAGAGTTAATAAAAAATGGGTTTCATAAGATTTTTAATAGAACAACTATTATTATGGTTCACATACATCAAAGTACATTTTTAATCTCTGTTGTAGTATTTTCATATTATTATTAATAATGGCAGAGAAACAAAATATTATACATATGAATATATGTATACACACAAACACATAATTAATTTGCTCTTTGTTGATTATACTTCAACAATTAATAAATTAAAATATGTGCAAAATAATTTTATAATTTTTCAAAAGCATTGTTACGATTTCGTTTCTAATAAAATTACTTTCATATCATTTTTTCTTCTTCTAAGCTTTGATGTGGTGTGATGCACTGAGATTTCTCCTTATACGGAATCAGGAATCTCACAACAACTATGCCCAGAGAAACCTGTTAGCCACTTTACCGTCTCTTTAAAAACTTATTGTCACATACTGCCACCAAATCTTTTTTTTTCTGCTTCAGATAAAGTTTTAAATTATTTAAAATCCCTCAGAATGAATCAAATATAAATAATCTAACATTTATTTAAAAGTCTTAATTTTCATTTAAAATAATTTTTAATTGAAATAAAAACAACTTTGTCAGGAAAAAAACCAGTATTTGAAACTCACTGATCAATAGAATATTGCTATCAATTTTTTAAATACATGAAAGTACTACAAATTTTAAATGTTTAGGATTATGAAACTGAGTAGTACTTTACATGTATTTCAGAGAATATTTATTACATTATTATTATCCATAATTTTTTAAAAGAGTTTTTATATATTATTTATTTTCTCTAGTTTCCTGAGAAACACTAAATCAAAAGTTCATTGTATAAGTAAAAAAAAAAAAAAAAATGTTTTTAAGGAATTAGCTATGCATGAACAATTGCGTTCTTCCAAAAGCAAGTTATCTTCTGTTTACTTAATTATAGTACCATAAAATACTAATCTTCGATAATAATGGCAAAATTCATAAATTGGTCTGAAGATGGAGATTTTATACATTATATCATCATCTATTCATCATTAAAAGAATTAAGAGAATGGAGTTGGGCTGGACATTATTTCTAGAAAAGATTATAATAGATGGACAGATGAAATCTTAAATTGGATTCCAAGAGATTGTAAAACACCTAGAAAAAGACCACATGTGAGATGGATGGATAAAATAAGGCAATATACTGGGGTAATGTTAAGAAGAGAGATGAGAATATGGATTGAACTTGAAAAGACCTTCATCCTGCAGTGGACTGATAATGTTTAAAAATGATGATGATGATAATTATCTACTATTCATTGATTACTCAAACATATAGTAAATGTTTGTAGAGTAGGATGAATATAAAACTACTCTTAATTCAACTCATGAAAATTAAATAGTTATAAGTAAATATAAAAGTCTCATCATTTGATAGGTTTGAACAAAGTATCATGTGATACTTAATTTAATATTTATTTGATTTTAAGAAGTTCTTAAAAATCTTCACCTGAAATTACCATTTAATACATGACTTGTTTTATTTCACAGAAAATATATTTGGTCTTGTCAATAGCTCAATTCAAATTAATTCTAAGTCTTTCAAGTATTGATTACATTGTAATTAGTTCTTTTGTTTCTAATGATGGGCTTCAACCCTCTACAGTTGAATTCAATAGTTAAACAGTGGACTCAAAACCTTAAAGTCATGGATTAAATCTCAATGCTCTCTTCCTGTGCCAAATATCATTTGCCCTCCCAAGTAATGCATTGCTCAATTATTTTGCCTTGTGCAGTTGTAGAACGTGGATTCAAATTCATAAATTCATTTTTCCATTGAAAAATATAAACAATAATATATATGTATTCAATTCATATTAAATTTGACACTAGAGTGCTCAAATATCCTGTACAAATAATCATACTAATGATGATGATTGTTACATATAACTCTTATGTTTATTGCCATTTTCATGGTTACTTTTAAAATAGGCATCAATATATAAATAAATATACTTCCATTAGTTAAACTTTTATCAGAGGATTAATTTAAAATGAAAAAAGCAACAAGAGCTACAACTAATATTATTGGGTCCATGTTTTTTTTTAAGTATATTGATTAGCATATTAGCCTGCTATAATCATGATTTGAGATTCACATCTAGATAAGAGTTATTTTTTTTAGATAGTTTACACTGGAGCAACTCATTAAATCAATCCTATAATATTTGAATGATACAAAATGTCAGCCCCCCCCCCATCCCCATGATGGGTTTTCATTACTAAAATATATGGTGCTGATCTAGACTTGAATTAAGTTATCACCCAATAGTAAAAAGTAACTGTTGGATTCTTACTGACAAAAAAATTCAATATCCAAAAAGTAATTTGTATTTAGATGGCATTATCTTCTGTTATCCATTGATTATCCTTATATACATAGATAGCAAATTCATGTCATACTTGTTTCAAATATATTTTTTTGGAAAACTAGTAATTTTTCAGACTGGATCAGGATTTTTTAATGTAGCCAATTCATTATCATTGAACATGGCACAAATTACATTATTTGGAAAGTTGAAGTTCTTAAATGAATAGAGACCGATTCCTCATTCTTTATTCTTTTCAAAATGTTTAATTTTTACTATTCATTTATGTAAACTATTTTATATATAGGGTATATGAGCACAAACTTTCATATGACCTCCCACTCACCACTCTATCTCATAACACTGACACCCTTGAACACATATATGTCGAAAAGATAAATAATCACCAATATACATATTTCTTGCTAAACCAGCAATCATCAGTTGGTCCCGATTATCATCTCCACACATATATACAATAAGGGCTCAGATATATATTAAGATAGCCAATCTTCATACTTTAATGGACAGGTTTTACTTCACTCCACCCTCCAACTCTTCAACCATCCATCCAATTGAAAATCTGATGATGGAATGCTCAAAGGCCATCCTGAGACCAAGATTCTTGTCATGCCCATGTTGACCTAAAGTCAATATGACTCCCCATGTACAGGACATAATCCATTTAATACATATACAAGGGATGGGCAGACATCTCTACTATGTAATAACTGAAATACAGGCTTATTATATACCTGTATCAATATATATAATATATAGGGTATATGAGCTATTTCAATAAGTTGATTACTCCAAAACTATAATTTATTTATGATATTATTCTATTAGTTTATTTAAATTTTATTTCCATACAGCTAATTTAACACTATTGAAAAAAATTGTCTTAATATATTTTGCTATTAATATGCTAATAAGCTGAAAGCATCTATTTCCATGCACGCTATAGAAGTTAAACTAATCTTTAAAATAGCTCATTGCAGAATAAAAACATCAACAATCTCTCACAGAAAACCAATGAAGAAAATTGCACTACTCTACTAGGATTGCTAATTACTTGGTACTGAGAATTTAAACAGTAACTATCTTTTTTTATAATAATAGCTAGATACCTATTTATTAATTACTATTGGGTGAATAACTGAATTGTCTATAGGCTGGCTATCAAAAAAAGTCCTAAGATATTGAAAAAATATTCAAGTATACATAGCTTTGATTTGAAACCATATCGTTGGCATTATAGGAGAATGTGCCAACATTGTACACATGATCCTTGATGATTGTCTGATTATTATAATTGTTGTTATTACTGTAGTTGTTGTTTATTTTTCAATTACATGATCTTAGAAATTACTTGATGTACAATTTAAAGTGTATGAATGTTCCTGGAATATATTTTACAATAGAAATTAAAGACATTTTCATTCATAAGAACATTTCATTTTTGTATATAAATATCTAATAATAATTCACTCTTCACATAAAATAGAAGAATTTAAGCTAAGAATCATATTTTTAATTAAGCTTTATAACTTATAAAATTATGCTCTATAAAGAATTTATATAAGGTATATTAATAAATGTGAAACACGGGTATGGACTTAGAGAAATAGTAAGGTTTGGTTTAACTAAAGATACCTGATTAATCAAAATGCATATAAGGAGCAACAAGCATAGATTTTCCCTGTTAGGGTCATTCTGCTTCTATGTTTGAATTATAAGAGTGAGCCATTCATTATATACACACTCATATGCTATTACAGAAATCTTTCTATATTCTCAAATTCACTATTTGTAGTTTGGATTACCCATAATTTAAAAAAATATTATATAAAAAGTATAAAAAATTTGAAATTTGTAAAGATGGATTTATAATTTACATATGTGTCTATACTTGTATAAGCATCATCATGAAAACAATTCTTAGACAAGCCATTTTCTTGTCTTGTGCATTCACGTGCTCTTTCCTCATCTTACGCACTCTGTCAGTCATGTGACCACTTTTTCTCTAGATTTATTTCTGTACTGACTTCATGTAAAGGCATTTTATTATTTATTGATTTCTAATGACGTACATTTTTAAAATCAAAATTAAGTATAGGCATACATATAAGTTAAACCTAAATATTACTTATTTCAGATAGAGAAAACTTGGAACCAAATGACAGCAGATATTGAGGAATTTCTGTATATATTTAAACTGTCAAAATTCTATAATTTGCTAATTACTATTTTAGTTAACTAAAAGTTATATTTGAAAACAAGTATAATTTATATATTAGGCATTTTTAGATATAATTATAATGGATTTGAATACACAATTTCAAGTTCCCTTTTAGCTACTCTATCTCATACAACCATTACACATGACCATACACATGTGAAAAAGATAAATGATCTGCAATGTATGTATTTCATGCTGAACCAGCATTCATCAGTTGATCCAAATCATTTCCCTTATATATATATATATATAATAAGGGACTTGAACTCAAACTTTCTAGCTCCCTATGGCTATGCGTCTCATTTAATACAACTGATACACATGATCACATACATGTAAAAAATATAAATGCTCTCCAATATAAATACTTTGTGCTGAACCAGTACTCATCAGTTTGTCCAGATCGCCATCTTCCTTACATATATACAATCAGTGCTCAGTTTATATTACGATAGCAAATCTTCAAACTTTAATGGACAAGCTTCAATCTTCTCACCCTCGAACTCTTCAGCCATCTATATCATTGAAAATTTGATGACGAAACACCCAAGGTCCTTGGTGATGCCAATATTATTGTCATACTCATGTTGACTTGGAAGTCATTCTGACCTCTTACAATAGGACTTTAATATGTCCATTTAATTACACATAAGAGGGATGGACAGAATGCAGATTAAATATAATTACATTAAATTTAGTATAGACAATATATTTGAATGTTACATATTCAGGCTGTATTCTTCCATTTCTCTTCTCTGAATTAAATAGACATATTAAAAGCCCTATATGTGAGAGATCAGAGTGACTTAAAGTCAACAATATTGTCATCACTAAGAGCTTTAAGTGTTCAAACATCACATTTTCAATTATATGGATGGCTGAAGAGTTGGAAGATGGAGAAGATTGAAAATTTGTCTGTTGAAGTTTGAAGATTTGCTATTTTAATATAAACTGGGCACTGATTGTATGTGTGTGTGTGGGGGAAATGGCGATCTGAATCAAATGATGAATGCTGGTTCAGCACGAAATACGGATTTATTTGTTTTACATGTATGTGGTAAATGTGTTTTAGTTGTATAAGATGAAGTGCATAACTGTAAGGAGCTTGAAAGTCCGAATTCAAGTTCCTTATAAACACATTAAATTTAATATAAACAATATACCTATATTTGAATATTATATATGTTTATGTATGTGGTCATGCATATCGGTTGCATGAGATAGGCTGTATAGCTGAAGGGAGATTGAAAGTCTGTGTTCAAATCCCTTATAATTAACTAAAAATAATAATGAACAAATTATTGAAATGTGACCATTCCTCCTACTAGTTTATCATTTAAAATTATGGTATTTTACCTATAGAATTGATGACTTTTTAAATATAAGTAATTATACAATATATACATATACATAAATAGGGTACATAATAATGGCATTAAAGTGGAATATAATATTTAAAATATTTTCTACTTATATTTTTATATGACCCACCACTCACCACGCTATCTCCTAACACTGATACACTTGAACACATACATGTTAAAAAGATAAATAATCACCAATATATGTATTTCATGCTAAACCAGCAATCATCAGTTGGTCCAGATTATCATCTCCACACATTATTGCTGGACCAACTGATGATTGTTGGTTTAGCATGAAATATTGATATTGGTGATTATTTATCTTTTCAACATATATGTGTTCAAGTGTATCAGCTTTAGGAGATAGCGTGGGGAGTGGTGAATCATGCGAGTCTGTGAATCCTATATATTACATATATTGATACAGGTATATAATAAGCCTGTATTTCAGTTATTACTTATATTTTTATATAAAATTATTTTTTTATTTAAATACAAGTATATTATATACAAGCTAGTTCTAATTACAAGGGATTTGAAGTTTTTGAAAGAAAAAAAATTAAACAAACAGCTAAGAATAAAGATGACCTTTTAATTTTTACATACAATCTCCTGCATCAATTGACATTTTAAAATAAGGATGTATAATGATATTCCGGGATGGTTTTACAAGCTTATTCAATCAACTGTCGAAAACGAACTAGAATTTGAAGTAGATATTCCGCTGACACTGTGCACCTTTTAATTACATTACCAACATGTTCCAAAAAAAGAAAATGTAACAGATCTGATTCAAGATTATCTTAATAATTTCTCAAATGTATTATTTTTCTTTTAAGATTTTAAGCTTCTTAGAGTGTAATCAATATCTGTTTATGTGGATGCTAAAGGTAAGAGTTATAGTATGTGCATATATATATAAGTAGATAGATGATCAATCAATAAATAAATGGATAAATAGACAGCGAGATAGGTAGACAGAGAGAGAGAGATAGAAAAACTGAGTGACAGACAATGCATATTATGCACAAAGGCAGACACTGATAGGTAAATGGATAGATGCATGCATAGATAAATAAGTAAATAAATTCAAAACTGTCAGTTCATAGCGAGCTCTTCTAGCAACATGTCTAGGTCAGCTGCACTTATTACATTTTACTTACTTATGTATTTCACTTTTAATCTCTTGTTATTCCCAATATTGCATGTTTTCACATTTCATCTTTTGATCCGATTTGTTAGTACTACTCTCATATTAAGCATCCAAATCTCAGAAACATATGTAAAATACGATAAAAAAATTTCTTTACAAACACGTAGCTTATTTACTTTAAATTATTAAATTATTTCTAGCAAAAACTCTCCAATATCCATTATGTTTCTGTATTAATTTTTCAGTAACTTGTAATTTACACATAAATCAGTTGACACCAAATAATTTTTCACATAAAGTTATGAAAGTGTCATGTGGTATCGACTTGATTAATCATTAACAATATCACTGCAGCTATATGCAGTTATCTATTCTCTTAAGCATTTCGAAATAAGCGGATAGTAATAGTGGAACAATTAAACATAGGAACTAATTAAATTATATAATGCTGGAATGGATTAGTTTTATTTACTACTAATAATACAATTGTCTCTTTTCATTGTTTAAAAATGTGCTGAAGTTGTGTCTATATTTAGATAGTTATTCATTGTTTCCACCATTATTTATTTTCATTATAAATTGATTTATATATCTTGGTTTGTTTCCATATAGCAAATACTATATTGAGTAAGTAGAAAGAAAGAAGAAATGAAAGAAAGGAGAGAAAGAAAAAAAAAATAAAGGAAAAAAAGAAAATAAGGAAGGAAAAGGAATAAAAGAAAAAAAGAAGAAATGAAAGAAAATACATTTTTGATCTTGTATCTAATTTGCATTTTGACAGGCAATATTTGATAGTAATTAAAATAGGCAAAACTCTCTATATGTATTGCCACTCACTGCAAGCAAGAGCAATCAATGGATGCCAGAAGGGTTGTGCATAAAATCCCCATCTAGTGCCTACTCATCCAATATCCCCAGATTATTTTCTGGCTTGTGGCCTTTGTCAGTGAGAAGCCTTGGATCGGAAAGCACTGCATTCTAGGCACTAGATGGGGATTTTATGCACAACCCTTCTGGCATCCATTGATTGCTCTGGCTTGTACTGAGTGGCAATATGTATAGAGTTTTACCTGTTTTAATAACAGTTATAAGCAAGCATAGGAAATGGTGATCATGTAATGTTTGTTGGCTTAATATTTGATATTGTAGGTACATAGCGAGATGAAGATAAATTTCTTTTAGAAGAATGATGTAAAAGTAAAGGTGGACAGATATAAATGTAAAAATTATTTTTGATGTTAAAATCCTATGCATGGAATAAAAAAGTCCTATGATAATTTGCAAAGCAGATTCCCAATGAACTAGTTAATAGTACCCCTTTTTTTCTCATTATAAATCTATCCATAAAATAAAAAAAGTAACAAAGGACTACCTTCATTTGATCTCCACATTGTTATTGTTGTATTTTGTAAAAATTGAATGCAAGTTTGCGTACTCCAAAAAAACTAGAATTTGTTCGAGTGGTTGTTGTAGATCGCACGCTGATAACAGAGGAAGTTAAGTAACGTAATGTTGGATGATAATTCAAGAGATATTTGCTGATTGCAAATATTTCTGAATAAAAGATGTTACCTGATTGGACAAGGATTAATTGCTACAGTTATCAGCAAGCAATAAAAGATGGTGTAACAACTATGCAGAGTAAGACAGTTATTAGTAGCCATATTTGGAGTACAACAGGAGTAGATGTCTAGTAGTTTTGAGTAGAGATATCTCGCATCAGTGTTTGCGGTAAATGACCAGCACCCAGTGGAAATGTAGTCCACAGGTGTAGCTGGAAGAGCCCACAGAAATGGGGAGAATGCAGCAGAGTAGAGCATTAGTTGCAGAGCCGTGCATTCGTTGCAGAGTAGAGCATTAGTTGCAGAGCCATGCATTCGTTGCAGAGTAGAGCATTAGTTGCAGAGTCGTGCATTCGTTGCAGAGTAAAGCATTAGTCGCAGAGCCATGCATTCATTGCAGAGTAGAGCATTAGTTGCAGAGCAGAAGAACATTAGTTGCAGAGCAGGGCATTCGTTGCAGAGTAGAGCATTTGTTGCAGAGCAAGAGAATCCATTGCCAGAGAATTATGGAGATAGAGTGTTGCAAACTATTCGCGATTCAGACTAAGTAAAATATTGTGTATATTTATTTGATGATCGCACAGACATTCTTGCGGATATAACAGTTATATAGAATAGGTGGGGAACCTCTGGCCTGTGGGCCAATTCCAATCTTAGACAACTCTCAGTCAGCCCTCCGATATTTTCAAAAATGTATGTAAAATGACTTTGTATAAAACTTCTATTTAAACATACATAGTGCAAATATTAAATTATAGTTAAATAAAGTAAAATATTTATTTTCTCAATTACATTATTTTCCCTTCAATTTTTACAAACTTCTACTTCATTCTACAAATTATCTATATTGGGTGGCTTATCTGACTACAGATTTAATCTAGGATTTAATCTACAACACTAAGGGCATTTTATTTGTTTTATAGAGATTTTTGCAGATGAACAAATTCTAGCAAAAATAAAAATAAAATTTTATTTAGTTTTATCATTATTATTATTTTGAGTTCACCTTTTTTTATTTATTAGAATGGCTACACCAAGTAAGATAAGAAAAATTGATACAGAAAATCGTCATCTCAAAGGAAATGGATTTTTTTTATAGACAGAAGTCAATGTGCATGATATATTTCACTTAATAAAGAATCCAATATTAAGATGCATTGTTTATCAAATATTTTGATTACAATAAAATTGTTGAGGGAAGAAATATTAAAATAAAAACTTGAAAAAGAGCTTTATCAAGTAGTTTATATGTTTTATAGAAAGTACAAACAATTCAGAAATTAAAGGCAAAACTATCAATCCAATAGTGCCACTCAGTGCAAACCAGAGTAATCAAGAATATTTGAGCATAAAATCCCTATCTAGTATCTATTCATCCAATATCTCCAGAATAGTTTCTAGTTTATGGCTTTCATCAGTGAGAAACCTTGGATTTGAGAGCACTGCACCTAGATCTTAGAATCCAATGCAGTCCACTAGTGGCCACCTTTTATCTTTTTAAGTAACTATAAAGCTATGAGTCTGAGATTCAAACTACAATAAGGCTTTCAATCCAAGCTCATTCGCATGTGTAGTCATATAGATTTTGGTGTGTTTGATTTTTTTTAATAACCATAGTTACTATTATCCCATTGGGCACAATTGGAATTAAACCACTAATCATCACATGTTCACCATTTCTTTTGCTTATTTAAACTGTTAAAACAGAGGTAAAACTGTAGGTGCAGAGAATTCATAGAGCAGAAAGTTATTGTTCAAGAAAGAAGATATGTTAAACAAATAGATTTAATTAAGAAGAATTTATAAATAATGAATATTCAAAAAAATTTAGAAATGACTATTAGATTAATAGAGAATAAGATATAACATATAAATAATAAGGAAGAAAGAAGTAGTAGTAAAGTGAATTGTATAGGTATAAAGACAGGAAATAATTATGTAATTACAAATTTTAATAAAGTTATAGGTAAAATTAATAAAAAAATTGGTAAAGTATTAAATGTTAAAGTAGTTAATAAAAACAGAAAAAATATTATTAGTATTTTAGAAAATAAGTATATTAGTATTTATGATAAAAATTCAGATAATGAAAAAATAAAATATATGAGATTAATTGTAAAAAGTATCAAATTAATAATTTAAAAGTAAATTATGTAAGAGAAACAAAAAATTCAATATATAGAAGACTATTACAACATAAGTATGATAAAAATTCACCAATATATTTATATAAATTAAAAACAAGGCACGAGTTTGATAAGGATTGTATAAAGATGATATAATTTAAAGATAATAAAAGGGATAGGAAAATAAAAGGCTATTTATATTAATAATATTAAGCCAGTTTTAAATAGAGATTTGGGCCTGAAAAAATTTTTGATATAAAATAAAATAAAAAATTGAAAGATGTAATTATATAAAAAATAAGAAGAGGGAGCTGCTAATAATATAAATGTAAAATTTAAAAAGGGAGCTGCTAATAACATAACTGTAATTTTTGAAAATTTGAATTTAGCAGTTGAGTTTTGAAAATATAAAAAGAAAGGTAAGTAAAAATATGTTTAAGATAATAATATTATAGATTAAAGTAAATTATAAATAATTGAATGAATAAATTATAAATATTGATTGTTAATAATATGAATAATAATAATGTAAAATATAAAAAGTATTAAGTTAGAGTTAAATATTTAAAAGAGTAAAATAAAAAATAAAAATAAAATATATATGATTATAGGAGATTTTAAATAATAAATATAGAATATAAAAAAGGGTAAAATATATAATATGTAATAATATTTAAAAGGTAATATATAAATGATGAGTATAAGATGTATATATAGAATATATATAAGTTGTATACATATGATTATATGTATGTAATTACAGGTGTACATAATTATATGTGTATGTGTGTATATGAATTATATACAGGTAAGGTATGTATATAAATTATATGTTCATGTATATTTATATTCATATATTTGTATTATGTTGTAGTTCTGAAGATTTCTGAGGCAATCGAAACTGTAAAGAGGGTGGTAATTAAAGCATTGTGAAACAGTGATAAAGTGCATAGATGATTTAATATTATATTATATACATTTGGCAATGCAATATGAAAGATTAGTTATTATATTTTAAGAGACATTTAATGCTTTATTAATAACATATACAAAGTAAAGATTTTCATTGTTAATAATTATAAAAGCAAAAAAATAAAAAGGTTTATTGAGCACACGTATGTAAATCAACATAATACTGTAAAAGTAAAATTCATTCAGCATAAAATTAAAAATGTATATATATATTAGTTAAAATAATCAGTCAATTATTTTAAATTAAAATTTTTCTGTCAAACCAAAAGTGCTTCCAGTGCTAATTTAAAATGTTTTCAGTAAAAAAAAAAAAAAAGAGGGAGCAAAGAGGATATATGCAATTAATATCAAAAATTATTAAATGTAATTTAAAAATAACACTCTGCTTTCTTGATTTTAAATCATCTCATAATTCTTTTTAGATATCCAAAGCAATGGAGACATTATCTCACGTGTAAAAAAATGCAGTACTGAGAAAAATATATAAATTTCATTTGCATAAAACTAAAAATAATTTTTGGTCATATGTTTACTATCAATATTAAATTTTAAATTGTGCACATTATAAATAATACCTAAGATTTCAGCCAATCAATTTTGGATTTAAATATTTACAAATGCTAATTTCAATCAAATCTAAACAGCTATCCATTGTAAAATGTGAGAATGATTTTATGCAATTAGTAATAAATTGTGTATGATGAAAATGCAATACAAATAAAGTAAATAAGATTAATGCCTTTAATTTTTATTTAAATACCCCGTAACTCTGCCATCAAAACGTATTGCACTATTTGACAAATTGCTAAATCATTGCAAAAACGTGGCTACAGCACGTGATAAAATAGTGACATGACATGCTCAAAAATCCTGCTACAGCTATTGTATTTGTTTATTTATATCAACACCATACACATTGTAACAAAAGCCTTAAATATTGATTACAATATGTAAACTCAGAATGCATTCAATTTTTTTTAAAAAAGTTGACTGTGATTAAGTTTTATAATGTATCATATGTTTGTTTGTTCTTACTATGCTACTGATAAATAATCTTTATGATCAATCAAATGATTTGTTATTAAATATTGTTTTTTTAATTTTAATAATTTCACATAAGTAATATAATACTGTAGTGTAAATTTAAAAAAAATGAAATTTCATTATGGGCTTTCTTTTCAATGAAATGTTGTGTGGAAGAATGCAAAAAAATGTTAAATGCTAGTTTAGTTTCACTTTCTTGATCTGTTTTGTTATTCTACCATAAAAAAATCAAGAAAATCTTTGAGCTTGAAAACCAAACTGAGTAATGATGATTGGTGGGTCAATGGATCACAGCAAGTAACAACTTTAAGCTTCATGTATTTCCCCTTTTACATAGATTTAAGTTGCATTATCGCACATACTAAGTGAATACATGCAGAATGTACACAGCATGGTTTGCACAAGCATATAATGTATGTTAAGGGTTTTTTAAATTTTTATATATACTCGATAAGTTATTTTTTTAAATGTAATATTCTCAACTTATGGCATAATTTTTTAGTTGGAGTAATGGCCAATTTTTTCCCTATAGGCAACCATTATAAATGCTTTTTGCATATAATATTTTTGCTTAACGATGAGTTTTGAGGAACCAATTACCTTTACTAAGTGGGGTAAAGATTTGCATGTTTGAAGGCATCAAAATTTGTTTACAAAACAATTCTGAAAATAATAACTTTACTCAGCAAACAATCAATAAGTATAGTTAATGGAAACATGATATAATAAGGAAATTATTAATGATTGTTGCATTATCACATTTTTTGAACATTTTATTTTTTAATCATTGATATTTACTAAAGATAGTATTTTTGTTTACTTTTTTTACATAAATTATTTTATTTCCATGTTTTTTAGCCTATTATATTATTTTCATAATTTTTTTTTTTTTTAATGAAAAAAATTATATTTATTAATTAGCTTATTTTTGTCCACTTTGATATAAAGATGGTGGCTCAACTAATGAATAACACATAAATACAATTAGCACATGTATATATAATAAATAATATTTTAATATGTTGTGGAATTTACCAATTCTATTTTAAATCTTAATTGAACTGCCCTCTAGCTGCCATATTCAATAACTTTTAAAGTAAGAAAATGAACCTACTGTATTTTAGATCTTTTTATTTAAGAGTTGAGTAATGTTCTAATATTTTGCGATAATATTTCCACACTTAATTCTAATGCTTCAACAATTCAATTTACTTCCTTACTGTACTAGAACTTTTGAAAGAATGGGGGCCTTCGTTTTCAAAGCTGTAGACAGTTCTGATAATGATTGTTTAACGTAAAAGGTGCTAAAATTATGTAAATCAGGTTTGCCATTTCTTTTAGATGGGATAAAATGTATCTCTTTTGTTTATTGAGTTAGCATTCGAATTAATAAAGTAGGTTTCTTTGATTTTTCTCCTCACTTCATGTTGCTCCCTACATACCATATGAGAGTTATCTGGGATGCAAGCATGGGCTGTTGTAGTTTTGTACTATGCAAAAATGAAGGGTAGGAGGGGTCTGCAAGCACTTTATTGTATGCATACTTGTGCTGCAACAATCTTGTGTGGACAGAAGCTCTGGCCTTCCCATAATATGAAGTGCAGCAGTTGTTTACTAATCTTGGGATATGGATAGAGTAGTAGTAGATAGAGATTTATTAAGAACTATCATTTGGCATTTACTAATTACTCAAACTTACATTAATTGATAAAACTGAAATAGGAGAAATAAATTTTCTATTTACATGTGTAATGTAAAAATTAGTCCAATAAATCACAGAAGGAGAGTTTTAATAAATATGGGGAAAATGTTTTAGAGAAAAATAATTAATAAATTAAATAGCTTATTTAATGAGGCTAAGACAAATATGATGACCCTTAATTGAATTCCTTTTTATTACCATATCCCCATCTTACCCTAATTGAATATTTCATCTCTAGAGAATAATAGAATTAGAATTATAAAAACTGGACCAGACAAATAGAACTTATTTATGCAATATGCCATTCCAACTTCACTAGAAGCAGCAAAAACCATCATGGGAGGCCTAACCAATGGTTTTTTCTTTGAAAGGTGTAGGCTGACCCAGTCTAAATTATTAGCTATTATACACTTGTTTGTAAGTAAATATTTAACTTTTGTTATGTATACAGTTATTATATATATATATATATATATTGTACCGTTTATTTATATATGTTGCAAATATATTGGCATTTGGTAAAAGCTAAAAGAAAAAGTAAATTTAAAGATCTTTTAAATTAACGCTTTTAAAATTATTTTTTTTAGTTTGTGTAATTTTTTTTTTAAAACATACAATGAAAGTTAAATTTTTCGTTCATTTTTTTTTTATGTAATTAAAAATGGGAGTTAAAATTGGAAGGAATAAAAGACACGCAGATAACTAATCCAGATAAACTAAAAGAAAGAATTCCACATGCAGATTTCAATTAGTAAAATCTTTCTAACTCCAATTAAAGATGGCAGAATTATGCTAAAAAAGGCCTACCAGAATCAATCAAAATGTGAAAAATGATACAATATATTGTACCAGGTTCGAATAGGAGATGTTCGAAACACCGGTCTCTTAGGCAGAGAGAACATATTCAGAGAGTATGTATGTCCAAAACGATAGCTATAAAATATATAACTAGCGTTACATTTCCAGGACATAACTTCTTCTCAACTGTTGAATTCAACACCATGTTCAAAGCACTTTTTTTTGTATAAACATGGGCGGCACTTATTTATCCAGAAGAATAAACAATGCATTTTGAACAATAACCACTAATTCAACGCCTAACTACCCATGACTAGCTCAGTCTATTTTTAATCAATAACAAATTATTGTTTCATAATAGTGGTGAAAAGAATTGTTAAAAGAATTGGTAAAAAGAATTAACCCACAAAATAAAGCTTAAGTTTAAAGACAGTTTATTAAAATTAACATTTATATTCTAACTTTAAATATTTTTATAAATCCTATTTACTAACATAATACTGGTATTTTATATATAATAATCACGCATAGTTTCAACTCACACACTAGCATATATAATAAAGCATTAAATAATATTTGATATTTAGGACACACAAATTAATAGTTCATTGTTATGTGCTATAGAGTTCATATAATTAGACTCTGGAGGCTTGATGAATTTTTACAAATGTGATAACTACTATATAAATGAGAATAAGAAAATGTTTTACCTAGGATTTTAGAATGTGAATGCATCTTGTTGTTTGCTGCTTCTAATGAGATATCTCTAACTGGTTAGGGCATATCCATTGGCACTATACTTGGAGACAGTTAAACATTGGTGGAGATTCTTCAAGCTGTTACACAGACATTATTTTCATGGGCAGGTTTTGCTGTTCTACTGGACTTCAGGATAGAGACAGCCGTATGTTTCCCATGGTTTTAACACTGCATTCTTGATTGATTTAATTTCAACTGCACGATCTAGATTATACTCTTAACTCTCTGAACTGAACTCAACTGCCCTGATTGTCTGATAAAATTTACTATTTATACATAAGGCATGTTTTTGTTTTCATGTCTGCCGGCAATATCTGTTGTCAAAATTCCTTTCTTAATCCTTTATCTACGTGCTTTTGAAATCGTTTAATTAGTAGCCATGCAAACATGTTGTTTTTATAATTATAATTAGTAGCTAATCCTTTGGAGATAAGCTTTTTTAATCCTGTTGTTTTATACTTTTAATTAGTAGCCCATCACTGAATTTTTTAATTATAATCTTCTGTATTCATTTATTTCATCTTAATATTTATTACGCATACATTATTTACCATCGCACATATATATTTTACTAACAAACATTCATCATTTACGCACACGTATATTTTATCTAACTCAACACTAGTTTTAAGATTACCTTTTTTTTTCTTTAACTTGAATGAAAGAGGTTTATATTTTTTAAACTCAAAACTTTTAGTTTGGGTTTATAAAGAAGATCCCTCTCCCCCTCTAATTAATTAATTGTAACTTTTATTTCAAACTCTTTGACTTTTACTTTTTTTGAAAACCAACTGTAATAAAACTCTTAAATTTTTATAACTTATTTATTGATTTGTTGATTTATTATTTTAATAATTTTTTGATAAAATTATTATGTACCAACTACAATTTTGGTACAATATATATATATATATATTGTAAATTGATATGTATATGGAATATATAATTAACATTTGTATTTATATGGTGACCAACCATGCTCCTTTGGGGAATTTAGGACTTTTTTATTTGTTATACTCCTTTGAAATGTGTATTTCAATAGTATTTTTTTTTACTTGTTTGTATTCCATTATACTTTTTTTCGAGTCTTTGTGCTTGTAATTTTAATTTTTTTTTCTTTCAATAATTTAAATTTAGCAGTATTTCATTGAATTACAATGGTCTATAGTTCAAGATTATTTTCTAGATAGCAGTAGAAATTCAGCTATTTTATTTTTTATTAAAAGTTTTCATTTAACTCATTAGTCAAGATTTATTCATTTCTATCAAATGGATTTTTTTCAAATTTTGTACATGGGTTAGAAATCAATGGTAATGCAATATTACAATGAAATATATCAGGCTGGCATCCAGGTTTATTTACTATGGAAGAATTGGTAGATTGTATTAAAATTGTGCTGATCTCAGTTTAGTAAGGTGCTTATCTTGTACCTAATGCTAGAGAAGTTTTAGCAAGTTGAATTTATCGAATGCAGTTTTTTGCCAAATTGAATCTCAACTCTGCTTATCATCAGATTAAATTTACTGACAAATCAGCAAGAATATTGATGCTACCAATACTGTATGGGCTGTTCAAATGTAATCATTTATCCTTTGGAATTGCCATGACATCAAACATTTTTCAAGCCAAGTTAAACTCAATGTTACAAGGGTTAAAAGGGGTAATGCCATATTATGATGACATTTTGATAGCAATGATATCTAGTGAATTTGTTAAGAAAAAGACTTTTGAAAGTTTGTGATAGATTAAGTCAGGCAGGTGTTAAATTAAACTGGGAAATGTGTGTAAGGAAGACACAAGAGTTAAAGTTTCTGGGTCACAGCATTTCAGATAAAATGCCCTTTAATTAATAAATCAGGACTGTTAGAAACACTGAAAGGCCTAAGAATGTAAGGCAGCTTCAGGCATTTTTAGGGCTAGTAATTTTTTGAGGCATTTTTAAAGAATAAGGCATTGGGGATGAAACCATTGTATGATTTATTGCACAAAGGGCAAAGTTGGGTTTGGTCTGAAACTCAAGATAGGGCTTTTGAAAAAATGAAAGATCTATTATCATCTGATAGGTTGTTGGTACATTTTGACAGTGAGCCTGAAGTTAGAATTATTGATGCATCAGACTGGGAAGTAGGGGCTGTGTTAGCCCACCCCTATAGATAATAATGAGTGGCCTATTGCTTATGCATTCAAAACATTGGCAAAAGCAGAGTATAATTATAGCCAAATTGACAAAGAAGCTTTAGCAATCATTTTTGCAGTGAAAAAATATCAGTTTGCTTGCAGATATAGTTTTGAAATTATTACTGATAATAAGCCTTTATTGGGGATTTCTGGAAATGATTGTGCAGCATCTGAATATTTAAGTCTGTGTATGTTATGATGGTGGAACGTGCTAGTTCCATATGATTATTCATTAAAATATAAATGGGGGAAAAGAAATCTCACACACAGACACATTGTGAAGATTTCCAGATAGTCAAGAGACATGCAATAGTGAGTTCAAGGTTAATTATATTGATAGCATGAATTCACAAGTGTTAAATAATAATAGTCCAAAAGAGTACTAGGGAAGAAAAATGGTAAGATATTCTTATGAATTGGATTATGAAGTGCTGGCCAAAAACTAGACCTAGTTAGGTGACAATAAAGTTTGGGCTAATAGAAAGCAGTTATCTATTTGTAGGGAGTATATAGTAATGGAGAATGAAGTAGTTATACCATCTTCAGGGAGGGATAAAGTTTTAAAGCTTCTCCATGAGGGACATCCTGGCATAGTGCATACAAAAGCTTTGGGGTGTAACTACGTCTAGTGGCTTCAAATTAATGCAGATATAGAACACTACATTAAAGTTTGTGCTGTGTGTCAGTCAGACAGTGCATTATCAGTGAAATGTTTTGCATTCTGGCTGAAGGCAACAAAAGCATGGGAGAAAATTCATATTAATCATGCACAGGACCAATGAATGGAAAAATACTGCTGATAATGACAGATGTATTCTCAAGATGGATAAAATGCCATATTGTGAAAGATACTAGTGCCCTAGAAACAATTAAGTGTTTAAAGATAGTATGTTCAATTCATGGTTTTCCAGAAGTGGTTATATCAGATAACGGAGCAGATTTTTGGAGAAGAATTACAACACTTTTTAGTACCTGTGGGAGTCATCACATATGCACACCTCCATAGCATTTTCAGTCAAATGGATTAGTAGAGAATGCTGTACAGCAAGTAAAAAAAACTTTAAAAAATGAGTAATGTAGACAGACCTTTTTGCTATACCATCATCCAATGCCATCTACAATGACAGGAAAATCTCCAGCAGAATTAATGTGTGGATGGAAACTAAGGACTAAATTGGAAGTTTTGCATACTAATGAAAAGATTTGTGTTCCAAATGTGAAACCATGTAAATCATTTAGAGTTGGTGAAACCTGTACATATGAGAGATGTTATATGGAAAAAATGGATCAAGGGAACAATAGACAAAATATTGTCATGTCAAATATATGTGGTTAGTTGAATTAATGGTTTAAAGTACAGATGGCAAGATGCAAATATGCAGGAGGTGGAAAGTAATGAAAGAAGCAACACGGGAAGAAAAACTGAGAAGAAACAGTTAATAGAGAAAAACAGTGATGAAATTGCAGAAGAAATTCAAGTAGAACTGGAAAAAAAATAAATCGCCCAGACCTGTGTGCATAAAAAGAAAACCAGAAAGATGAAAGTATTATGTTTAAGTAACAATTTCAACTTGTGGTGTGAGAGTAGGAATTGTAGTATTTTAAGTTCAAGAAATATTTTAGTATGCAAAAGATCGATAAAAATACTTTAGAAGTTAAATTTAAATGTACTAATTAATTACAATGAAAACTGTTTTAGGAATAAGTTATAGATATAAGAAAATGAATAGTTACATAATTAAAAGGTTTATATAGACTGAATGAAAAGAATGAAAGAGAAAATTTTGAACTGATTAGTAAAGATAAAATCTTAACAAAAATAGTAGATCCGGAAAGTGAAAATAAGTAAATGCTTCCATAAAGGAATTTTTAAATAATGGGAAATTGCTGATAAAAGAACAATTAAACAGGACTATAAAAACTCGGGATTGTAGAGTTAAGTGCTCTTTTGCTTTTTCGTGTTGGTGAAGTATTTTTTGTACACAGTAAGTATCATTGTTAACAAGTCAACTTCTGTGAGGAAATAAACCCAGTTGTTTTAGAATCTGAAGGTATAAAAATCTAACTAGTATTTATAGCAGATTGTCCCGGTCTTATTTTGTTTTATATAAGCCTAAAGAGCTCTAACGGTTTTAACTTGGAAACTTGTATTTATTTAGCATAGTTGTTGTTGAAGGAGTCAATCTATCAAATAAGATAGTAATTGTCAGACAATATTTAAAGAGTAAGACTTTAAGAACTCCATGATCATTTAATTGTCTGTATATATTTAATCTTAATATGTAATATAGGTAGTGTGCCAATAGCTCAAACAAGCTCTTATTGATAAGTGCAGTAAGAGAAAGATATTTAAAATCTCTATCTAGAATATTTCTATCCCCAGGCCAATTGGTTTTGAGTTTTTGACTCACCTCAGTGTGGAGCTAGAACAATCAGGCCCTAGATCTAAAATATCAACTCAAAACCCAGCACTTATTTAATACATAATATTTAAGTAGAAAATCTGAACTTTTTGAACATGAAAATGTCTTTAACTCCATCTATCTAATTTAAATATCTATTGTTACACTCCCTATATTACATATTTGTAAATACAAGCTTATAAAAGTAATGCTACACAATATATGACTTGTTTTGTTGATTATTATATTTAAGTTTGTATATATATTCTAGTTTTGTGCTGTATAACTTATAATAAATCTTTAGGATTAAATTAATTGTGGTTTTTTTCCTTCAAGAATCATGGGAAAATACACAACAATATCTTAAATTTAATATATCAAACAAAATTTAAAAAAAAAAATCCAAGATGTGTGCCCATATTTTTATAGAATTTGAAATTCTTGTAGCAGTTTTGGTTTAGTTTTAAAAACACACATATGTAAAAAAAAAAAAAAAAGGACAATACACTAATAAAATGTATAATATTGTATATATGTGGATAAATTAGTTAAAATAGAAATCTAAATAGTAATGTAATAATTAAATGTGTCAATGTGTGTATGCAGGTTTTATGTTCCTATGATATATATACCATTTTAAATATTTAGGTAAATTTATTTTAAATTTGAAATACAGTTTCAAAATTAATTGAATTACTCTATAAACAATTAAGTAAGAAATGACTAAATTTCATTTAAAAAAAAAAAAACCTGTTGTGAATTACTTAAAGTTTATCATGTTAAAGGATTGTTTCTAAAGATAAAATTTCATCATCATTTATTGTTCTAACAGGTTAGTTTTCTCATTTCTCTGTGTTTTACAATTAAAGCACCTAAGATTTTCAATCATTTTTTGAAAAAAAAAAAACATTTAAAAAAATATCACTAAAAATAATTGAAACCCTTAAAGACTTTAAGCGAACTTTAGATTATAAATGATATTTGTTTTTACTTATTATATATAGACTATATAATGTAGATGCTTTAAAGTTCTTACAAGAGAAAAGCTGGAGTAAAAAAAGAGATTCTACAGGTAATATAATTTAGATTATATATTATTATTATTATTATTATTATTATTATTATTATTATTATTATTATTATTATTATTATTATTATTATTATTATTATTATTATTATTATTATTATTATTATTATTATTATTATTATTATTATTATTATTATTATTATTATTATTATTATTATTATTATTATTATTATTATTATTATTATTATTATTATTATTATTTCAAGTTGTTTTGCAGAGAGATTGTTAATTAATGTTAATGTAGATACATTAAAGACTATATGATGAATATTTATATAATTAATTTTTTTTTGTCAGCCATAAATAAACTAGATGAAACTTATTTTTAAAAAAATGTTTTAAGAATGTTTCAATCTACAAATTCATTTAAGTGACAGTGATAATAAAAAGATGTAAATGGAGAAGAATTCTATGAAGAACTATGTCTGTTTAAATAATTATTTTCAAGTGAAGTATCTTAATTTAAAAATTCACTGGATGTTCTAAGTTAAATTCATGAAAGTGATTTGACTTTGAGCCTATCATTAAGAATATTATTAATTCTTCCTATAAATATAGTGGAGAGAGATCATTTTTAAAAATCATAAAAAATATTTACATTCAACAATGATTCAAGATCAGTTGATAAATTTGTCAACGATAGCTACAGAGAATTACATAAGCAATACTCTAAATGCTGATGTTATTGTATTTAAATTCAGTTCAGTAAAAACTTGGAAAGTAAATTTATAATTATGTAATAATTAGAGGGAATTTAAACCCAGACCCTTTCAGCTATCCACTTCATCATATGTAACCAATACACATGATCATATACATGTAAAAAAAGATAAATTATCTCCAATATACTTATTTCATACTAGAACTCATCAGTTGGTCCATATTATCATCCCTCACACATATACAAACAGTGCTCAATTTATATTGTAACATTTTTCATGTTTTGCTAGTTTCTGGTAGGCCTTATTTTACACACTATAAAGTGAAAGTTAATCAAGCTATGGTGCAGAAAAATATCTTGTTCCTATTTCCAAAAATATAGCTATATTTCCTGATTAACTGGCCTGCTAATTATTATGACCTACGCTGCTGGCAGAATCAGCTTTTTATTTATTTAATGAGGGTGCCAGAATTCTACAAGAATTTGCTGACCCACCACATTGCATCATACACCGTAATTTAAAAGGAAATTTATTATGAAGATCGGGGTCTAGATTTATTGTTATTTTAAAGATCTCTATGGATCTTTTCCAAGGCTGAACTATTAAATATAAAGGCAAAGGTAATTTCTTCAATTAAATATTAATAAACTAACATTAACAACATCTAATATTCAAATTAAGAATGTACAAAGAGAATGCTAAATTAATACTAAATATTTTCATAAAATCTATTTAAAATATTTATACAAGAATTAGTAAAGAAAAAATTGGAAAAAAAACATACACTAATCCAAATACTATTAATCAGATAAAAAATTATTGTTACATTTAAATTCTTCTAGCTAGTTCCTTGAAACATTGAAAATCAGTCACTATCAGTATTATAACATGAATTGGCCAACAATTAAAGCCACAAATTGGGATTAAATAATCTTAACTTAGTAGTAATCTTGTATCAGTTCTTATAATATACTTGTCTTCCTTTGGGATACCATGCTCCTTGAAATTTAATTGATCTCTCTTGCTGGCATCTTCACCTTTCTGGTTTGTTCCATAGCTGGAGCAAGAAGCTCGGTTGCGATGACCTCTTTGTTATGAAAGATGGTGTTCACAAGGCTTCATTCCCATTCTTGCATGATGACTTCATTCAGCAAGTGACTAGTGTTTCTATGCAGATGCATTTCACTGCAACAGGTCACTTTCATGGAAACCTCCAACTCTAAAAACACATAACCAGAAGATAAATGAAAGACCTAGATTGAAGTTATCCTCTTCTTTTTATACCTCAATCCAGTTTTAAAACTTTTGCGCATGTCACTATTATCATGACGCTTAGATTTATAATCTTATACATTTATTTTCTTTTTCTGGTACAAAGTTTTTTTTTAATAAATTATTTCCACCATCTTTAATCAATATTCTAAAGATTTTCTTGCATGTAATCTTTGTATTTTTGGAATTTTTTGTTTATCCGGATTAGTAATCTGTGTGCCTTTTTTATTCTTTTCAATTTCAACTTTTATTAAATTACAGATAAATAATTCGAAACAAAAAAAATCAATTCCCATTGTATGTTTTAAAAAAATAAATTATACTAAGGAAATTGCGCCTTTTTATGCAATCTTTAAATTCTACCTTTTTTTTTTAGTTTCAAAGTATTTTCAAATGCCAATATATTTGGACCATCTATTTGTAGATGACACAATATTAAGATAGCAAATCTTCAAACTTTAATGGACAAGCTTCAATCTTTTCCACCCTCCAATTTTTGCCAATAAACATCACATGATCACATTTCTTATGCTTGCTTATAACTGTTATTAAAACAGACAAAACTCTCCATACAGTATTGCCACTCAGTGCAAGCCAGAGTAATCAATGGATGCCAGAAGGCTTGTGCATAAAATCCCCATCTAGTCTCTATTCATCCAATATCCCCAGACTAGTTTCTGGCATCCATTGATTACTCTGGCTTGCACTGAGTGGCAATACTGTATGGAGAGTTTTGCCTCCAACTCTTGCATTGGTTATATAAGATGGAGTGGATAGCTGAAGGAAGCTTGGAAGTCTGTTTACAAATCTCTTCTAATTGCATCTAAAGTTCAGTATATATGTATCTAAAATATTACCGATTCTGCCTAAATTCTGCCCATCTCTCTTCTGTGCATTTAAATGGACATATTAAGGTGTTATATATGAGGGGTCAGAATGACTTAAAGTCAACATGGGTATGATAACAATATTGGCATCAACAAGGGCTTTGAGAATTTCGTCATATGGAACTGAAGAATTAAAGGGTAGGAAAGATTGAAGCATGTCCATTAAAGTTATCTTAATATAAACTGGGCACTGATTGTATATATGTATAGGAACTGACGATATGGACCAACTGATGAGAGCTGGATTAGCATGAAATATGTATATTGGAGATTATTTATCCTTATACATGTATGTGGTCATGTTTATCAGTCATTGAATGAAGCTTGAAAGTCTTTGTTCAAATCTCCATTAATTACATTTAAAGTTCAACTTAAATTATTATTTTTTCGTTGTTGTCTTTAATTAAACATTAAAACCTTTTGAGGAGGGGAGGTCCAATCACTGTTTTGCATAAGGGTGCTGATAGCCCTTCCTCCGGCCCTGTTTACAGATCTCTTTTTTTTTTTCATTGGTTACAGTATTGACTATTAATATTTTTTCATATTTGTTATGGAGTAGGGAAGGGTATAATAATCATTTCTGTATAGGACGTAAATTAAGCAAATCCGGTTTTATATACATATAATATATATATGTTGCATGTATATATATGCTGCATATATATATATGCACAAGCACAATTCTTAAAGAAAATATTTTATAATGAAACTTGAGCGTAATTTTCTTGGGAGAGGCAGGCGTCTACGTTATGAAGACTATTTCAAAAATATTCTCAAGAAGAGCAATTTTATTGAGGATAGAATGCAAAGAAAATATATCTACAATTAGACAAAAAAAAAATGTCAGAAAGAAAAGTTAGTTGCCCAAGAAATGAAAAGACAGCGTTGGAAAATATCAAATAAATAGAATAATTATTTATATGTAAATATATTTGTGTACGCAGATTAATTTACTAGTTGCCGCATAATTCAATTCTGGTTGTTTTATTTTGTCTTTTTCACTTTGAAGATGGAATGGTCATATTCCGTTTACGGGTGGCTGCAGTTGGTAGAGAAGAACCATTTTGAATGCCTGCAGTATTTAAATAAAAGATTTTAAAAAAGTGATATATTTTTTATTTTACATCTTTATGTCTGTTAAATTGGTATAGTGGATAGACTTAAAAAATAAATCAGTCTGTATTTATGCTTCTAAATCTAAATTTTATTTGTTCATCCCACTCATTTGTTCTGCGTAATAGCATTATTATTTTCTTAAGTACAGTATTCTTCCTTGTTTAAACTTAAGTTAATTGCTTCCGAACGCTCTTCAAAATAATTAACGTAGCGTGTAAAATGCGTGTACTTTTTTCTCTCTTGAAAAGAAATAAAATGCCGGAAAGATCAAAACGTACGGACACACATATGGTTCTGATTTCAGCAAAATGTGTCTAAAATAAATAATGTAGTCATAATTGTGGAACATCTTTAAATTTTAAATATTTATATATATTTGTTGTTTAAACTGTTAAATATTTTTTGTAGGAATGTACCTATTTTTTATATGTTTCTTAATGTCTATTAATATTCATTATAAAGATAAAAATCTCTTAATATTATAATTTAAGAGTATTTAGTATAAGTGCATATTTCTCTGAATGACTTAGATACATGGAAATGACTCAAAACGCGCAGTCACAGCAACACTGATGATAGATAGTACGATGAAATATATTCGTAGTGTGGCAGTTTTTTTTTTTTCCGAAACAATATTAGACTTTATTTCTTAATATTTTCCTTGCTAATCTTTTTAAGTTGTTAAAGCAATAGAGGCAAAATAATTTTTCACTGTCACTATCATTTCCTTAAAATTATTTACACGGTTAACAAATATGGATGGGCAACTCACCACCATACAATACCCAGCATTGAGAAAACTTTTTTATTTTTTAATATTTGATAGTTCGCAAATGAGATATCACTTAAGTAAATGGAATTGGATTGAATATATATCTAGAAAAAATTATAGTATATAGAATTACAATGAGTCTTAAACTGGAACTTGAGAAATTGTTGAAGACACTAAAAAAATAATGATATAAGAAAGTTTTCTGGAGTTTATGCAGACAAGAAACGTTTGAGTTGGAGATACTGATTTAAATCCGATCTGAAAATATAATCACATAAAAATTTCTATAAAATTATAGTAGATATCTTTCTTTTTTGGCAACAATATTTATCTTGTTGATACATAAAATAATTAAAAAACGTAGTTTTTGTGATCTTGAAACTTCAAGAGGTATATTTTATTCAGCATCTTCAGGCAATTGCTTAAGTTTGTCTCTGTGTAAATTGGACTCTATATATATGTATAATAGATTAGCATGCTAAAATGTATATAAATCGTTTGATAAAGATCATATAAGGTGAACGAATAGCTGGAAAAACTAAATTATTATAAAATTTTGCTCAATACAGAAGAATAAAAATTTCAGAATTAAAAAATAAAAACAGTACTATATTGGATTCATATTTATATTTTTAATTGATTCATGATAGTAAATAATTGTACTGATTAATGTACGTAGGGTATCATGTGATGCTTGAGCAAATTATAGGTACATCAAGCATTTAATAATAGTATTTAGTTATCCTGAATAAGTTTTTTTAAAAATTATTTGCCTTATTCAAATAAGAATCATAGAATTGCAACTCTTTTGCTGCTTCAGTCATTGTACAACTAAACTATACAAGGCAATATATTTTAATAAAATATATAATAAAATACTCCAACTGTACTTAAATTTTTCAAATACATTCAACTGCTAATAATAATACATAGGTTAATATATACACAACATTATGAGTGGTATTATTCTCCCTCTTCTTCAGATATTGCTGACCTGACCAGTGACAGTACTAGCATGAGATTCGAACCTGGACTCTTAAATTCTTGAGTATTGAATTTTAAGGTAATGCTCAAACCAACTGAGCCATCCTACCAAAGGCAACTGTCAGTAGAAATTTCATGTATTTATCTAAGAGGTTCATCCTGATTCTCCACTTTTTTCTAAGAGCAAAGTTGACTAATGGTTTCCATGCATTATGTATGATCACACTAGTTGACTTGTGGGATTGTTTGCCATTGTCATGTGAGCAGCTTCTTTGGATTATTCTTCTTTGTACATTTTTCTATCTATCCAATATTTTTATATTTGCCTAATCAAACACATATTCATAGGCACAAGCATTGTCTACTACTTTAGATATATCTGGGGGGGGGTTCCTAATCATTAGTTTGTTCTCTTTCAGTTACTTTTCAATGGAATGAATGATGTCATTAATATACATCCTTTCACCTTCACATGGTATTTCATAAATGCAGTTTTTATTTTTCAGTAGTTCAAATTTAGGTTTTGAAGATATTAGGATTTTGTGTAATGATATATGGCTTTGGAAAGTTCTGATATTACATTGATTACAGATTTTCTTGAGTTTGTCTACTATTCCTAGTATGTATGAATACACTATAGTACCAGTAATTGTTTAATTTTTTGATGTTTTTTTTTCTTTTGTTGTCGTCCATTTAAGATTTTTTTTTTCTTATATATATATATAAGAATAGAAAACCTCTCTATTTTCTGGCTATGAATAAATAACATCTATATGTTTAGCAAGAATCCATTATATTTTGATTCTTGTTAAACACTGTTATTTTTATTCATAGTCTGAGGAAGAATGATTTGCTCTTTTTACTTATATATACATTAAGCTATGCTAATTCATGCTTACATATATATCCTGCAATGTGAGAATATGTATATTAACTGATCTGTTCTGAAACAGGGCTTATAACAAAGAAATATTATTAAACAAAAAGGAGTACGACGCATAGTAACCAATGATAAAGACTGCATTATATTTCAATCAATATTTTTTTTTATGGTCAGCAGCATGTCACTTTAGTTATCAGTACATAATATTTTTAATATTTAATACCCGAGTTTTACTTTTCACTTAGGAATAGCTAGATATCTATATGCTGACCAATAAATAAATTAGTTTGATATATCTTTACAAAAAAAGAAAAAAAAGCCATTTATATAAGTAAATATAATTATAATAAGCTGACAGTATTTTTTTCTATTTTTAAACAGTATTTGGATTTACCATAGGAAGTAAAAGATTTATTATTGAAATAAAAAAAAACATTCACAAATCAAAAATAAACTCTGCAACCTGAGTTTCAAATTAATTTGTGGTCCTCTCCTTAGAATATTGCCATAATTAATTAAACATCTTTCTAAAGCATTTTTAATAAACACCAAAAGCTATTACAATAATTTCATGTTTAACATTTATTAAGAATTAAGTACATCATTTCCATTCTGTTTATAATTAGACTTTTACTAATATCATATCCCATTTCTTCTATTCTTAATTTTTTTTTCTACTATAAAACGATCACTCAAATTTTATTTAAATACGATTGAATAGAGTTTTACTTAGAAATTTTTTTCGAAAGCATTAAAGGTTCCTAATAATAACAACCCGGCTAAACCATGAATCAGTCTTTTTTATGTCCCTCATATTTCAACAAAATTCCGAAAAATTTGCGCGGACACATTCAGAGTAGGCTTTGGATCACCTCCATCTCCCAACAACCTTCTAAATAACATTAAAGATAAAACTTTTTTTTCAAACATGCTCTCCAAATCGTATATAAGATCTCATGCCCTGCCCCTACCTGCGGTGCGGTGTACTATGGAGAATTTCGCGCTAATAAGTCGATGAGAATTGTCCAGCACACTAATTTATATAAAAAAGCAAAACTAAGTTGCGAACCAAGCCTATCTTTATTGAACACGAGATGGCTACGATACATCCGTCTTGTCTCCTCTATTGTTAAAACAGTCTTGCACAGAGAGGGATGATAGAAAACGAAAATTTAAAGAGGCATGGGCGATTACAAGGAGCCCTCATTAGACTCTTGCATCCCACTATCAAAGAAATGGAACATATAATTTGCATACTAAGACAAATTTACATATTTCTCCACCACTATATATTCGTACTCTCGACTGCTAGGTTTTACTCTGCACTATGATTCTGTCAAGAATCCGCCAAAAGCTAGCTTAGTGCTATTAAATATAAATTTGTTTTTTCTTATACCTTTTCATATTAACTTGCATAGGTCAAATTTTCAAGTATTACTTATTTATATAATTTATTTAAATTATTCAATTTAAGAAGTTTTAAAAATAGTAATTATTATTTTACAGTAATAAAGTTGTATGGTAATGACTAATACTCCCCCCTCTCCGTCTCCTAATTTTTCTTTTAAATTATTTCACTACATGTTAAATTTATAGTACCAACATTATTTAATAAAAGATATATATATAAAAGCCACATCTATAAGTTGCTGCTAAAAGTATCTTTAAAACTTAAATAAAAACGGTATTGTTTTAGATCATTATTAATACCCAGATAAAAGTTGTGATAGTTTATCCTCCTCCCATCCTTTTTAATCTAAGTAGGAAGAAGCATAAATGAAGCATACATATATGTTTTAACTCTGATTAATAAAATTTCATAAACATATTGGGTATTTTTTTAATGTTCTTTTGCAGAAATTCAATTTTAAATTTGTATACATTTAGTTGTTTGCGTAGATATCCTTATTTAAAGTTCTTCTTTAAAATCATATGCCTGATCTGATCTTGCGTTGACAGACAATGCCTTTTTCTACTTTCACTACTTTCTTTTTATATTCATATCTCTACCACATTATAAATATTCTTACTCATGATTACTGATAACTCTTTGTCTACAATTCAGCAAGACAATTTCTTTACTTCTCTTTATAGGAAGTAAGCAGATTAAATCATACTTGTTATGAGTTTATTGTTTATCAAAAATTTCCAGCTGAAATAGATAAAAAGTTACTTAAACTAAAAGAAATCAGATTTTGATGTTCTGCCAAAGTAAAATTTTTTCAAGTTTATTTTTTATTTTATATATATAAGCTTAAGTGTTGGCATATAAATATATCCTTAATTTTTTTTCTATCTTCAAAAATAAATCAGTTTTGCGTTATCACGTACACACAATATCCGCATAAAAACTCATATAAAATGTTGATATATGAATACCACATATTGTTGATTATTATTACTGCAATTCCATATTTGATCTACATTTCATCCACCATTGTTTGGATAGCATGGGTCTCTTATTAGCTTTGGAGTTGTTAGAAATAGCTACGCCAACGGTAGCAAATAAGATTCAACTGAAATCGGAGTTATAATGATAATAAATGATCACCCATTTAGGAGAAATCTGTATTTATATCTCTCATCTAAAATTTTTTGATTAACTCCCACTAACATATTACTCAAACAATTTAAAGAAAAACTTTCCAAAAAATTTTCTCATTTTGAAGACATCCGTTTCCGGTTACCTGAAAATAATTTGTGTTAATTAACAAAAGAATTTAAATTACGTTATTAATTAATATTTTTTATATTATTTTTAAATTTAATTTGATAAATATTTTTTAAAAAACATTTATTAACTATTTTTTATTTATAAATTTTTGAAGCACAGATTACTTAAAGCTAAGCGAGATGAATTAAAGACTAACACATATAGGAACATAGGGAAGATAACACCAAAATTTAGTTTTATAGCCAATACATTGATAATCACCAAATCAAATTAACCCAAGACTTTTTAATTAACAGTATCCAGATATCCATTGAATGACCAATAATTGGGTGACTTGTTGGGTTGACTTTAGAGTGTCTATCCGGTAAAAAAAAAAAACAACAACAAACAATTAAACTTGATTAAAATCTGAAAAAAATTCCAAGCTTCATTTGAATTCAAACTCTAAATCTGGAGCATGAAAGATATTTATTATTATGCCACTGCCATCTTCTTTGATGCTGATGCATTGTTAGAAAAGATAAATGATAAGGACTTGTGAATGAAGGTGGTCATACCACTTGTTTGCGTACGGCTGTCGATTATTACATTACTGCGTAGTAAATCGAAAGATTTCACGCTGTATATTTGTAATTTGAACTCAGTGATTTGAGTGTGAAGATATTTAAGATTCACGCTTTCAGATCTAAGGACTTTAGACTGGCTTGGATATATAGATAGACAAGTAAAGAAGAAGGTGGAACCAATCTTTTCTTGTTAAATTCTCTGTCTCAGTATTTAAGATCTGATTGGCTGTTGATAGTCACAAGCCCTTGAGAGGTTTGCAGCTCTCAATTTAATTTCAATACTTCTGATTCTGGCATAAGTTTCCAGTAGTTTGCTTATGGGCGGAAAAATCTTTACCCCCCCATCCTGGTTTGTCTTTCAAGATCGAGCAGTTAACATTTCGGGAATTTAATCTACACAACGTTTGAATATAATAAAAACGAATTAAAAATGTACGTAATCAAATAAATAAAACTAAGTAATATAATCCCATGCACCCCCCCCCCCTTTAATTCAATCAAAATAACATGATAAATTTTATTACAGTATTAGTTAAAACGTTTTTAATGTTTCAGATGTTAATGTGTAATTTAAAGCACTTTTTTAGAACAGCTGGCCATATTGATTAACAAAATGATATTTGGAGTCATTTTGGAAAATAGTCTTAGATAGTTGTGTAACATAAAGATGTATTTTAAAACAAAATAAATAAATGTAACAACACTATATCCATACTAATCAAGCTGATAATAGGAAGGATAATCAGCATTACTATGAAATGGAGAAACTGTCACCATATATTTTTTAAGTACTTAATTTAGTGTAGCCCTTGGACAGGAATAAGTTGTTTCATGTCCCCCAAAATGTATTTTATTTTATTTACATCTTAAAAAAATTTTTTGTCAGAAAATTTATCACCTGTATGAACATAGTTAGAATTGCTTTAACCTGTTTTTGCATTGTGTTCGAGAATTTTATTAGACCACAAACTAACTATTCATAAAGAAAACTACACCTTCCATAAAAACTGTAATGCTGCTTAGGAAAGTGAAAATTCTATCCCCCCTTCCCCCAATATATCTCAAAATTTTAAATATTGTTGATCTATTTTGTTGTAGAGATAATAAATATCTTCAATTTACCATTTTTATGTTTTTTTTGAAAGGTGTTACAAATTAATCATCATTATCAACCATTATCAATTCACTGCAGAATGAAAGTCTCTCCAAGTTTAATCCATCTCCGATTTTTAGTTTCTCTTCTCCATGTCATGTTTGCACACTTTCTTATTTCATCCATCCATATCACATGTGGTCTCTTTCTGGGTCTTTTACAGACTCTTGGAATCAATAATATTCTTTAAATGTTTGCTGAAAAGTTTCATAATTTCATTAACTTTGTATAAATTGACATGTTCTGACCTCAAGAATATATATTTGGGTAATTAAGATATTGGTTAATCAGGAATATAGTTTGTACAAAAAATAGTATGTAAATTCATGATTGAAACATATATGTGAAAGGAGAGGTAAATGATTTGCTTTATGACTGAATTAAAAGTAACATTGAATTGGAACTGTTTGGTTTAGAAGATTCTAGGAAATAAATCATTTGCTATTTCTAATTCATATTCCCCCTTCCCTTTTTATATCAGTTTTAAAAAATATATTTTAAATTACAAATTATTTCTTTTTAAATATAAGCAATTAATATCCAGAAAAATGTCTGAAAAGGGTTGTATTTTCAATAAAATATAGTAAGAATCCAGTTTAAAGTATAAGTTTAAGATTTAAATAGATTATCATGAACGCACAGTAACCAAATATTAATAGGTATATTATGTAGTAGGTAGATACAGTTAAAGCATACATATAGAAATATGTGCAGTACGTAAGAAATGTTGAAGAATTAAAGTAAAAAATAGCATGTAATAATTTTAATTTCAAGAATATAATTCATTTTAACACCACAAATACAATCAAATATTGCTTTGTATGTAGATTTAGTCTCTTGTGTTAATCAGCAATAATAATATATGCTATTATGTTTTTGAGCTTTATTATATATATAATAATAGTTATGAGCTTTTAACAATTTTTATTAGTCATTCATTAGACTTAATATACTTATGAGCTTTTGTTTTCGGTATTCAAAGAATGGTGTGTTACTTAAGAATAAAAATACTTATGTGGTAAAAGTACTGCTTTATAAGATGCAAGAATTTGAGACTGATCATCTCTATTAATTATGATTAGTTTTATGGAAGATATCAGTAAAATTATGCATGTTTGTATATTTAAGACAAATATTATTAAAATACAAGTTATATTTAAGCCAAAATTTGATTAGCATACAAGTTTAAGTAATGGAAACATTCTTTATAATATTAAAATTCAATTTTAATTTAAAAAGATAAAGTTATTTATAATAATTATTTTCTTAATTTTTTTCTGAAAAGCCAATATACAATTATTTTCAAATAAAATATAAATATAAATATTGTGTACCTATTTAGAAATACATATTTAATAATTTTATTTAAAAATACATAAAAAAACAGGTAGATAAATTAAGTGGAGATTTATTTTTCTGTTTTTATTATGTAAACAAAAACTTATGTTGAATATGTAAAGAAATATACTTTCATCTTTTCATAGTTTGAATATATTCTCTCTATTATATTTTTATTTGGATCACTCGCAGATGATGGAGAACTAGATAATTTAATTAGAATTAAAATCTTATCCTTAGTAAATATTAAAATTATTCAAAGCTTTATTTGTAAATTAAAGTTCCAGCAATTTACATAAAACAGATTCTTGCTATTGAGATAAATTTTGTTCACTTTCAGTGTTAATAGCAGAGTTTACATGAAAGTGAATGAATGATTAAACTTCATTATTATTTTTATAAGATGCAAAATGAAAAAAAAAATGTGTGTGCACATTATAAACCTCTACTATTATTATTTTTATTTTTGCATTTTATCCACTCTACTTTGAACACTTTTTAGCAAAAAACTATTTACTGTACATATAAGCATTCACAAGCTTATATTTGGACTGTTTTGCAGTCTTCTTCAGAGCTATGATATAATGAACAAAATAAAATACATAACTATATAAATAACACCATAAAAATGTAAATAATAAAATTAATAAAATAGTTTAAAAAAACAACATAAAATATAACAAAACATAATAAAACTGAAATAAATGTATTCAAACCCAAATAAAATAATCCAGTTAATATAAAATAAATATACAACATAATGTAACACTCACAACATATATGTTGTAAACATATATATTCACATTACATATGTCAATAATGGAATAATTTTAAAATAAATACATTATGAAGAAAAAGAGAAAAATAGTTTAAAAGCACATATTTTTAAAATGAAATTAATAAAAAGAAAAAAAAATCATTATTTTTGTTTTAAGAATAAATTATTTTTATTAAGAGTAAGGGTGGGGAAAGAGAATCATGAGATAAAGATTTAAAACCCATTCTCTTATTTTTATAATTAAAAAAAAAAGTAAATTAAAAAAATAAATGAATGTAAAAAAATTTAAAATAAAATTGTCACTAGAATTAATTAATAAAAGAAAAGCTTGTAAACTATTTCATTGACAAAAATGCACATAAGTTTTGAAAAGATTCCTGACTGATAAGATAGCAAATAAGTCTTAAAAAAGATTAGATAAATAAAATGTAAAATGTAATTAAAAATAAAATTAAATTTATGATAAAAATTAAACAATGAGAGAGTTAAGTATAAAAGTGGCAGCTTGTCCATTGTTATCCAGTTTCCAGATTATTTCCAGAAGTTTTCTAAAAGTCAGTTCAGTTCATCAGTTGCTGAGTTCATCAAATCATTCATCATTACTGAAGGCATAGTTAACATGACTCTCAGTGAACACTCCTGTTGCAGAAAATATAAATGTATAAGCCACAAAAATAGCAACATGTATGAAACTTTGGAGTGTTCATCTGACTTCATGTCCCAGGTCCTTGGTTCCATCAACTGCTCTCACCTAGAATCAATGCCTCATCCATAATATAGATGCTGCTGCATACTCTCTCTCCCATTGTCCATCAGAAGTATGGAAGGAAACACATGAAACCATCACTAGAGATCAAAAGGCCAACCAGTTGGAAATCAAAACCAAAGATGATGTCATATCAACATAATAAAAAACCTAAGTAAATACACTTTGTCAATTGTAAACTGTCTAGACATATATTCTTTTAATAAAATGAACTATAATGAAGAACATTAGTAATATTGAATCTCTTAAAAATTAATGTATACTTATTTATTCTTCTATGTTAAATTGTACTGTTATATTTATTTAAATATGTATATGTGTGAATAAAGAATTATTTGCTTAAAATGCTGCTTGCTCTATACTCTCTCTTTTAACTGCATCACCAGTAATTTAAAGATTAGAAATATTCCCATGTGTCAATTAATACTGTGCTTGGTCCTCTGATTAAGATTGTGAATTATACTGGGTATATTTCAAACACTGGGTTCATGTACCTATATAACATATATGACTGGATGGCACCTGAGTGCTTTGTATGGCAGGCATGGTCTCATCAGTATGAAGATGTGCTATGGTCAGGAAATATGTTCAGGGTTGTCCATTTGTGTACTGATCTGGCCATAGATATTGTTGACAGTTAATCTATCAATGACATTCTACTTCTCTGCTTGAATGTGTGATCTAATGCTGGAGATGGTAAATAAAAAAGCCAATCCTGTAAATTAAATAACCATGTGAGTAAAATAATAAAACATTAATAAATAATAATGTATAATAAAAATGATAAATTATTTTTAGACAATGGATGGTTGCAAATAAATCACAAAGGTCGGTGTTTTTTTTTTAAGGGTCATAGCATCGGCCGGGACGCAAACCCGCAACCTGGGCAACTGCCCACAAGTGCAAGGCAGTCATGCTGCCCTCTCGACCACCAATGCAAGACAGTGTTGAGAATCGAATTATTACAATAAATATAAAATAAATATAAATTATACATGTGTATTTCTGAATGTATATATTCATGAACAACTATTAATTTAAATATGTTATTCATTTTTATTATTTTTAATAATTTCCTAATTACTTCTATTCTTTATAAACTTAAACTTTAGTTTTATTAGTTTCTTTTTAATAAAATAATTTTATTTTAATATAATTCTCATTTCAACCTTAATTCATTTATTAATATTCTTTTTAATTTTCAAATCATATAACATCTATTATTTTCTTATTCATTCTTCTGATAGTAATATTTTATATGTATCTTTTTATATATAATATCTAAAAACTCTAAATATTGTAATCTTTTAACTTATCCACTTTTAATTTTTTTTAAAGTAAAAAAAAAACATTTTTAAAAAAATTATTATATACCCTAGCTTCTATAAGATATTATTTTAACTAACTATATCTATAATCACTACAACTCTTTATTTATATATTCTTTAACTTTTATTACTATTATTATATAACTTTCTCTTATAATTTTATATTATACTGTTTTATAGGTAAATATTATGCTATGCTTTTATTTAATTAATATGTAATATATATAAATATATTCATGTTTATACTCCTACATAATCATTTTTACAACCCATAAATTATTAATAAGTAATTTTCTCTTTATATATTTTTTTCTACATACTTTTTTTAAGAACTATATTTATATTAATGTCATCCTAATCACAGAATCTCTATTACATTTCCGTTTTATCTTTTTTAATAGTATGGCTTCTCTTATTTTTCTTTCTTTAATATTATCTGTAGGTAACATCATTTTTATTGAACTTTGTGTAAATGTGTGTTCTGTTTCCTTCATATATATATATATATTGATTATTTATTATTTGACATATATTGTTTTAATCTTGTTTTTATAGAATTTTTAGTTTCTCCCACATAATTGTTATCAATCTCCCTATCTAAATATTGTGTGCATTTTATCACATATACTTATCTTTATCATATCCTGTGTATTTGTTATGCATTAAATTTAATAGGTTTTTTTCTTTTTTTATTAACTATTTTTGTATTATTTTTTTTTGCATTTTTTATTAATTTCTTTATAATTTTATTAAACTTATTCTCTATAATATTATTATTTGTTTTTATTCTGACATATCTATTTTCACTTTTCTTCTTTCCTTTACTCGTTTCAGTTTTATTTATCATATACTCTATTTTTTCAGCATTTCTTTTAATTATAGGTACAGAAAAACACCCTTTTTTAACTCATTGATTATTAAATATTTTTGTTTACTATAGTCTTCTTTATTTGAGCAATACATTGTAGCCCCATATATCCTTGAATATATACAAGTAATTTTGTCTTTTCTATCAATGTTGGAGAACCAACTTGTTATAGTATTACAAATATTGTTTTTTTAATAATTATTAAGGTGGAGCTAATAAAACTAACGTTTAAGTCTATATGGAATGGAAGTAATTAGGAGATTACTAAAAATAATAAAAATAAATATTATATTTAAATTAATAGTAATTCATGAATATGCATATATACAGTCATGAATACACATATGTAATTTATATTTATTTTATATTTATATTGTATATTTTATTTTATATTAACTGGATTATTTTATTTGGGTTTGATTATATTTCAGTTTTATTATGTTTTGCTATATTTTATGTTTTTGTTTTTTTTTAAATTATTATTTTATTAATGCAGAGGCTAAACTCTTCATACAGTAGTGCCATTCAGTGCAAGAAAAAGTAATCAATGGGTGTGAGAAGGCTTGTGCATAAAATCCCTATCTAGTGCCTACTAATCCAATATCCCCAGACTAGTTTCTAGCTTATGGTTTTCATCAATGAGGAGCCTTGGATCTGAGAGCACTGCATCTAGATCTTAGGATCTCATGCAACCCTCCAGCAGCCATCTTTTACCTTATTAGCTAACTGTAAACCTTCAAATCCAAAATGAAAACACAAAAATGTTTTCAATCCAAGATCATCAGTTTGTATAGTTACATAGATAAGAACTCAGTTCAGCATCCATACTTTTTGGTATCTTTAGTTCTTTAATAATCACAGTTACCATAATTCTATTATGCAGGAATGATGTTAAACCACTAAATATTACATAATCATCATTCTTTATGCTTACACAAACTGTTTACACAGAGGCTAAACTCTTTATATAGTAGCACCACTCAGTGCAAGCCAGAGTAATCAATGAATGCAAGAAGATTTGTGCATAAGATTCTTATCTAGTGCCTACTCATCCAATATCCCCAGACTAGTTTTTAGCTTATCGCTTTTATCAGTGAGAAGCCTTGAATCTGAGAGCACTGCATGTAAATCTTAGAATCTAATTCAACCCTCCAACAGTGACCTTTTACTTTATTGGCTAACTATAAAGTTTTAAGTCCAAAATGAAAACACAAAAATGTTGTCAGTTCAAGCTGGATGAGTAAGCGCTAGATAGATATTTTGTGTACAAGTCTTCTTGCATCAATCGATTACTCTGACTTGCACTGAGTGATGCTACTATATGGAAAGCTTAATCTCTGTATAAATAGCTTGCATAAACATAAAAAAATGTTAATTATGTGATGTTTAGTGGTTGGTGACTGTGGTTATTAAAGAACCAAAGACACCAAAAAGTATGGATACTGGACTGAGTTCAGATCTATACAACGATATAAGCTGATAAACTTGAATTGAAAACATTTTTATGTTTTCATTTTGGACTCAAAGCTTTATAGTTAACTAATAAAGTAAAAGGTAACTACTGGAGGGTTGCATTAGATCCTAAAATCTAGGTGCAATGCTCTCAATCCAAAGCTCTTCGCTGATGAGAGCCATAAGCTAGAAACTAATCTGGGGATATTGGATGAGTAGGCACTAAATAAGGATTTTATGCATGAACCTTCTTGCATCCATTGATTACTCTGGCTTGCACTGACTGGTGATTCTGTATGGAGAGTATAGCCTCTGGGTAAACAGCTTGTGCAAAGTGTAAAGAATGGTGATCATGTGGTTATTTAATTAATTTTATTGTTTACATTTTTATAGTATTATTTATATAATTATGTATTTTATTTTGTTCATTATATCATAGCTCTGAAGAAGACTGCAGAACAGCTGAAACGTAAGATTGTGTACACGTATGTACAGTAAAAGATTTTTTGCTAAAAAATGTTCAAAGTAGAGTAGATAAATTGCATTTATATAAGATATTACAGCAAAATAAAGGCAGTGGTGGATTTGGTAATATTTTTATTTAAAAATATTATGATGATGATAATATTTTTTTTTAATTTAACTTTTAATAAATTTCCTTATTTTTATTTAATCAGCTGAAATGTTTTCAATAATGTTTGAATTAAATATAAAAGATAATCTTTCTGATGTCTATTGTTTTTTCATGATTTATTCTAAATATAAGCCTCATACAAGCTAGGCATAAAGAAAATAATTTCATTATTTTATTCTAAATGTATAAAAAAGTATCAAATATTGTATTTTTTTTTTTAAAAAAAGTAAAATGTCTAAAAGGGTCATTAAAAAATTGTTTAACAATTCAAAAAATAAAAATATTGAGGAAAGAAATGAAGGGAAAAACTGGTTTGTCAAATAATTAACCATGAGAGTATAAAATTCTATTGATAATATATCATAATAAAATTACAGTACTAAAAGAAAATAAATAAATTTAATATAACTTTAATATAAAACATATAATAATAAGATAATGTTTTTATGTATATGTATGTTATGGCTTGAGTAAAACTGAACACCAATTCATCATGTTTTAAAAAATGATATATTGTGAGTTAAAAATTCTGCTTATTTAAAAGAACTCTTTTCTTGTTTTTGTACTTTTATTGAATAACGACAGTCCATTGCAAAATTCTTATTAAAGAGCTGTAATTTACAGGTTTTTCAACTTCAATATTCGCCTTTCAATTTGAAAAATGTCCTTTATTAACTCTTTCATTCCAAAGCACCCCTGAGAGCCCCTGTTCAAAAATTTAGAGTTTCAACTGAGTTTGCATGGAATCAGTAAACCGTAGACTTACGGGTCTCAGACCATTTGATCTATTTTTTCTTATGATTCAGGTGAGCTTTTTTTTTTCTGTTATGAAATTTGGTTTTTTATGATTATTTTTCTAAAATACAATTTTTATTTTTTTCTCTCTCTCATTTTTTTTAGATTTGTTAATCAAAAATCTGTTTTACAGCTGAATTGCATTCTCTTACTACTTGATATGGAAATAAAACTCGTAATGTATTTTTGTAAACCCTTTTGCTAGAAGCAAAAAAAAATGATTGGAGTAATTTTTTATTTGCAAGGACAACCGTTGATATCACTTCTAGTGTCTCAGGAAATTCAAATTTGAAATGGATGCTAACTAGCCAGGATCAGTGAGTATTCAAATGTTTAATACTTTTTTTATTACTTTTTTTTATATAATGATATATATAGAGAGAGAGAAAGAATAAATATGTTATATAATTTTGGATCATACATTTCAATGATATAAAAACATACGCATCTGCATCCGGACTCATCATATATGTATATTTAGTGCCGTAGGCAAGATATATTATGATTTTATTTCAACATTTAATTAGTTTTATGACCTATTTTTATTACTTTTATATATATATAATGAAATATATGTAGTGAGAAAGACTAAATATTTTATATAATTTTAGACAATACATTTCAATGATATAAAAACATACACATCCAGATTCGATCACATACCCTCAGCCATCTCATCTATCATACACATATGTAATCAGTGCTCATAATAAATTTGTTTATTTTGATGTTTATTGATTTTACTTAGTTTTTATTCATTTTATCTTAGAGAAATTTTTCTTTGATATTTACTTTTTGAGCGCACTTTATTTATTTGAAAAGAATACATATTTTATGTGCCCCCCCTCCCTTCCCGGAATAATATAATAATTAATTATATTTTTAAATATATTACAATTTACTAAAGTTGTCTTTACATAATATTTCATAAGCTGTTTTTACTGTTTGATATTTATTTGAGTACACTTTATTTGAAAAGAATACACATTTTAGGTTACACCCCATTTTTTACTAATATAATATAATAATTAATATATAATAATATTTTGTACAATAATATAATACACTACAATGTACTAAGGTTATATGGTAGTTGTAACTTACGCCACTAATGATAATAAATTAGGTAATTCTATCTCAGAAATAAACACAATGTCTGAATTAAGCAGCATGGGTAAAACATAACCACTTACTTATTCACCATAAAAATGTTTAAAAGGTTATTTTTTATCTATGCTGCTTTATTCAGATTTTTTTTTTTTTTTGTCATAGGTAGTACTTAATTTATTCTATCATTAGTGGTTAGTGATTTTTCTATATATATTCTTCGACAATATTACATATGATATATACAGGGCCAGACTTTAATCTAAGAGCCATAGACTCATTAATTATACTTTGAAAATAAATATAAAAAGCTTATGATAACGAATTTGTTAATCAGAATATATATAAATTAGTAATATGTTAGTATGTTCGACTTAACAACTTGCTAGTTGAACTCCATAAAATAATCAATCTTAATTGCACACAGACTGTTTTTTTTTAATATAGAGTTTGATTTTACTATTACACTTTATTAAAAATCCTTCATTTCACTCTAATAACTTTCTCGTTAGTATTCTACTAGCATTTTTATTAGCACTACACTGCTAATCGACATCGATTTAACAAGCAACTTACTGCTCAGTCAACTATTTCTGATTCCGTCTAACTAGTTTTGACTGAATCTCTCTTTTCGGTAAACTTCTGTAGACATTTTTAATTACTGTGCTAATTTGGTACATATTTCATTATCATCCTGATGCAAATTAGGATTTTAGATTAACTTGCACTTTGCATAATTTTACTTATTCTGCATTTTATTGTTGCTAGAGTGACTACAATATCTTTTGTATTGATCAGTTATGATAGACATATTTCACAAACCAGTCACTACTCTGCAATATCTCCCTTCGCTCTAGAAATAACTCTCTTTCACAGCAAATGATCTTGTAACTTCTTCGGCATACGTCTTTCTCGGGCAGATTACAATAAAAGTGCCCCCCCCCCTGCTTAGTTGTTTCGTCTTTTTACCCTGGATGTAAATCACTATTTGGTTCTGTAGGTGTATTTTGAATTGATGAATTTTCTTCTAAACTTTAGTGTAGATAGACGCATCCATTTACTATTAAAGAATCATCAACGCGAATAGTAACCGAATCTGTGTTTTCATTTATAACTTGTATCAGCTCAATTAAGTGTTTTTTATACGATTAATATCCATCTTACTACTCTATTGTCTTATTATGAATGCCTCTAAAAGCTCTTAGTTCTTTACACGCAACTGACTGAAAGTTTATATCTCTATTTTTATTATTTTATTGAAATAAAAAATATTTAATTTTGTAATTATTATATATATATTAAAATGCTCATATGAACGAATAATAAAAATTACCATCTACTTTACTCTCTAATAATTATTTCTATTTTAACTAAATTAGCAATCATAATTATGCTAGAAAAGATATATTAGTCTGGGATTATATTATATTTAATTAGATTATAGTAATATGCAAAATTTGAGAGTTATATTTATAATTTAATTTCAAAACTGCAAATCTTACTCAGAAAAGCTGCTATTTATATTGTCTCAGTGCTCCATGTTAATTATTATGTTTCGATTATTTTATTAATAAATATTATTTATTCGAACTTAAAGTTTTGTGTATAGTCTATTTATTGATATTTTTTTTTAGTCAATCAAATTTGACTATTGTTTTATCCACATAAAAAACTATTTGGTATTCTTTCCCTCTCAAGCCTACATAAATAGTTTAAATAAGAAAAGTAGACAATTGTCTATTTCTTTTTCTCTTCTATTTTTCGGATTTAATGTGTGTCTCTTCATATTTCATTACATGTATAAATGAAGGAAAACTAGTTTGACAATGTAAATATATAATTTTTTTTTTAAAGATTATCTTTTGTTTATTTTTATTTAAATTGACCTAAAACTATAATTTATCAATAAAAAAATATTATTAGCAATTTTTAATTACAGTGGACCATTTAAAATATATCTATTGTAATGGAATGTTGGTGCACGAATGAATTCATTACAAAAAGTCACGTGGTGTACCATATGTAATATCTTTTTTTGTTGAACAATAAAATATATAATGCAGAATGTCCTAAGCATGTTACTTCACATTTGATTGAAAATCAATTGGAATCTATTGGCAATAACTATGTGGATGCATATGTATATAGTTAATCAGCAAAAGTATTTTAACTACACACACATATATCCTAAAAAGAAGAAATATGTATATCTTTAAATATCAACTAACCTCTAGAGATAGTGACTAAAATGTAACATATATATACTTTTACATTTCTCATATCCAAACTAAAGAAATCAATAAAAACATTTGATTCCTTTCAGCTTGGGCAAACATGAGTTGTGATATTAATCAATCACAGCATATATATATATATATATATATATATATATACACCTATTGTAATGATATGGAAAAATAAGGTAACATGAGGAGATGAAAATCACATCATCCCCTATATCATAAATATAAAGGAATAAATATAAAAAATTAATGAGATCAGCAAAGAATATACAATAAAATATAATAATCATCATTATAATTATACAAGAATAGCATCAGTAATCATTAGTCATCAACAATCATATTGTAACTGGATTTAAAAGAGATACATTATAAAACAGACTTTTATTTATCCACTGCCAAAATCATAGCAGAATATAACTCATTATAAACAGATTACTTATTTAGATGCACATGCTTAAGAGCTAATCCATTACTTATAATAATAAAAAATTCCGAGACACTGATACATTTTGATCATCATCAATACTTCTGCCATATGATATCCTAAATGTACAGGTCAACTATAACTTAATATTTAATCAAAAATACAAAATGCAATGAATGGACCTTCGCAGCATCCAAAGTAATTATCTAAATGGCCAGATACCAACATAAATCCCGACATCCGTATAATTAACCATTATGCTAATTAGAGCTAGCTCAAAACCTATAAGACTCTAGGAAGAGTAAATGTGAACAAAAAATAAATAAATATAACTACTTACTTTATTTTAAATAAATTTTACTGGGATAAATTAAAAATCACTAAAACACTAAGCTGTAATGAAATCAAGTCACACACACACACATAGCCTATTCATAGTAACAGATAGCTGGAAAAATAGACATTAACATTAAAATATTTTTAAACAATTATTTAATAAACTAATGCATTAATAATTAAAGATGATAATATGACACTTCAAATTAAATAATTTTATCAAAATTATAAAGTGATTCACAGTTTGATTTTCATTCATTAATTTAATTAACTTTTTCTACTATTAAATTATTTTGTTTTCAATAAATAAAATTGAAAAAACAACTTTTTAATCAGAAATAAGGAGTTAAATTTGATTAATCCTTTGTATAATTTGGGGAGGGGGATAAATGAATAAAAAAACATTTTAAAAGAAAATGTTGCATTAAAAAATTATTCATTATGAATAAGTATTATTTATAATAACAAAAATTTATCTAACAAAAATAAAATTTTAAATTAGCTAAAATCTTTCTAATTTTAGGAAAAAAATAATATAAAAAACATGTTTCAATAAAACAAAAAAACTTAATAACATTATTAATTATCAATTGTTACTTAATTTAAAAACTTTTATAACATTTAAATGTAATGTGGACATTAAAAAAATACTTTTAACCATGGTTTTCTTTTTTTTTTCTTTTTTTTTTTTTGAGACTTTGACACCTGTAATTTTCAGTTTTCATATAGATTTCCTCATTGAAGGCTTCTCAATTCCAGGCTAATATACATAGTTAATTTTTTTCATTTTTGCAGAATATTTTCAGATTTTAGAAATTAGCTTTATTCATTTTGCAATCTCTAATTTTCCAGGACTTCTATACATGTAAAGATAGAGACACTCATGATCTTGAGTGAAGATAAGATTTGTTACAGATTACTTCAGAGTTTCTTCTTCACTTTCACCTTTTTTCCCAGTGAAGCAAGTTATATGGATGCTTAGCTCATAGTTAAAGATTATCACATGTTCTTTAAATCCATTTTACAAAACATTTTTCTAAACTAGTGATGTGCACTTCCTTTACTTCTTTCTTCATCAGAAGCTGAGTCAGGAATGATTGCTCTCCTCAACAGCTTAATTAAGACTTCTGTTCTCTTCAACATCTTGATTGAGACTGACCTCTGTTTACAAAAGACTGAGGTTTAACCATATACCCACACTCTTATTTTTGACACAAACCTATCTGTCACCAATAAATCCTGTCTCTTGAATGACAAAATTTGCTAACCAGTTGGATTTATTTTTATATAAAAAAAACATTATTTAGATATTTCTCCTTTTTTTTAATTAATAAAAAAAATCGAATCATAGTTTTGAAATGTCTCTTTCATTAGTTTTTTTTTTTCTGCTAAAAGAAAAATGAGATAATCTGATTCATTACACTGATTTTGAAAACACTTTCTTTTCTTTTCAAGAGTTATAAAAAAGTGAGTAAAAAAATAAAATTTATCAAAAATGTTAAAACTCACCCTCTTTTTTTTTTTTAAAGAAACTTACAAATATATAAAATTTATCCGTTTTATTATCTCTTTTAAATGTTAAAATTAAAAATTGTTAAATAATTTACTGAAGAGAAATTTTTCAGTACTTTTCAAAACTAAAATTAAAACTAGTAATTAATTATAATTACTAAAGAGAGAAAACAAAAGAAATTATTTGTCTAATTTTATACTTCTTTCTCTCTTTTACAAATATTTATACAATGTATTAAAATATTTATATTATTATTAAAAAAAAATTAATGTTTGAGAATTCTCATATTAGAATTTTAATAAAATGTAAACATTAATGTTTGATATTATAATAAAATAACACACATAGGAAAATTAAATAATTTTTTCCTTAATATATTCTTAACATAAGGAGCTTGTAATATTGGCATGGCTAGAGTTGGCCATTGCCTACAATATTACATTATATATACAGTGAAACCACAAACTATGCTGTATCAAAGTGCATGTCTTCAGTTATTTAATATCCCCAAAAACTATAACCAAATAAACAAATATATATATAAAACATTAAAATTTGCAGAGTATTACATTTTACAATAATCAATTAGCCATTTTCCATTTCTCAGCATCATACATAATCACATTAAAAAAATTGTAAATAAATTTTGATTTACATCAGCGATCATTTTTTCATTTTGGAGTGCTTTAAATAATTATATTCATTAATAAAATTTCTTAGATTTATGTTGAAAGCATGTACATTTTATTCTTTATTTATATCCATTCCAAATTTGATGTACATTATTTCACATAATAAAATATTTTCTAAGAATAATGCTAAACATTTTACAAAATTTTAGAACATAGTCGAAATTAATACAGATTTAAAAATATCAAAACAATCAGAGATATTGTAGTTTTATAATTGTGAGACAAATCCATTATGATTTTATATGAGAAAAAATTATTGAAAAAAAAAATTGCCCAGTGCTTACTTAACTATGATAAAAGTCAGACATTTCAGTATGTTATTTAAAAAATGAAAACACAGTATTTTCAGTGAATAAATAATATTTAAATGTGTGCCCTCAATTTATTATTAATAATTATATTATTTTTTTAAAAATGTTGTTTATACTATAATTTTAATTTGTATGTGCATTATATATATATATATATTGAAACAGATATGCTGTTCCTCATATAAATATTCAAAAGATCCCCCCCCCCATTCAAAATGTCTAGCGTGATTCAGTCTAATTGGGAACGCAATAAATTTTGATTTGTTTAAAAAAATCATATTTTTAATTTTGTGATTGATGGATTTGAATAAAATGTTATGTCATCTTATTTTTTTTTATCTGTCTCAATAAAAAGAAAAGAAATTAATTATCCAATCATTAAAAAAAAAAAAAAGATACTTGAGTTAAACTGAGGCAGTATTCAAATTAGGCACGTCGTCGGAAGAAAAGAACTTTTTTTTCTCTCTCGTTTTACACAGAGAAGCAGAACATATTAAATTTTTTTTTTAAAAAAAAGTGTATTACTTAATTCTTTTGACATATTAAAATATAGTTTTAACAAAACGTGAAAATGGAAAAAGAAAGCTCTGCTAGAGGAATTATAATGACAATGGGGTAAATTAGTGGCTTCAATCTCTCCACGCTGTGCCATGACTTTCCATAGATGAAATAACCTGCCTTCTTTTGAGTAAACTAGACTGCAAAACTGGAAGGTAATTATGTTATAAGAATGTTTAAACATCTTTATCATACGTTATAAAGTGAAGTTATGAAATAATTACATAGAATTTATTTTATAAAATATTAAAACATCTTTATCATACGTTATGAAGTGAAGTTATGAAATAATTACGTAGAATTTATTTTGTAAAATATTAGAACATGTTTATCATACGTTATAAAATGAAGTTATGAAATAGTTATACGCAAATTTATTTATAAAAATATTTGAACGTATTTACTATATGGATTAGAAATGCTTTAATTGCATATTACTTCTATCTGGGTAATGTAACAGAGCTTATGTGTATGAATATACTTTTATATCTGACTAAATTAGAAGTGCTTCAATTACTAAATGATAAATGCTCCACAAGCCAAACAGAGTTTATGTGTATGAATATACTTTTATATTTGACTAAATTAGAAATGCTTCAATTACTAAATGATAAATGCTCCACAAGCCAAACAGAGTTTATGTGTATGAATATACTTTTATATTTGACTAAACTAGAAATGCTTTAATTTCTAAATGATAAATGCTTCACAAGCCAAACAGAATTTATGTATATGAATATACTTTTATATTTGACTAAATTATAAATGCTCCACAAGCCAAACAGAGCTTATGTGTATGAATATACTTTTATATTTGACTAAATTAGAAATGCTTCAATTACTAAATGATAAATGCTCCATAAGCCAAACAGAATTTATGTATATGAATATACTTTTATATTTGACTAAATTATAAATGCTTCAATTACCAAATGATAAATGCTCCACAAGCCAAACAGATTTTATGTATATGAATATACTTTTATATTTGACCAAATGATAAATGCTCCACAAGCCAAACAGAATTTATGTGTATGAATATACTTTTATATTTGACTAAATTATAAATGCTCCACAAGCCAAACAGAGTTTATGTGTATGAATATACTTTTATATTTGACTAAATTATAAATGCTTCAATTACCAAATGATAAATGCTCCACAAACCAAGAATTGCTGAGTTTAAATGTTTACCAATCAATAATAATTCATAAAATAATGAAATGCTGTATAAATCATAAATGCTTGACTGCTCCCAAGCTTCTTCACATAAATGAATTCAAAATGAATTATTGTATAAACCATAAATGCTTGACTGCTTCTAAGGTTCTTCTCTTAAATGAATTCAAAATGAATTATTGTATAAACCATAAATGCTTGACTGCTTCTAAGGTTCTTCTCTTAAATGAATTCAAAATGAATTATTGTATAAATCATAAATGCTTGACTGCTTCTAAGGTTCTTATCATAAATGAATTCAAAATGAACTATTGTTGAATTAGAATATTCCCAAGCTTCTTCTCATAAATGAATTCAAAATGAACTATTGTTGAATTAGAATATTCCCAAGCTTCTTCTCATAAATGAATTCAAAATGAACTATTGTTGAATCAGAATATTCCCAAGCTTCTTCTCATAAATGAACTTGTAAATGAACTATTGATAAAAAAAAGAACTGCTTCTAGCTCTTTCATAAGTAAAATGAAGATGAGTTATCATGTGGATAGAAATGAACTTCGTTAGAAATTGCTAATTAATTGTTATTTAATAAATTTTTTTTTTTGTTACTAAAAATTAAATTGGTTATCCAGTTGTCCAATTTTGTTTTGTTTTATTGCATCACTCACCAATTATAGCACTGGTTCATGAGAATCTCATGCCGTCTGAGCTACGTCTGACATAACTAGACCTACCCAAATCAGGTTGTAGTGAGACAGAACTCTAATGGCGCTTTTTGGGAAACCAAACATAGAAATATTTAGATGTTTCCAGTCTTTATGGTACTACATCCTCTGATGAGCAGGAAATATTGTTGTAGGAGGCATTAACATCTGCATTAGGAATGTCAATTGATAGTTCCTTCCTACAGCATGCTCATCAGAAAATTGTTACAACTGACGTAATAAAAGGGTTGTATGGGGGTCTGGTTACAATATATATATATATATAATATATATATATATATATATATATATATATATTATACTGGTAAATATATACTGTATATTTTGATTCAAATAAATATTTATATTAGATGAAAGTTGAATGGTTAATGAAATATATAAAAAAACATATATAATAATATTAACCAGGTAATGATGATATATAACATAAATACAAGTCCTCCTAAAAGTATTTTATTTGTTTTTCTTGGATTGAAGAGGAAGGTATTCATTTATTTAACACTCTCAAAAGGCGCGTGCTCAATTAGCTTGAAAGGCTGATATTTGAATGTAATATAATTGTAAACATGGTGCTAGATAAAATAATTGCTTATTTACTCATAATTAAGTTTCAGTAAGAATGACATTTAGTAAATTCTAAGCAATTTCACCGATGTCATTCAGTCAACAAACATCGTAAATAGTAATTTAAAGTGAGAATTCTACTCACGCTCTCCTCAACAGTTCTTCAGATTTGCTCATATAAAAGAATTTGAGTTGTAGGAATAAGAGGATCCTTTTTATTCCTGCATAAATACCATATCTTGGATTGAAGAGGAAAGTATTCATTCATTTATTTAACACTCTCAAAAGGCCTGTGCTCAATTAGCTTGAAAGGCTGATATTTGAATGTAATAAAATAAAATAGAAAATGAAAATCTAAGGCACCAAATCTTTTAAAGAGAAACTTGGAAAACCTATTAATGCACGAACATCATCAATTAAAAATTATTATTGCTATCCTTATATGTTGCCTAGTGGATTGCATGATTTCTCAGGATTGTAGATATTAACTATCATATTTGGTGTTAAAAGCATTATGTTTTGGAATAAGTTCAAGAAGCAAACACAAACTAAATGGATTAATAAAATAATAATAATTTATCAACAGTATATAAATAAAAACTGTTATGTATAGTCTCAATGCTATTAATGCATATACAAATATGAAATATAATGGTAATAAAAGATTTTTAATTTAAGTTTAAAATCTTATCTACAATAATAAGAGCTTAACATGCTAAATATTTCCAAACATATTATTTTAATATATTTATGGTTGTCTTTATTAATTCCTCTGATGATGGTAGTTTTTCTTCTTGGATACTGGCAAGGTTAAAGAGTAAATACAGCAATGTTGGTGATGTTATATAAGGTAGAATATCAGTAAGTCTTGGGTAATTCTTATGGCATTTTTTACAGCATTATTAAGGTAGGCACTGGCTGGTTTTAGCAAACTTCAGTCTTAATTTCTGGATTCGATTGCATTTTCCAGGTATTTTGACTAGTGTGATTTTTCTGTTGTCTAGCCATGCATTGTGGATAGTCTTCTGCTAGATAATGTTACTATATTTGCTGATTATGAGGGATAACACCTCAAAAGCACTTAACCTGGATTAACTCATTTTGATTATTTGCTATTAACAGCTTTTAAACCAGCATTCTAAAGTGCTCATATATGCTATATTTGCTGTTATAACTGGAATATTGAAAAATACTTTAAAAATAGTCAGCAAAATATAGCTATTCAAATTGCAGTGAAAAACAATTTTAATCAGCAGTTTCTCTCCTCTATCATTGGATCACTGCAATACTACTTCTTAAATTGAATCTTCAAATAAAATAAAGTAGATTGGATTGCCTGGATTATATTTATTTGATATTGTTCAATATGTTTTCAAACAATGTATACATCATCATAGTGAAGATCTGACATCTGCCTTCTATATTATATCATGATTTGATACACAAGTTAATGAAAGAAAAAAATAGGTTTTTTTATTTTTCTCTCTTTCTTTATTTACATTAACCACTATAGGAAGAAAGAAAAAAAATCATTGCCTATATTTGAACCATAAATGATAACTTCTGAAATCTAATTAATTCCAAAATTTTAATAGTATATTTAGCTTTGCCATTAAATTTACTATGAAAATGTGATTGTTTTTATTTAAAACTCAATACAAAATGGAAAATTAAAATGGTCCAAAATGCTTTAGATTTTTATAAACTATATAATTATGTAAAATTAAGGGGGTGGTTAATAGCTCTAAAAAAGCTTTTTTTTTTTTTTTTATAATTCCTTCTAAAAGAGGGGGCATTCAATAACTTTTTTTTTTTGTTGTCTCCCCCCCCCCCGGCGGTTTTTCCCTTTGGGGCTTTTTTTTGGGGGGGGGGGGGTTAATTTTAAAAAAAAACCCAAAAAAAAAAAATATTTATAAAAAAATTGTTTTTTGAAGAGAATAAAAAACTTTTATAAATTTATATTTTTTTTAAAACTCATCTTTCAAAAAAAATATTGTGTGGGGCTAAAACTTAATTCTAAATCTTCAAATAATTTGGATATTTAATATATTTAATTTAAAAAAACAAAAAAAAAAAAAATAATAATAAAAAAAAAAAGACAGATAATAATATATAATTAAAACAATAAAAATAAAAAAAAAAAAAAAAGACAAAAAAACCTATAATTGAAATTCTTTCATGTATTAAAACAATTGTTCTTTTTTCTTTACAATGCACTTTATTTTATTGTTATTCAATCATTATAAAATAACTTTAACAAATATTTAATCATATGACTAAATGCATGCACTAATTTTTTTAAATTTTTTTTAGACAGTTTAAGTGACATATACACATGGCAGTTTATACTTTTTATGCAAATCTGTAATATAACCAATACAAGCTGCCATCAATTTGTTATAGCTACAAATCCCCTCTCTTTAAGAAGAAACAATAGGACAGTGTAACTTTTCATTTCTCATTTGTATGCTTACTACAGAACTTTTAACATTTATTTTTTTATTTTAGTTCTTTTCATAAACAGTGATTTACTGAATACATATATCTATAATGTGCAGAGATTTGCATAACACTGAATGCTATAAAGAATGCATAGGATTTCAACTCTAGGATCTATAAAATTACATTGTAAAACATTAAGATATATGAAAAAGCATGGACACTGGAAGAATAATTTGTTTAATTTTTGTTAAGCTACCCACAATACATCAAAATTAAATATAAGTCTTACTTTTTGTCTTAGAGGCTATAAATTCAACAAACATTCAAACTGAACCTTGCTTTCTCTGAGCCTTACAGGTGAGTAAACTACTTGAAAAAAAATGTGGCATCACTTGAGACACTATATACGTCAATTACCACATAAAAACATAATGTCATGTACATGATCAAATTCCAATGCATGACTAGAAGTAGAACATATCTAAACAAACATGTCACTTTTGCTTTCTAGGAAATTAGTAATTTCTCTTTTTATTATTTTAATATCATTTTCAGTATGTTGTCATATATTTTATCTTTAAACTCATTATATAATTTCAGTTCTCTTTAAAACATTTTTTCTTTTAAACAGAACCAGGATCAACATAAATGAGCCAGCCTTTATTCTTATAATGTCAAGTTTTGCATTTGTCAAGATACTTCCAGAGTGGTGATGGAGTTCTTATCCAAGTAGATTTGAGATATGTTCTGCCATCTTCTGGGTCATTGCTGATCTCTTCATACTGATTTGGATATCATTCTCTTTGTTTTCTGGGTCTATTCCTATCTTTTTCTATTCCAAGATTACCTGGATCTGATAAATTTTCTGAAGATTTTTCTGGAGTGTCTGGTTTTCTTGGGCTAAAAAACTTTTAGATTGATGTAGTATATGTGTTCTAATTCTGTTTCCAGAACTTCTTTTTCTATTCTGCTACCATCTATAGGGTCAAAATATTGAGTAATTTTTTAGATTAATGCATCTGATAGATACCTCAATTCTTTTGTTTGATTGCTGATTTATTGTAATGAACTTGTCTTCTTCCTAATTCTGGAGATTCATATTAATAGCATTTAAAAACAAAGATATGGTTTTTCATCCAATAATGATGATTGTTCAACACAAAAAGGTAAATTATATCAAATAATTTTGATAATATGGATCTGTGTTATTCCACAAGTAGACAATGTCCTTACTTTTGACACTTGTCTTCTAAAGAATTGTGTATAACTTTCATAACCTTTAATGCAAAATATTTCCTGCATAATTTGATATCTGATTGCATCTTGGCGCTCATATGTGTGTTGAAAAATATTAAATACTTGTAGTTCAATAGACAATACGTATTCTATTCTAATCAGTTTATCAATAAAACAAGGATAATTAGAACATATTACAGCTCCATTGTATATAAAAGAAACATTAAACCAAGAACAAAAAACGAAGATTATATTTAAATATTTTAATTTTAAATTGTATTTAATCATTAGATATGCTCACACCACACACACACATATTAATCAACAGAATTAATCAAGATTTTAACAAATATTATTTGACAAATATATATATTTGTATTTCAGAAATATTAAATATATGTCATTTAATATTTAATAATTATAATCAAAATTAAATAAGATAATTTAAAGAATAGAAAAAATGATCAAAATGCATATCTTTTTCTCGTTGAAGTTCTTTAATACAAATTCAAAATAAAAGTTTCTCATCTTTTAATACTCTAATGATGTTTTTTTAAAACTTGACCAAGTTTTTGTTTTAAATGCATAGTTCCTTGGCATTATGATAATTCCAACAAGCTCCTAATATTTCTGATGAATGCTTTGCGTTTTGAAACTGTTATTGGCCAACATTTTTTTCAATGCTCAAAATATAGCCTTAATTGTTTAGCAGCATTTTAAAATGATTATTTGAAGTTAAAGTAATGGTTTTTTGATTATTTATTTACATAACTTTGTAGGATGGTTTGCCAATATTCAAAATGTATTATTCAGTCGTCTTTACTTAGAGATCTTTCTTATTAATCTGAAAGTCTATGGCCATACATTATTGCTTTAATACAAACACTGAGATGATAAAAAATCTGATAAAAACTGTCTTAAAACAATTAAAAAATTCTCTAACATTTCAGTCTTTGCCTAATTCCAAAATTGCATTAATAAGGTGACACTGCACTAAATAACTAATTAACTATCTATTATAAAATTTTCTAATTGCAAAACTAAAAACATATTTCAAGTTAACAATATTTAAAAAATAAAATATATTTATAACTCAATAGGTTTATCTTTTTCTTTATTCACTTATAATTCAATAAAGAGGAAAGGTCCACTATACTGGAAAGATTGAAAATTATAATTGTTTTACAACTTAGCACAGCTTTCACCAGGTTGGTCATATTTGCAGCACAAAAACAGGAATGTGGGAGAGCAAACCTGTAGATTAATTAATATGCAAATCTGTAAATTTATATGCTTTGATAATGTGAATCATGAATCATTTTTATTTAACATGTGGATGTTGTTTGCAATAAACCATGCCTCTTTGTATTTTCTCTTTTGATCATTACACTCAGTGCAAAAACTTGAATGTGAAGTGGATTAAAATTATGACCCAACTCAATCTCAGGCTCTAAAAATACTGATTATGTTAGAATCTGTTTTAGTGTATTTGTACATGTACTTGAGCTGCTATAATCTAGTGGCACTGTTGGCATAATACCCCTTCTAATTTTAATCAAATATTTAATAACACCAAAGATAAGTTACTTCCAGACCAGGATCTCCAAATAATATACAAAATTAACTACAATAAACCCATTTGCAATACAATTTTTTATGGTGAGTCCCATGCCAACAGTACCATTAGATTAGCATAGCATATACAAACACACTAAAATAGACTCTGACATAAAATCAGTATTTTTAGAACACACACTTAAGTCAGGTCATAATTTTGATCTGCTTTACATTAAAGTTGTTTACATTAAGTGTAATGACCAAAGAGAAAGTACAAAGAGGTATGGTTTATTATGAACAACATCCATGCGATAAATAAAAGAGTTATATGTCATTATTATGCAAGTGATATATGTAAATTTACAAGCATGCATATTAATTAATCTACCTATTTATTCTTCCACATACTTGTCTTTGTGCTATGAATATGACTGGCCTGGTCGAAAGCAGTGCTAAGCAATAAAATCAATTATAATTTGTAATCTTTCCTGTATAGAGAACCTTCTCTATTTATTAAAAATATATTTATATATGTTAAATAAAAAAAATGAAATTAAATTTTTAAAAAAAAGTTTTCATATTTTTTTTTACATCAAAAAAAGCTTTTTTTTTCTATTTGCTAATAATCATAACAATTTTAATGATTCTCATAAAATATTTTTTAAAAAGTTTTATTTTATATATAAAAAAAGGGTTTTAAAACTTTATTTTGTCTATGCAAATAATTTCATGGCTTATCAAATATGTAATGCTAAAAATATATACCTATTTTACAGAACAAACAAGTTTGAGGATAAAAACAGGCAAAACTCATTATATACATTGCCACACAAGTCAGATTCCTATAGAATTATTTTTAAATAAATCTGTAAATATTGTCCACCTTTTTTTTATTATTGTCAATTTACTTTACACATTTATTTTAAAATGAAATATGAATTGTAACATTGTCCTAGTAATGCATCCATACTTGTTTGGCCATGAAATAGGTTATCTGTATATACACAGTATTGTCAATGAATGTTGATTTATTTAAGATTATGCTTTAAGAATGGATAGATTCCCTCCATTCTTTTAAAACACTTATTGACATAATGAACTATCTATTCATAGCACAAGTGGAAGAGTAGTTATTCTTCTATTTAAATTGTGTGTGTGTGTGTTAATTTTCTACCTTCCATAAAGCAAACTAAATTTAATTTACTGATATTATTAATTAATACTAATTCTATAAAACTGAAATATCAGTCATATATCTAATCATGCTCAAGTCTAGATAGGTTTATAAATGTAAATTCAGTGAAATCAGTCAACACTTAGACAATATCAATATCAGTAATAATCAACAATCTCAGCCTGTTGTCAAGACAACCTCCTTTTAATAATAAATGTAGAAATCCATGTTTATTTATGGTTAATATGTTTATATAGACTAAAAGATTGCAAATTGACAACGGAAAATGAAATTATTGATATATAGTTTAAATAAACCTTATTAAACAGGTGCAGACTATAGGCAATTATAACATTCAAATTGCAATTATAACTTTAAAACTGCATCCTAGTAATGTATAACTTAAAAAATGAAGCTAATGAAGCTAATAATGCTTAAGTCTAGATATGTTTATAATTGTAAATTTATTGAAAGCAGTCAACACTTAGACAATAACAATCAACAATCTCATTCTATTGTCAAGGCAACATATTATACCAAAAATAAAGATAAATTTCCACATTTATTGTTAATAAAAGGTTACCTTGACAACAGATTGAAATTGTTGATTGTTGTTGAAATTGGTATTGTCTAAGTGTTGTCTGCTTTCAATGAATTTACATTTATATAATAAATTTAAATTCTATATTATTAGTATATATAATGCAAATTAAACAGATTAGTCATTTATGGAAATAAATGATAATGATTAAAGAAATTTATTAACTTTCTTTATTAAAAGATTTATGTTTGTTCTTTTAGATTATTATTTAATTGAAAGCATTTTCAACATTTTTATGCCATTAGCAAAACTTTACTTGATAAATAATAATAATCTAAAAAGATGAATATTTTTTTTAATAAAAGAAGGTAATGTTTTTTTTAAAATATAATCAATTATTTATGTAGTTAACAAATATATTTGGGTTATCATATGATTATACAGTAGATAATATTATGTTATAATCAAGATTAACACTCCTACACAGGATTATTAAGTAAATAAAATACTCTCAATTCAAAGCACAAGATAAAACTTTTTGAGAGCAATTTGAAATATAGGTTTAAAAGAAAAAGATTGATTTATGATCTTTATGCATTCTTTCCAAAGTGCTTTAGATTGACCTCTATAAAAAATTGAGATAAGAGAGTAAAGAAGGATCAATATTTTTTCTCAAACATTTATCTTTTGGTTTGGATTGAGAGTATTTCATTTATTTAATATATCAGTGTTGGAGTATTAATCTTGACTATAATGTGCATGTATATATATATATATATATTGTACCACTTAGGAGGATCCTTCAAAATATGATTATATATGTATAGTAGTTTTTTTAAAAAATTATGACAACTTATTTCACTCTGAAATAACAATCACTAAAACTGTCAATTGATAACTCTCTGCTTTATCTGGCAAAACACAACTCCTACCACAAGGTTTTAAATAATATATTAACAATATTTTTTTATTACATATGTTTTTTTAAAATTCAAAATTAAAATCAATATAGGATTAGAGAATGTAGTTAGTACAAATATTTACACAGAGGCAAAAATTCCCATATAATAGGACCTCTCACAGTATAAGCCAGAGTAATCAGTGGATGCAGCAAGGTTTATGCATAAAATCCCTATCTATTGTCTAGTGCCTACTCAGCCAATAACCCCAGACTAGTTTTTAGCTTGTGGCTTTCATCTGGAGTCATGGATCTGAGAGCACTGCCCCTAGATCTTAGGATCTAATGCGACCGACCCTCCAGAAGCCCCATCTTTTACCGTATTAGCTAACTATAATGTTTTGAATACAACTATAAATCTTTGAGTCCAAATTGAAAACACAATAATGTTTTCAATTCAAATATTTAATATGGTAAACTTCAATAACAATTTTAACATGTGACCACACTGTATTTGAAATCATTAATAGAAAGGAACAAAATGAAAACACTTTAATTTTAGGGAAATTATTTTATTAAAATAACATTCTTTCCTTGCTCATTAGTGAATGATTAATATACATTACATTTCACATGTACTAATTTACACATATGCAGGTGTGTAGGTGTATTTAATATTATATAAACATTGTCCCATTAATTGTTTAAAGCTACAATCAAATGAAATCCATAAGAGACAAATGAGATAGCAACAAATATTATTTTTTCATGAAAATAACAGATCGATAAGTCATATTAAAAAGGAAACCTTTTATTAACTTCATTGAATACTTTTATGTTGAGAGTATCTACACACATATGTGCCAATAAACTACTTAGAAGAAACTACATTTTTATTACCATATTCTATTTACTGAAATGTCCATAAATGGATTGCTAGATTTAAGCACGTTGACTTCTGTTTCCTAAGGACTATGAATTTAAATTAAAATCATCTAATAAATAAACCCGAGACACCATAAATTTATTATGCTTTTAGTAAAATGTTCCTTCAAATTCCAGTTCGGATTTGGAATATACACGTGTGAAACAAAATAATTGCACTCATATTAGGAGTAAAGTGTTAACTGCTATAGATAAATAAAATGCCAATTTCATAAAAGAAAACAAGTTAATTTTAAACAACTATTCTAAGAATGTTCATCAGAGATAGAGAACAAATTATAGAACATCAAAGATACCTACTTTTAGTTGTGATACCATAACACCACTTACCATAGATAGTAGTGTATTATATCTTACTGGAAACATACTTATCACACACATGTTGGATTTATCATAACTATATTATGATATTTGTGGATAATACAGAAGATAGATGAATACTTATAGCTGATATTAAAAAGAATTATGATATTACAAGCTTATTAGATAACACAGGAATTAGTATTTATTAAAATTTATTTTTGCAGATATCCATATATGTAATGAAAGTGAATTACACAACCACTAGTTACTTAACTATTATATAGAGGAGTCAATGTAGAAAATTACTGTTGGATAAATTATATTGGAATATTCCAAGAATTATTATTAAATTCTCAGTGCTATTATCATCACATGTGGGATACTTATAAATTCTTATACCAATTTGACCACTTTACCCAGTATAGTGATTAAATGAATACTAAATATTTCAGTGATGACTTTAAGTTTTGTCTTTAATTTTATTTAACTTATGTTATATACAAATGTTAACAATGATTTTATGTATAGTGTTATATAAAGTACACAATCTCATTTGCATATTCAATTAAAGAAAGGTATCTTAAACTACAAAAAGATACATAATTATTGAATGATACTTACCAAGATAACTTATTTAGGTTTAATCCTAATGTAGACCATAATAAGTTAATGGTTTCAGCACTAAATTATTATCAGCAAAATTAAACTGGATGTGTAGCTTCCTTTAATTCTAGCTAAATACTTTGTTTGACATCACCCATAGTGTCAATACACACATACTAGTTATTATACGTTAATGTTATTTTAATGTGCAACTTCGTGACCTACATTCTAGTTACCAATGTAAATAAAATGTGTATCTATTATATTAAAATTCTAGCTTTAATTATATCATTTTATATTACTGAGATAAGTCTATACAATTAAACACCCATTCACTTCATCAGAATTATTTACTAATGGTAGATGTAGTCACAAGAATTAGCAATATTTACTAAACAAATAAATTCAGATTGTGATAATGTGAGTGAGGGAATTAGGTTTTCATACATCAAGCATAATTCTGTAATCTTAAATTACAAATCCCATAAATATTAATAGAGTCTTTAGCTTGTGTGCCATATAAATTATAGATTCCTCATATAAGTCTCTTGTTTTGGAATATATATGAGGTAGATGTTTTTAAATCAACTCTATACCCATCTTATACTTACTTCCCCAAATCATACCATTGCAATATAAATAAATGGTGATGCTTTTTAAATAAGTAGTACACTAATAATAACGTTCATTAACAAAGAAAATATTTAATTTGTGAATATATATGTTTATGATCAAAGCCTTTCAAATTGTATTTATTTTCAATGCAGTTCTTCACAATCATGATTTTTATTTATTGTCAGAGTTACTTAGAACATTCTGATAGCGATTGAAGATAGTAATTATGATGCATCATATTAAAAATCCATACAACTTGTAAGACTAAAATAATAAATATCTATATATAAAGATTGATTATTTTCTTTGTTAAGTATCAAATTATGGTATAGTTTTTAAGCAATTTTTTTTTAAAAACTTCCCATTGTGCTGATTTTACAATAAAAGTATATACTAAAGAACAAAATTTAATTGTTGAAATTAATTTAACTTAATAGTGTTTTTAAACTATTTAAACTTTAGTCGGTTATTTCTTATAAGTATTATACAAAAGTAACAGAAAACTATAACTATCAAATTAGCTGGATTTAAACAGTTAAGTTGATGTTTAATATATATACAGCTTTGTTAATGGACATTCTTACTAGTATACTATATATATATGTGTGTGTGTGTATGAGTATTCATGTGTGAAATATAATTTGACTTGATGTTACCTGCTATATATTACTTGAATAGTATTTTTAATACTAAAATAATAAATTTTTCCAGAACAATTTATTCACAACACATAACGTGATCTTTTCAAATATTATATGGCTACCTATTGGAAAAAATGTCAAGTTTGCAAGTCACCTGAAAAAAGTTTGCAAGGTTCATCAAGCATAACTTCAATTTTTATATCATGGATATGAGAGATGAATTAACTAATGATTATATGTCAGGATTTAATGTTGTAAAAGAGCTTCATAATTTTATAATATTGTGGTAAACAACACAGATCATTAAAATTTATGAGGCAACTCTAAATTGGAGTAACTATATTAAATTATAGTAGGGTGGGGCAAGCAATGATAAAGTGCTTTCAGCAAGGATGATTGCAATGTCTTCTTATCTACACATCTCAATCTATTTTCTTTCAGGATTTGTAACATGCAATTGTTTATTTTTACACGTTATTTTTGATAAATATTAGTAAAAATATTGCAATATACTAATTAAATATTCTAAGCATTATAGTCAAACATTTCCCCCATTTACATATATATTTTCAAGCAAAGATTTTTTTACATAAAAAAGTTAGTTATTGTTAATAATCTTTGAAGAGCTTCACATTTTGATTAAATGCCATCTGGCTTGGTAATCTGCTTGATCTTTTCCAACCAAAAGTTCAACAATTTTTATAGCAAATTCAAAACAAGTGCCTGGAGTTCTACTTGTTATTAAATTCCCATCATGCACTACACGTTCTTCTAAGTAGGTATAATGATCTGTAAAAATAAAATAGAAAAGTTAAATGCAGCAATGTTATCTGAATCTTAAGCTTTTATGGCTTCAGCAGTTTTGCAATTAGAATTATATTAGATTGTATTTTTACATTCATTATATGCATATAATACTTAATTATCAGGAGCAAAATCTGTTTATTCTATTTTAGTGCTGACATCTATTATAAACTTGAATAATCAATAGATAATAGATTGCTTATTAAATCTAGTGCTATATTATATATAACTCAAGAGTAATTTCTGACTTATGGCTCTCATCAATGAGGAGTTTGAACAAAAAATTTATCTCATTATGTGAATAAAGTAATACAGGATACAGGATTTAATAAATTCTATTATCCAATGTCTATTAATGTTAAATATTGCAATAGATGAGATTACTGGAGTAGAATAAACATTTTATTCCTGCAAAGCATTGTGTAACCTGGTGTTATTTGATATTTAATCTTGTTTAATTTACCACATTTTGAATATGTAAATATGAGTTTAATTAAACTTAAATATCTTGCATGTAATGTCATAAATAATGCTGTGTTGTGATGGAATGTTTCCTTGAAATATTCTGTTGGCTTGATTGTTAATCATACCTTTAGGCAAAATAATACATGCATTCAAGGCAAGTACTTTTTACATTTAATATACCCTGAATTTACATATAAACATATCATTAATAACCTATCTGTCAATTGGGATATTTTCAAATTTAAAAAAAAAAAAAGTAATTTAATTATTTATTTAAATATTATCAAAACAGGCAAAACTCTCTATACGTATTGCCACTCAGTGCAAAGAGCAATCAATGGATGCACAAGGCTTGTACATAAAATCCCCATTTAGTGCCTACTCGTCCAATATCCCCAGACTAGTTTCTGGCTTGTGGCCTTCATCAGCACTGCACCTAGATCTTAGGATCTAATGCAACCCTCCAACAGTCACATTTTTATCTCTACTTTACTACAAAACTATGAGTCTTAAATTGAAAACATCGTAATATTTTTAATCCAAGCTCATTAGCTTATATAGTCATATAGGTCTGAACTCAGTTCAGTACCTATACATTTTGGTGACTTTGGTTATCCTGTCTAATAGCATAGTGGTGGATATGGTTATTAAAGAACCAAAGTCACCAAAATGTATAGATACTGAACTGAGATCAGACCTATATGACTATATAAGCTAATGAGCTTGGATTAAAAATATTACGGTGTTTTCAATTTAAGACTCATAGTTTTGTAGTCGAGATAAAAGGTGGCTGCTGGAGGGTTGCATTAGATCTTAAGATCTAGGTGCAGTGCTCTTAGATCAAAGGTTCCTCACTGACAAAGGCCATAAGCCAGAAACTAGTTTGGGGACATTGGATGAGTAGGCACTAGATGAGGATTTTATGCACAAGCCTTCTGGCATCCATTGATTACTCTGGCTTGCACTAAGTGGCAATACGTATAGAGAGTTTTGCCTCCTTTGATAACAGATATGAGCAAGCATAGGAAATGGTGAACATGTGATGTTATTTAAATATTAATACTTAATAATATTTTTAAAATGATAAAGTTTTAATAAGAGTAAAAAGAATGATTTTAAAAAATATTGTAGTAATTTTTAAATCTAAAACAAACTATACATTTTATAATTTAATAATGATAATAAATGTTCAGATTTAAATAAACAAGTATATCATTTTTTAATTTTTATTAAACTGAAACTTCAAGTAGATTTTAATAACAAAACCTGAAAAAGAATATCTACAGAAATAGTATAGCATTAATAACATTGAAATAGAAATAAACCCATGGTTTGCAGCAAATGTAAAAAAAAAAAGAATACCAAATAAGTAATATATTTTAAATCTCCTCCGCCAATATTTTATATTGCGCTTCGGCAAGTTACACGTGATTTTTTTTATTAAAAAAAAAAAATCAATTGTTTGGAACACTAGCCAATATTGTTTAAGATATCAATTTTTTTTGCACAATATTAAATTTTAAAAAATAATAATTAATTAACTGATTTGTGATTATTATTAATCACTATTTTTTTGTAATAATTTTATTAATTAATCATATTTTATTATTATAAATAAATACATAAAATTGCTGTTATAAATAAGTATAAAATTATTGGTGTGTTTGTATGCTTGCACTGATATTTTATCACATACATGTATCAATTCCACAATCTTGCTGTTAAAGACTAATATTGCACTTTTATTTATTTATTTTTTCTCAGTGATGAAAGCTTATTCATCTAAAAAAAGGTACAATTACAGTTAAATAAAAGGTTTACAAAGAATGGTAAAAATGAAATTCAGGAGCAACATGGTAAAAGGGGAAGGATACATATGAAAAAGGAAAGGGATTTGGAAAGGGTGTGTATTAACCATTAAAGACAAATGAATGTTACAGTTAGGAATTATTTGTATAGTCTAGATTTTAAATATGAGTGGCATTTTAGGAGTACAATATTGAAAAATCCAATTTATGATGGATAAGTTAAGAATAGGAAAACACTTGGAGATAACAACATTGGAAATAATAAATTTAAATAGGGTGAATCACTTGCAATTAAAATCATTAGGTTCAAACGTTTACTTTGCAATAATACTTGGATAAAATCGTTTATAACAATAACGCTAAAACTGCTATGAATAGCGTTTTTTCCTTCTTGTGAATGAAAAAATCAATGTTGGCAACAGTCCCCAAGCACCCTCATCCTAGCCCTGCCCCTCAAAAGAACCATGATTTAGGCCCCTGGGGCTTCTCCCAACAACCAGACTCTCTCATTCAATCAGCAAAGTTGATTGTAATGAAAATTTTAATTAAAAGGTACAATTAGGAATTATTTGTAAAGTCTAGAAATCAAATATGAATATACAATATTGGGAAAAACAATTTGTGGTAGATAAGTTGACAAATAGGAAAATACTTGGAGATAACATAAAATACGAACTAAATCAATCTACTGTTCAGTTCTTCCAAATGGCCTCGAATATCTTCACAAGAGAGCAATCCAAAACAAAGCAAAACTCTCCATATAGTAGTGCCATCCTGTGCTAACAAGAGAAATCAATGGATGCCAGAAGGCTTGTGCATAAAATCCCTATCTAGTGCCTACTCATCCAATATCCCCAGACTAATTTCTGGCTTGTGGTCTTCATCAGTGAGGAGCCTTGGATCTGAGAGCACTGCACCTAGATCTTAGGATTTAATGAATTGTTTAATGACAATTATGTGCTAGTATGAGATAGCGATCATGTGAAGAGAGCAATCCTGAATACTTTGGATAAATTATGGAAAAACTATGGAAAACAAAGAAAAAAATCCAAGCTTCAAAATGTCTCTGCTGAAAATCATTCTAATCCATCATGAAAATCACATGAACAGCAAAAGGCCAGCCCTATCAATAACAACATTGGAAGTAATAAAATTAAATAAGGTGAATCACTTGCAATTAGAATCATGAGGCCAAACTGTAACTTATTTTGCAATAATACATGGATAAAATCATTCATGATGATAAAGTTAAAGAATCGCCATAAACAACATTATTTTTTCTATCTTGTGAATGAGAAAAACCAACATTGGTAACAATCGCCACAGTGCCCTCATCCCAGCCTCTTCCCTCAAAAGAACTAGGATTTAGGCTCCTGAGGGTCCTCCCAACAACTGGATTCTCATTCACTCAACAAAATTAAGTGAAATGAAAATTTTCATTAAAAGGTAAAATCTCTGTAAAAATATTCTGTAATTTAAATGGCTGCCATAAATTTACATAGTGTTTTTATAAAAGTTGAAATTATTTTTACTTGTGATTACATTGTTGATATAGCTTGTATATGAAAGAGAGCAAAGAAACTCCCTTTTTAATATAGTTTTAGAGAAATTTAATTCCTTAAACTAGGAAAAAGGGAATGAAACAGGGAGCCAGAAACATGTGATGTGATGTATTGTGGCTTCTCCTTAAACGAAGTCAAGAATATCTCAGCAATTATGCCCAGATAAACCTGTTAGCCACTTTATTTTCCATTCCCCACTCTAAATTTTCCCATATTCTGCTCCATCCCATTTCTACAACATAATCTTTGTCAACTCTATGGCCTTTATATCTAAATCCCCTTTATCTTTTCCCAAACCCAGCATAAAAACCAATAATTCACTTTCTGTATAATCACTTTTTTCATATTTATTCTTCCATAACTTCATTATATGTACCCTTTCTGTTTTCAAGCATTTACAGTCAATTAACAAATGCCTAATATTTTCTATTCCTTCCTTATATAATTTACAAAATAAATCACCAATTTTTTTCCATTTACATGTATATTCTCTTGTAGATAAAGACCCTGTTCGAGCCTTAAATAATAAACTACTTTCCTTACTATTATTATATATTAACTCACACCTAATATTCTGTTTATTTCTCTATATGTTTAAACTCTTTTTATTCTCCATACTATTTCTCAATCTCTTTAACTTCCTATTCTTTATTAATAAATCTATTCTTTTATCCCATTCCTTACTACTACAACATTCAACAATCCTCTTAACACAAGTATCCCATCTTTTGTACAAATATACTGATATAAATTCTCCATCCAAATCCCCTGCACACCGCATTACCCCTCTCAATATATATATATTGAGACATATATATATATATTGAGACAGACAACTTTAATCAAATTACATTAATAAAATAAATAAATAATTGTAAAAAAATAATAATAATAAAAAAACGAAAATCACGAATAAAATCGTATTTTATTAGTTCATTAATCTCATTAGTGAGAGCAGCTTATCAAAACCTAATGCAAACATGATTATACATTAATAAAATATAAAAGCAGAGTCCACTAGAGGGAGTCAAGGACTCCAGTGATTTTCGGTTTTTATTATTATTTTTACAATTATTTATTTATTTTATTAATGTATTCGACTAAGGTTGGCTGTCTCAATATATATATTCAATATTAAAAAAAAGGCTGTTAATAACAAAATTGTAATTATAATAAAAATAAGAAATTTAACGGCAATAAACATATATGTAATAATTAATCTTTAGCATTAGACATATATATAACCAATCAAATTCATGAATGCCATACCGTGTAATCTTCATTTGTCTCTAAAGCTATACGTAAAATCACAAACTATCATCCAATCTTAAAAATCCAGACCCATTCTCACTCATTATTCATGTATTTCAAATATCAGTTTATTCTCCTCAGATGAATCGGAGATTTGAACACCTGATTTTCATACTAGAACAACAATCTAATTTTTATTAACAATTTAAGTTCCATATAAATATTTAATTGAGTATATATACATTCATGCTTTGAAAGCAAATAATTTACAATACACACATATAAGGGTGAGATTATCATTTTTATGTGGAAATTAAAGGTTTAAACTTCTGGCTTATCTGATTAGAATAGACTTATATACAAGATACATGTATAATGAATGACTAATTTTGGTCAATAGTTAATGTTTTTATGTATGGTTTTAAAGTAAATAAGTATTATACTACAAGATTTATAAATTTGTTTGGATGTATATTTATATGTCAAATTAAAAAATTCCATGAATTATGGATGTTACTATTGAAAATATAACATTAATTTTTTGAGTAAAAGTTTTGGCTAAAGTGCAACATGGTAATAACCAATCAAAACTGGGAATGCAAGCTGAAACTGTAATCTAGTAATAACAATAATGCGCATCTAACTTACATTTAACTTCAATCAGATGAATATTGTTGTTATTATTAAATCATGTGATTTCAACTTGCGTGAGAAGTTTTAACTGGTTGTTGCTTTGTTCCATCATATCTAAAACTTTATATTATTACAAGAAAAAATCCCATTATATATATATATATATCAATATTTATGTTTGTGAAAACTTTTAACATATACAATTCTTTAATGGAAATTATTACTATTCTTATAACAGAATATTGAATTAAAAGTGTTCCAAAACCATTTTTGGTTTAATGTAAATCTGACAAATATTCGTGTTTGTCTAAAAGTTTGTGATGATAATATTTTAGATGTGATAATATGTTGGATTAAATATTTTCATAATCTATCATTAAATGTTGACTGTCTAGAAATTTTTAAATTTTATTTAAACTTTTCAAATACAAACAAATGTTAGTAATAACATATAAATTGACAACACAGATTAATAGATACACAACATTTCTAGTTGTATTATTCTCTACTTCTCTTCAAGTGTTGTTGGCCTGTCCAGTGAAATACTAGCATAGTAATCAAAGTCACACCTTTAGATTCTGGCAAAGTCAACAAACAGTTAGTAGAAATTTCATATATGTATCTATGAGGGTTGATTCAGATCCTCCTGATTTCTTCTCTTTCCTTTTTCTCTTATTTTATTATTACATCTGACAAATATTATTATTATTAAATCACAAGATTTTATTTGCATTATCAGATTTAATAAGTTGTTGTCATCTTACACCATAGCTTTACCTAGATTATTACAAGGAAAATTTCCATTGCATTCAATGTTTACTTTATATATATATAACTTATGATCAAGCTTAAAAACAGGTGTATTTATTTTAGTTTATCTTTATTATGACGGAAAAGCATATATTAGACTAAAGCAAGAATCTCAACTATAAACAAGTTTTTTAAAATCTGCTTTAAGTATATTTAGCAGATGAGATTTGTATGTATGGTAGTATTACAAGTAAAAAAAAGTTTTTGAATTAAATATTGGACCTATAAATAATATAAATTTGCTGACATATATTGCATATAAATTATTATATATGTAAATTTTAAACTATAATAATGGCATGAGATAACAATAATAATATATAGATTAAGCAGAAATATTTTCAATTATGTGATGTCTACTTTTTTTGCCTAGGGACTTCCATTGATAATGATAACAACATAATCGAAAGTACTTCTGCTTAATTTACATATTGTCATTTACCATTGTTAAAATTTCAAATTTACATATAATACATTTTTAACGGTTTAACTTATTATTTTAAATTATTATATATATAATGCTAAAGCACTATCTATGTTGCTAAATACAAAATAAAAATTTGTCAGATATTATATAATCACTAATTGTTAATATATATATAAAGTACAGCCTTTTTGGGAAAACATCTCTTTAGCTGTTATACTCACAATGCCATCAACAGCCAAGAAGCTATTGGCTGGAATTTATGAAGAAATGTGAAAAAAAAACATCCAATTGGAAATTAAATGTCAAAGATATCAGATAAAACCACTAAACATCACATGATCACTATTTCATACTAGCACATAATTGTTATTAAACAATTCAAAACAAAGCAAAACTCTCCATGTAGTAGTGCCATCTTGTGCTAACAAGAGCAATCAATGGATGCCAGAAGGCTTGTGCATAAAATCCCTGTCTAGTGCCTACTCATCCAATATTCCCAGACTAGTTTCTGGATTGTGGCCTTCATCAGTGAGGAGCCTTGGATCTGAGAGCACTGCACCTAGATCTTAGGATCTAATGCAACCTTCCAGCACCCACCTTTTAACTCTATTTAACTACAAAACTATGAGAATGAAATTGAAAACACAATTAATATTTTCAATCCACACAAGATGGCACTACTATATGGAGAGTTTTGCTTTGTTTTGAATTGTTTAATAACAATTATGTGCTAGTATGAGATAGTGATCATGTGATGTTTAGTGGTTTAACACCAATCCTGCCTAATAGGTTAGTGGTGGCTATGGTTGTTAAAGAGCCAAAGACACCAAAATGTTTGGGTGCTGAATTGAGTTCAGACCCATATGACTATATAAGCTATTGAGCTTGGATTGAAAATATTAATTGTGTTTTCAATTTCATTCTCATAGTTTTGTAGTTAAATAGAGTTAAAAGGTGGGTGCTGGAGGGTTGCATTAGATCCTAAGATCTAGGTGCAGTGCTCTCAGATCCAAGGCTCCTCACTGATGTTGGCCACAAGCCAGAAACTAGTCTGGGGATATTGGATGAGTAGGCACTAGATAGGGATTTTATGCACAAGCCTTCTGGAATCCATTGATTACTCTGGCTTGCACTGAGTTGCACTACTATATGGAGAGTTTTACTTTGTTTTGAATTATTTAGATATCAGATAATAAGTCTCAAACTACGAATAACAGAAATGTATAAGGCAAGCTGTATACTAATAAAAAGAAAATGGAGAATGGAGAAATTTCAGAAAATTAGAGGATTATTAAATAACATCAACAAATAGAAGTTGATTGATATGTTTGAGAAAGTTTGTATATCCTATGTTCCACATGAGAAGTTAAAGCATATAATCACTGTTATTATTTAAATTAACTGAAAAGATTTTCCTAAATTTAAGTTTATAGTCCTGTATATTGCATTGGTTATTTGCTCAGTAATTTTAATTATGTAATAAATAATTATCTAATTTCTAATATATTTTATTCTACTTATTTAGCAGGTAGATGAGGTACTACATATTAAACCTGCTGCCCATGTTCACAATGGCAGAATTCTGAACCTATCTCCAGTGTATATGCGTGTGGGGGGTGTTTGTGCCAACAAAATGCCATATTAAAAAGTCAAATTAATAAACACATTATGATACTAAATAAAAACAGATAGTTGTGACTTTTTAATACAGCATTTTGCAATCACAAACTCTCTCACCCTCCCACAAGAAAAAGATATGACATTCTGCCATCGCAAACATGGGCAGCAGGTCAAATATAAAAGTACCATAGATGATTACTAATTGTAATTAGTAATTGTTTAATGAATCTTATTTTTTTATTTCACTAATTCTAAGGCAGCTCTATCAATAAATTGTAATCAATTTTCATTACTGTAAAGCCACAAATAAACACTGTAACAATATATTTTATTTCAATTGCACACTATCCTCTCCCATTCCCCTTCAAAATGGCAAACAAAAAACTGTAAATAAACAAATAAAAAAACAATACATTAATTTAATACATTTTACGATAGGCCGGCAGCCATTTTTTATCTCAGAGTTCTATACATCATCACAATAAAAAAATAACATTTATATATTTAATAAATTTTACAATGCAGCAGGATTTTCCTGTCTTGGAGTGCATGTTTTTTTATAAAGTCTCTTCAATTTATATTGAAATCATATATATTTTATTGTTTCTTTAATATTCTTTTTGAATTTGTTGTGCAATATTTTATATAATAAAATGTTTTCTAGGAGTAATATTTAAAATTTTGCAAAGTTTAAAAACATTTATAAAGTCACTTGAGATTTAATTGTATTTTTATATTGGACTATTTCCATCATCTAATATGCGTATTAAATGTCTTTAGAAAAATTTAACTTTATTTAAATATTCCAAATACATTCAACTGTTAGTAATAGCACAACAAACAAGTTATTACTAACAGTTGAATGTATTTGGAATATTTAAATAAAATTAAATTTTTTTAAAGACATTCATTACATATATTAGATAATGGAAATAGTCCAATATAAAAATACAATTAAAACACTATCATCACAAACCTTCAGGAAAACACTACAGATTTAAAATTATAAAAACAATTAGAGAGAGCGTGGTCTGATGATAATAAGGCCATTACATTTCCCTAGCAAAAGAATTAATGAAGAAAAAGGATATCCAAAGTATATTTAATTATGATGAAATTCAGAATTGCACTGTTTATTTCAATTAAAAAAACAAAGATACAGTTCAGTAAGTTTTTTACTTATTTTATTTTTTGAGTGAAAATGAATGAGTAAACATATGCAACAAATATAAATGTGACTGTACTCCCTCAATGTATTATTAATAATTACGTTATTATTTCTAATTTTGTTTATATTATAATTTTAATTTATATGTGAATACTATTTATATAATAAAAAACATTTGTTAGAGAGCAGTGCATGTTGAAAAGTATTGTATACTTGTAGTTCAAATGCACTGCATATTCTATTGTAATCAAAGCTTATCAATAAATACATGATGTACAATGTATGCAAAAGAAGCTTAAAACAAAATAAATAGATATCATGGCTTCACTTTTTCTATGTATATTTTTTCACTTGAAACATGTTATAACTCAGGAAGAAGCAAAGATTTTTCATATGTGAATTTATTTTATTTGACAATAACTTGTATTTCAAAATGTGACCAAAATGCTAGTTAAATAAGTAGATTATTTTAATTAGATGACAGATATTAAAATTATGTTGGTATGTGCTTGCTATGCATTATATACCTATACCATTGTTAATTATCTAACATTATATGAATACAGTGCCATTAATCAGGAGTATAAGATATCTGTTGTCTCTTGATTATGTTAAGAGATATACCATTCTAATACTTTTTAATATGGTTTATTTTCTTCCATGACTCATGATCCTAAACTAAATTATACAAATTAATAATATTACTAATAAAACATAAATCCATTAAAATAAAATTGCTTAACAATACACACATACTTATTTGTATTTATATATTGGACTATTTCCGTCATCTAATATAAAGTATTGAATGTCTTTAGAAAAATAGATTTTATTTAAATTTTCAAAATTCAGTTGTTAGTAATAGCAGACAGGTTAGTATATGCACAATGTTTCAAGAATTATTATTCTCTCTTCTTCAGGTATTTTTGGCCTGCCCAGTGACACCTGCAGAAGAGAGAATAATACTTCTTCAAACATTGTGCATATACTAACCTGTTGCTGTTTTTAACAGTTGAATGTACTTTAACAATTTAAATAAATTTAAATTTTTCTAAAGACATTCAATACTTTATATTAGATGATGGAAATAGTCCAATATATAAATACAATTAAAATATCATCACAAACCTTCAGGAAAACACATATACTTATTAATGATAGTATTAAAGTATTTCCTAAACTTTAACTATTGCATTTAAATTATAATTCTAAGACTAATTCTGAGTGTTAGAGGGGGTTTTTAAAATTATTATAGAATTTACATTTTGTCATTTTTTTCCAGAATGAAAAACAAATTGTTTTAAATAATTCTTGTAAGAATTTAATTGAGTAATACTATATATTTATGTGTGTGTGTGTTTGTGGGTTGAAAGTTGCAAAGATTTTATAAATTATCAATTAATAAACTAACTAAATTATTTTTAATATGAATTACTAACTTAGTTTGTACACATATATATGTTAATTTCACAAACATTTCATATATACAGGTTTATAATAAGAAAAACATTGAAATTATTATATAGTTAAGTGGGAAATTAAACATTCATTTTTAAACAAATGAACTGTCAAAATTCAATGAAATTAAAGTTATAACTATTACTAAGACAAATTTACCTGTCTAATTTAAAATGTTTTATTAATAGAGTCTATCCAATACTGATTTTCTTTCTTCTTAGCATTCAATCTTTATAAATTTTTCCAAAATTATGTGCCAGCATGACTTTGATAATCCTCCAGGTAATTAAAAGTTTTAGTGAAGCTTCAGTGTATTATTCTCAATGTAGATCAGCTAATCATTGGCAGAAGCATGCTTCTGGGAATAGCTATCTTATCACAAATATGTCCAAAGTCTTTTCTAATCATTTAATTAATTATGGCTATTTTATAGTGGTCCAGTCAAAGTATAGGGTGATTTATTTTAGCTGTCTTCAAAATAGCAACTGAACTCTGAAACTTTGTAGTCTTAACTGCCATTGAACTTATTGTGACAACAACTTAACTTTGAACTCAATTGATTATATTTCCTTTTATGCCTTTTATATGTTATTTTGACAAATACATTTATTGTTTCCTAAATGCTTCATTTATTAATTATCTGCCATATCAGTGCCCTAACCTTTATAGAAAATTGTCCACATATCACTTTTTTTTAAATATATTAACCTAAGAGCATTTATCAAAATATATATATTTTAAAAATGCTTTAACAGAAATGTTTGTTTCTCTTTTCTTTCAAGTTAAAATTATTTAGAAAAAAATGAAATTCATAATTTTAATCTATGCGTGTATGTAAATAAAGAATAGAAATAAGAAGATTATATCCATGTAAACAGAGATAACTTTTTGTCTTTAATTGTTGTCAGAAAACTATCAACTACTACTAATTGAAATCTTCTAGAGGCTAAACAAGTTTCTCTATTAACCTATAATAGTTCTTTTGTTGGAGTTTTTTGTTTGAAGTAAAAGTGAATGTTTTTAATAAGATAATATAGTAGTAATACTATGCATTTATAAAAAAAATAATTTTAATAGTGACTATTTATGTTAATCTTTCAAGGCTACTTCATTTCTGGTGCAGTACTATGAAGGTATTAAAAGAGAGATTTTGTCTCCAGTCTTGTATAACTCATTATTAATTTAATAAATATTAAGTGCACATTCCATCTGGTTATAATACCAATTAAATTAATTCATTGTTATTGATATGAACTTCACATTCTTATAAGCTATTAAAGAGTGAAAAAATATCAGATCAGCCTTTGATAATTAGATAAGTGAAGATTTAAACTTATGAAGCTCCTCACTAATATCTTTTCCTTAATTTACTTGGATGTGAAATTCATATCAGAAATATTGAATTAATTTTGCTAAGCACACATGTCTCATAGTACTTAATAATATATATATCTATATATGTATTTGGCAGAATATGTCATATCAATGGTAGGGTTTACTGAATATATAATTTAAAATGATCTTTTCTATATTATTATTTTCAGGCTAGTTATAGATTTAATTTGATGTCTTGTTAAAATTGCTAAGTAAGTGATCATAATGAAAGTAAACATTTATTTTGTAGTTCTATGGACAATGAATTTAACAAATTTATTCTAACTGAATACTTTGTATATGCCAACAGCTTTGTACTGTCACAGATTCTAACAAAAAAAGATTGATGTATTTAAAATGAAAGGTTAGAGAAAAATGAAAAATATAAATTGAACAAATAAAATTAAAAATGTAGAAATAGCAAAAACGGCTAAGTGAAAAAAATTTATGAAAGAAATTATGAAGCAAAAAAAGAGATTTGGAATTAACATCAATGAGAGGTAATAGAAATATGAAGTGTTGGAATGATCATTATAGTATAAAAAAGAAGTTCTAAGTATTTGAAAATTAGAACAAAAGACAATATTTCTACAAACAAATCTTAATTGTCAAAATAAGAGTCATAGATCACATGGCTCTATCTCTTAAGCTTGTAAGTTATAAAACAATGAGGATTGCCAATTCCTCTACAAGCTTTATGATAAATGCTTAACCAGTGTCAGCACTTAAAATATCTCTGTCAGGAACCCTCTCCCAAACCTCTAACCATCGTTTTGTGCTTTGGCACTCCTCAGAGAGGTGTCAAGGGCACTCCTCAGAGAGGTGTCAGGATAGGTTCTGAACCTACCCTGACACCTCTCTGAGGAGTGCCAAAGCACGAAATGATGGTCAGAGGTTTGGGAGAGGGTTCCTGACAGAGATATTTTAAGTACTGGCTCTGGCTAAGCATTTATCATAAAGCTTGTAGAGGAATTGGCAATCCTCATTGTTTTAAATCTTAATTGTTTTTATTTACTTTGGTTGGAACATCATATGATTGACAATATATTATTATGTCAAGCTGTATTGCTATTGTTTAAATCATTTCAAAGAAGTTTGTGGTATTCTCAGGAGTTATAAGTATTAATGTGTTACAAACTGAAACAGTTGCAAACTCTCCATACAGTCAGGGCCACTCAGCACAAGCCAAAGTAACCAAAAGTTTATATACTACTGTATGGAGAGTTTGCCACTGTTCTAACAGCTAGTGTAAGCATAGGATATGGTAAATCATGTGATGTTACAAACTCAATTTATTTTATTTTAGTGTTACAATTTGTAATAAAGTTGACTAATCAATATACATACTAGATAGCAGTTAGTAGAATTTTGAAATTAGCCTTTTTAATTTAAGTTGATAAACCTACCAGTTTGGAAGAAAATACCAATAAATGGCTAAGATTGTGCAAACTACTTTATTCCAGTGGTGCTATCTATTGTAAGCTTGTGTAATTAATGGATATTAGATAGTAGTGTTTGTTTAATATATATTCAATGCTATTTCATGTCTATTTTCTGGATAGTTTCTGTCTTATGGCTTTTATCAGTGAAGAATTTTAGTATAGATATAGTACACTTATACTTTTTAGATTTAATGGCCCTTTTATTCAGCTGCCAATATTTTTTTACTACCAAACTAGAAACCTAAAATTTGAAAACAATTATAATGTTTTGAAATTATACATTCAGTAACTTTATATATTGATATACAACTGTAGGTTCCTTTATCTTTTAGTTAGAAATGACATAAAATGAAATAAAAGCACCACATAATTCCAATTAGCATAAATGTGTTTCAGGAACAAGCTCTGTTTATTCTGTTCAGTACTGCCATTTGTTGTAAGCTTGAAAGAGATAATGAGATGGTAATATTTATTAAATCTATATCCAGAGCAATTCTTCCTAATATCCCAAGATTAGTTTCTGACAAATCTTGGACCTGAAAGTAGTAATCATTGCTATGTAGCATTTTTTTTGATATTCAGTCTTATATAATCATTGCTATGTAGCATTTTTTTGATATTCAGTCTTATAATAAATACCAGTATTGGGGTACAGCAAAAAGAATTTGTTCCTGAAAAGTATTTCGTAAGTTAGGGATCATTTGGATTTTTAAGACTTCCAAACTTAGTGTTATGCTCTTGTGTAAAAAAAATCATTTTCAAGGCTTTCTTTATCTGCATAAATATGATGGTATTTTATTACAAGGCAAATAGCAGGATAATAACTGACAAAAATATTTTTGTAATTGGATGTGAATAATAATGTTTAACAATATATTTTATGCTCACTTATATGTTTTTTTAATTAAGCACAAATACAAAAGCATATATGTAAATATAATATAGATATGGAAATGATGATTGAATTATTATTATAGTATAATATTAATAATTATTTTAAAATAGTAATAATACTTACGGCCTTCCATGACTTTATCTTTCATCTCAATATAAGATGTTATCTTTTTTCCATAGCCAATACCATGACACTGAAGTGCATATGGAGCTAGATAAAATGATTTGGTTTTTATATCATTTATAAAATAAATTTATAATTGTTAAACACAAATAGTTTGTTCAATAAAATTAGTAAAACATAATGCTAAACTTAGTATATGATATTCCTAATATTTTAAAACTTCTAAGGAATAATAAGATACCTTGCAACAAACATTTGAAGTATTGCATGACATTAAAAATAAATCAATTACTCTGCAGGACAGATATATTTTTGAATTTGAACTCTCATCTTCATCAGTGGACTAATTGGTTAATTTTTAACATTATAGTAATTTGAATGTTTGTTGTAAAGTGCACTATAATTGGCTAAAAGTTTTGATTATATTAATAGTTTATATATATATATATATATGAGTTTAGCGATATGAACATTTAATATTTATAAGTTAATTTTATCTTAGTAGAATAAAAATTAAATCACTAAGATGATAGTTTTAAGTTTTCTTTATTATTTTTAAGTGAGCCATGTACATATATAGATATAATGAGAATTTCCAAGTACTTAACTAGATAAACTTTATCTATTAATAAATAATATTTCTAAATAATCTCTTGCCTAATGAACGACTAATAAAAATTATTAATTAAACTTTATCTATGATTTAAATTAGATGAATAATTAAAATTGACAATTGCAAATTAAAATTTTACCATCTAGTAATAATATTTTCATCTGACTTATCAATATGTACATTTTATATTCGACATATCTGATCTACTTTTTAAATTGTATATCTCTCCAAAAAATATAGTAAGAGGACAATTAATATTGAAATAAATCTATTATGTCATTAAGCTAATTTTCAATGCACTTAACTCTTACTGATTCAAGTACAAAATATATGCATAATTTTTATACATCCAAAATTAATAATATATTAAAAAGCAGTAAATTTTAGATTTATATAGAATTAAAGAAAGAAATGTAAATAAGGCAAAAGGTGCTAACATTTATGCTTTAAACAAGATCAGTATTTATATAATTTAGTGATATCAAGTTACACAGGCAGATGTGCTTGAATTCAAAATGTTATAATGTTCAAAATTTTTAAATTATTAGCTTTTTAATGCACAGAAGTATAACAACCTTCTCAATTTATGGAATCTAATAGCCAACTCAGATCTGGAAATCTGATATCATTTCATTACTTGCTTATATAGATGTATTTGAAACAAAACAATGTGAATTGAAATGCTGATGTTAAATGCTACGTATATATCCTCTACACATCAATCTTCTTTTCACCTATCGAACATCATAAAATTATTTTATTCAACAGTAAGGGGTTGTTATCACAATCAAATATGGAGATTTTATACAAATCAATTGTTCAGCGTAAAATTATGTATCATTATCTTCAAATAATGCATATCTTTTTTAATATTCCTGAACTTACATTGATTATTGATAGAATGCATTCTAAATATGATATAGTTATTTTTATTTCAAATTATCTTGTAGAGCAAATAACTTCTATTGCAAATAATTTAATTGATGTTGCAATTACAATTTGGATAAATAATTTTTATGTATTCAAGTTTTACAAACCTCCAATACAAATTGGTCCTACATTTCTCTTTCAGATCTTCCTACACCTGTATGTATAGGAGATTTTAATTCTCATAACAGTCATTGGGGATATATAAATGAGAATTAAGTAGAATATCAACTTTTGTAATTGATGAATTTAAATAATATGCACTTAATTTATGATGCCAAGCAAGGAGGAACATTCCATTCAGGCAGAAGTGAACATAAACAACTCTTGTATTTTTATATTGGATTATTTCCATCTTCTAATATGTGTGTTGAATGTTTTTAGAAAAGTTTAATTTTATTTAAATATTCCAAATACATTCAACTGTTAGTAATATCACAGCAAACAGGTTAGTATATGCACAATGTTTCAAGAGGTATTTCTCTCCCTTCTTCTTCAGGTGTTGCTGGCCTGACCAGTGACAGTACTAGCATGGGATTTGAACCTGGGTCCTTGTATTCTTGATTATTGAATTTTAAGGTAATGCTCTAACAAACTGGGCCATATTTAAATAAAATTAGACTTTTCTAAAGACATTCAACACACATATTAGTTGATGGAAATAATCCAATATAAAAATACAGCTAGAACACAATCATCACAAACCTTCAGGAAATAAACAACTCCTGATTTATGTTTTGTTTTGACAAAAGATAATAAACCATTACCTGCTAAACTACTGATATTGGATCATTTCACCCATAATCAGTATAAATAATCATTCTTGGAATCCATGTTTTTATAATTAAAAATTATTTTGTTCCATGATGGAATTTAAAAAAAGTTAACTGGAATCATTATCTTGGATATCTTAAAAAAATATTAACAAAAATCTCTCCATTTATCTCTTGCTATAATAGATTTAATCAAACTGTTAATAACAGCTGCCTGAGTCCATTCTTATGGATGTCACAATTAATTTATTTCAAATTAAAATAAAATTAACAGTGCTCTTAATAGCCAGTTTTGAACACCAAATATCTAGGTGCTACTGACAAAAGCCTAAAATCACTAAGTGATATTATAAAAGGAAAATAGAGAAAGACCATGAAGAAACAAAACTTTATAAGATATAGTTATATGGACTGGATAAGCTTGATAGTCTGTGATATGAAATAAATTATCACATTTCATGACATAACTCACAATCCAACTATACTAGAATCTTAAAACTTTTGTGGTGAATAACTAAACTATATCATTATATAAGACATGCATTTATTTAGAGATGGGTTGCTTCGCAATTTGGAAAAAGATCAATTAGTCATCTTTTCACTGGAATACATTGTATATTATTACTATCTCCTATTAGAGCTATTCACCTATGTAGACAGGTATTTTTCATTTAAAATCTTAATAAGCTTAAACTTTTTAAGTCATTAGTTTGATTGTACAATAAAAGTATAAGATGATTAATGGATTGGATTTTTAGTGTTGAAAGTCTACATTCTGACACTGATGTAAGCTATCTGTTGGCACTATTCTTTATTGATTACTCTTATTTATTTAGTTGCCTCATCAAACAATAAGAGTAAGATTGCTGCAGTCAATACATAAATTGAATATATAATAAATGTGATAAAAGACAGAGAGGCAAGATATGTCAATGCATAACTGATTAATTAATGCAATTTAGTCAACTTTGTTCGTATTTTTAAATATATTCCAGATATATTATATTTATTATAATGAGTGTTTAATAGTTAATATATTTTTTTAAAATATTAAGGCATGAGTTGGTATATAAATTAATTTATTTTAATGTAATTTTGAAAGTTTCCTACCTGCACAAATAGCTGCTATGTATCCATTTCTTTTATCTTGTTCTTGCAAAGCTTTTTTAACTAGTGGATTCTTAAATAAAACAATAAAATAGATATTAGGTTTTTCTTCTCTATCACTTATGTAGCATTTATTAACAATTTAATCCAGATACCAGTTTCAAAATATATTAAACAAAACATGGGCATAAAAGTAAGATTTATACAATTAATCTAATACATATAAATATGTATATATATGTATGTGCATATATATATTAAAGCAAAGATTTTCATAGGTAAAAAATAAAACAAATATTGGATTCATTCCTATATACATTTGCTTATTTGTTAATATTAGTGGTATACCAGTATTTCAATTGGATTACCCCTACCATTATCCAAGTAATTGAAATCATTTAGACATCTCTACTATTGAATAATGAAAAAAATTGATCCAGCAGGAAAATGTCATTAGATGCTATATAAATAATAAGATATTGGTATTAAATGTGGCAATATTAGTCCACTTATGTCACTTCCAGCACTCGAATCCATTATAAACTCCTAAGCAATAAAGCCATTCAAATATTATTATTATTAATAAGCAAATTTATACACAAATAAATTCATTATACATATAACCTAAACATAAATGCTACTCAATTAGAATTAATACATATAAAAGAACTTTCTTAAATAATTTTTAAAGAACTGTACAGTCAAAGTATGACCAATTTTCAATTACAATTTTTGCCATTCTTGGGTCATCTGAATTAAAATTGAGATTATAAGATTGTTGCGATAAAAAACAATAAGGTTTATTATATGGCTAATCATATAGCAGGTGCTTAATGTTAGTTATTGACAGTTGGGGGAACTATCTGACTTACTGAAAATACTAAGGGGTAATAGGTATAAGTAATCAGAATGTTTTTTGTTTACAAATGAAAATAAAGAAAAGTAATGTATGTTTTGCAAACAAAATTAAATATATACTTTTTTCAGAAATGGATACTACAATTCTAAAAAATTTAGAAATTTAATTTACTAAACAGGAAGAAAAACAAGATATGAATTTACTTGTATAAATCTCTTTTTTTAAATATATATATATATTGTAGATAAAAAAGAAGAAAAAAAGAATTTAATTGTACAAAGTAATTAAACAAATAAACGACAAGCAAAAAAATTACTTTGTACAATTGAATAAAGTAATTTTAAAAAATAATAAAGATAAAAAACACTTTTATGTTAAATACTTTGTTTGACTGTGCAATACAAAGAAATAAAGGAATTGTTTTTTCAACCACTATTGGAGTTTTTACATTTAACTTGAAATAAAAGCATGGAGGATTCCAGAAATTAATAAAGTTAATCCTTTGATATAAAAAATAGAAATTGACTTAATTTTGGACCCCCTCCCCCATGCATTTATTTTAAGTTAAATCTAAAAACTACAGTTGTGATTGAAAAAACAATTATTTTATTTCTTTTTAGTATACAATCAATAAAAGCATTTAATATATAAAAAATTATCTTTATTATTTTTAAGTTTTTAGTATTGGCACAATAAATAAAAATGTAAAACTATATTGTATTTTAAATTGACTGGACACTTATAATTGATATATATATTGTAAAGATACATAAATATGTCGTTACATTAATTTAAAATAAAAACTTAAAAGTTCGCAAATAAGAGTAAAAAACTAAACGCTAAAATTAAAAATGTTTGTTATACGTATATACATTCGCACAGATGCTAAACTTTAAAAATATTTTTTTCATAAAAAAAAAAAAAAAGTATCTGAACGTATTTTTTTTAATAAAAAAATACCAGATTGAAATATAAAAATATTTTAATAAAAAAATAACGTAAGTTAAAGTAAAAACAGGTATTAATTAATTCCTGTAATCTGTAAATGGAAATGATTGTTTATTAATTATCTAAAAGCTGTGTAATTAAAAAGTCAGATGAAAAGTTAGATAAGAGAAGAAAAATTTTAGCTTGACCAATGGAAGCACTAAGCCTTGGCTCGGACCCTAACGAAAGTGATAGACTAGTGACGTTTTGTTCATTGAATCCATGTGGATAATATAAAAAGGGAAATACAGTTTTTTCGGACAGTTCCAGCGTTGTGTGTTTGAGAGATGTGGTATGACGCACATACCACACTCTCTATAAAAAAAAATGAAAAGACTGTGATACCTTGAACCAGCTATTGCCATCTCCAGAACATTACCTTCCAACGGAGGCATTGCGGGAATTGAAAGCAGAGGCCTGGACTCTTCTACCATAAGCTATATGAAATGAACAATTGTTAAAATCAATTAAGAACTTTCGTCAAGTTTTACAAATTGATAAACAAGCCAACTGAAATGTTAAAGCGGACTCTTATCTGACTTTTGTAAGTTTTTAAATCAAATTAATAATGTTTAATTTTATATGTTTTCCGATTGATAAACATCATTTCCATTTTTTTTTTCTTATTGTAAAGATTATTTAAATGTATGAAATTTAAGTTGTTTATAGACGCTTGCATGGATTCGTTTGCGGTTAATTATATTTTGGTTTTCATATTTGATCAAAATATATAGACATTTGATAAATAATGATACCTTACGGTGAGTATCTAAAATGTATTTATTCGGATGTCTTTTAAGTTATTGGTGACAATGCAAGTATCTTATGGTGAATACTATTGGGTTACTTATAAGTTTCCCTCTGCGATTGTCGGTATCAATAATTTTGTATTTTGATCGTTTATGTTTATTTTGAAATGTTTTTGACCGTGGAATCTATGTAATCGATCTATACCCAACATTTTTAAACAAATCTGTGCGAACGTATTTAAATGTTAAAATTAAGTCGGGCGTGAATGGCTATATAGTTTTGTAAAGTTGTATTAAGGGAGGGTAATCTTAGGTTATTCATTTCGTAGTTGAATTGGTTCAATGGATTGGATATATTTGTGTACTTAGTAGATGTAGTATGAGGTCCGCTATGGGCAGGATTATAGATATACGCCACACACCCTCTGTTTGCCTATGGATGGGTTTGTAAGTCGGCAGAAGACCGCAGTCCATTCCTATGGAGTTTTTTTGTTTATTGTTCTACTTGCCAACAGATGTCACATTCCTGTTGGTGGAGAGTCAATGTCTTCTCTATTTCTACTTATTGTTCAGATGTACATTCCTGACAATATAGTATTTTGTGTTGTCGTATCATGCTACATTGAATACATGAATGTATCAGATGGATTGGCGCCAATTTGGTTGCGAAATTTGTTGCCTAAGGTTAAATCAGGGAAGAATATTTTCTTTTCAAATGCAGAACTATGTAGTCTATTCATACTTGACTATCTAAATAATAATTAAACTCATTGAAACTTAGTTAAATGTAAAATTAAAAGTTAATATAAAAATCTAAAATGTTAAACTTATTCCTCAAAATTTAAATATTATTTTATATGTGCGTAAATAAAAATTTTTATATGTTAATTTCTGGCAGTGGCTTTTACTCTTTGATATTTAAGATGTAAATTAAGATATAGATTTTTATCTCTGCATCTCCACTGAGCGAGTGACTTGGGCTAACGATCAGAATATTTAAATAAAGTGGAATCTTAACAGTGCGTATCTGCCTACTTTATAAATTTTTCTAGGCTCAAATGCCTAGATGGCGCCCTTGTAGTGCAGATATTGTTTTTGTGGTTAGATTCGATCTTCACTTTCATTCCGATTGGTACAATATATATATATCACTAGATATTTCTGCTGTAAGTTAATATGTATATCCCTAATAGGTACTTTGATATTAGATCTGCAACATAGGAAAAATAGAAGGCTTTTTTACATCCACAATAAATATGTAATATTGTGCTGATGTCCAATTGAAGGGAAATAATCCCTGCAAGGTTATTTGATCTCATGTGAAAACGTTGTTTATCTTTATCAATAGATTTTTTTTGTGTGTAATATTTCAACATTTTCAGTCATTTTCCAGATTTCTTTCTGAAACAGGATAAATATTTAATAAAAGTCTTATAATAATTTATTTCTTTCTTTTTATGTTTTTTTTTTTTTTGGTTTCTTTCTTTAAAAAAAGTTTATTAGCATTTCGGTGGTGAATCCTGGCATATTCTGTGCAATCATGTGTTCAATAAAAATCCATTTTGGGGGGAAATTTTTCAGTTCAAATCTCCATTTTATGTGTGTTAGAAGTAAATATTAAATTTGTGGTTTCAACTTGACAATTCCTGTTATATATTACACGGTAAATAGCATATGTGTGTATTTTGTGTTTTTGTAAATAATATTTTTAAAAAATTATAATTTAGTGATTGTTTTGTGCATATTTAAAGTAACATTTTTTGCACAATAGTGTCATTTATTTACGATTGCAAATCAAATTTTTTTGGTTTAAAATGTTTTTAATATCAATTTATATATTGTTATACATGTTAAAGTTGTTTGTGCGAATGTTTTATAAATTTGTTTTAAAGTGCTGTTTTTAATATTATTTTTTAATATTTTAAAATTCACTCTTTTTAATATCTGTTTATTCCTTAAAAATTATTTTAAAGTTGTCTTTTTAATATCCATTTGTTTCTCAAAATTTTTTTTAAATAGCTGTTTTTAATATTATTTTTTATACTTTTAGTTATTTTTATTAGTCCTGCAGCATGTATTAGATTTGCTGCATCTTTTCACATTCATACCATTAACCTACCAATAATTTTGTAAATCTTGCAAAAATATCATGTACAAGATCCAGGTACACATTACTATTTTTTTGCAAATTTTGCAAAAAATATCATGTACATGATCCTTGCACATGTAATTTTAGTCAGATCACAAGATTACAAAGTTATCAGCAGATTAATATGAATGGGAAAGGTGCAGAAAGTCTAGTACATGCTCCATGTTTCCGGTGTAATATATAATATGTCTTCATAATGCATGTATATATATTATAAATGAACTTCATTTAATTTATATAATTTTACTTTAAATCAATATCACAAATATAGTGCCTATATATCAGATATATATACTCATAAAGTATATATCATATTTAGTATGGGTACATAATTATATATGTATGATAACTCAGTAATTATGTTTTCTATTTAAAATTATTTGATAATTTTTATTTTAAAACAATCATTTTTTTTAAAAAAAAAGCTAAAAAATAAAACTCAGATCATTGTTTTAAATCAAGTTTTCTTCTTTAGCTTTTTTTAAAAACAATTGTTTTAAAGGAAAAATAAAAACTAAAAAGTAATTTTAAATAAAAAATTTAGTTACCGATTTATTATACATATATAATTATTTCAGTATAGTGTTATGCACTGGGATTAGTTTATATATAATTATGTACACATACTAAATATGATATATACATTAAGAGTTTAAAATGGTTAAAAAATATTATTAAATTGAAAAAATATTTATACTGCCTTCTAGTGAGAACTATTTAAAACAAATCACTGTTCTAAGAATAATTGTTTATTGCTACATGTAAAAATATTAAATATTTTTAATATTTTTCTACTTTCTATTCCATATCTAAGGAACTAGTTAACCTACTGAAAAGTAAATGTTTCAAATGGATTAGGCTGGTATAACTTAGTTATATACCAGATTTCAAGCAATTCTATTAAATTTAAATATATTAAATCTTGATTTTAAAATTTCATTCTAACTTGAAAAAGATCAAAACTTAATACAAATCGATTTCCAAAATTCAATAAAAGCCATTAATAAAAGATAAAAAGTAAAATGTTGAAATTCTATGTCATAAACATTTAGGTCAAGCATTCACAAGATGATTTTTTACATCACAGGCAATGAGTATTGAAAGTTATGTGGAGATTTTTTGTGAGCTTACAGAGGGAGAAAAAATAAGACCAAAGGAAACAGCCAACTTCTTTTTTGATCAAAATAAAATGAAAATAATAATTTTCTGTGTGTGTTTTAATCAAAACAAGATTGCAGTGGAAAGGTCTTATTTAAAGTGAAAAATAGATTGGTCTGTCTATAAAAGAACCTAAAGAAAAGTAGATCATGTAGGTTAAATGTAGTTATTTGCAAATGAATGAAATTAAAATAATTACTTTGTGTGTGTGTTTTCAAAAAGATCAATTTAGAAACTAACAAAATCTATCTTGACTAAACTTGACCTCAGGGATTCTCAACAAGGGCAAAATTTCCCCCTTGGAGTCAAAATTAAAATTTGAGGGTTGAAAAAAATTGCAGGATTACAATGGTTCTTCAAAACTGTGGCCATGGTGGCTACCCCAATATTTTTTAAATGTCATGCAAATAAATTTTTTCCTGTACTTTAATGACATGGTTGGCATAATTTATTTATTAATTTATTTAGCTGAAGAATTGTTTCAATTGTTTTTGATTTTTAAGTGATAGTTAGTATTGATTTATTGTTTCTTTTTTGAAATATTTTTTTATCTGCAGTGCTTTTTAAAGTGACATAGGCTATGAGGGTTAAATAAAAATAGCCTTTTATTAGGATTTAATTCTTAATTATTTTTTCATTACTTAATTTCTAATAAGTTTATTTTTAATTATTTAATTCTTTGTAGTTTATTGTTTAGTTTTTAATTCTTTGTAGTTGTTCAACCCATCATCAATCATGGAAAGTACCAAAGAGAAAGTGTTGACAATATGTGGAAAAATATCTAGCCTATGGTTTTCTTGAAAGCCCTTTTATCCCAGGACAGCCTATGTGTATTTTATGTAATAGTTTTTTTTTTCAAATGAGGTGGATGAGGCCATAAAGACTATTAGATCCCTTAAAAAGAAAACATCTGATTAAAATTGAAAAACATATTGAATATTTTAAAATCTTAAGACAGAATTTTGAGCAACATAACACTATTAATTTTTATTTAAGAACACAGAAACAAATGATTATGAAATGATTGGGTCATATGAAATTTATAGAAATCATTGCCAAAAGTGGTATTGCTCATACAATTGCTGAAGTGTTATATGACCTGTCTTAGAGATTGTAACTTCAAGAATTAATAATCATCAAAATTCTTCTATTTTAAAGCTTCGTCACTGGGTAACAATTCAATTTGAAGATCTATTAATGAAATGTCAGCTGACATTGGAAAGCAGTTAGTTGCAAAACTAAAAAGAAATCAATTTTCTATTCATAATGATGAATTCACCCAATTGACAAGAAAATCTATCTAATGGTATACACTCATTATTTCAATGGTGATTGCAAATTGCAAGAAGAGATGTTTTCTCAAATCCTTAGAAATTGACTGTACTGGGGCATCCATTTTTGCTGTTGCACCAATGGAAAATATAGTATCCTGTGCCTCAGATGTTGCCATCTCCACAATTAAAAGACATAAAGGTTTTATATCCCATCTAAAAGTTTATATCCCAAAGTTCTTGCAACATATTACATTGTGTACCAAAATAATCTGGTTGCAAAAAATATTAGTCCAGTTCTTTATCATGCTCTCAGTACAATTATTGAAACAATTAATAAAATAGTCATGTAACAAATATGATCATTTTTTCAGAAGATTTTTTGGCAATAATAGAAACAATGTGTGGGATTTTTTTTACATACAGAAGTCAGATGGTTTTCTAAAGTATCTTGTCTAAGATTTGTAAACTTTTTTTATATGACAAAAATGAAGAAAACAATGATTTTTCAAAGATCAGCAAGCACAGAAACAATATATATTAAGTGGCTTGGTTATTTTGAAAAAGTAAATAGAGTATCATTTCAACTTGAAGGAAAGTTAATTATGTTGATAGACTGCAAACGAGTATTGAAAGCCTTTATTAAAAAAACTGGAATTATTTGAGAGCAATTTAATAAAAAAAAAACAATTTCATGGTACGGAAGATTTTTTGAAATTAATGAATCTTTTACTGAGAATGATTTTAAGAATTATTCAGATTATTTGATTTCTTTAAAATTTAAAATAAAAAATGTATTTTTTAGATCTGTTTTCTTTTGAAGTAAAGCTACAGATGTTATATTCATTTGGATGAGATGATGGGTCTGCTAGAGAAGATAGTCAAGATCTCATTGAATTACAATCTAATAAAAAAAGCAAGTATAAATTTGAAAAAGGTGGAGTAGCTGAATTGTGGGGATCAAAAACAAGTAAACTTCTATATTGAAAAATGTAATCTAAAATGGTTCAAAGTACTTCTATGTTTTCCAAACATTTTATATGGTTGAAAGTGGTTTTAGTTCAGTAAATGCAATATTAACAAAGGAAAAAAACAAATTTGATAAATGTTCAAGAGGATACATTAAAGTTAAATTAACTGACATCAAACCAAACATTGAACTTCTAGCTAAGAAACATCAGGCACAAGGATCCCATTCAATAAAGAGAGTAAATATATTTTTGTTTAAAATGTCATAAAGGTGATTATGAATACTTTTATCAAAAAACCCTTTAAGAGGGATGATAGTTAAAAAAAAAAGGTTGAGAAGCCCTAATCTGAAAGCAATGGTAAATAAATGATACTTCTCAACCCTATAGGATTTCAATATTCTATGACATTTTTAGTGTAATAATATTATCATGTCACATCTGTCTTTCATTCACATAAATTTAGTCAATAAGAATTATGATCTAAATAATTAAGTGTTTTTATATAAAATTCTTATTGTTATTATTCATTTGTATGATTATTTTTAAACTAAATACTGCTAATAGAAAAGTCAAGACATGTCTACTTGCCACAGCTAGTTCCTCTGCTCCTCGATTACCAGGCAATACTATGATATCATAAGGTCCTTTTTCTAAAGCTTTCTCCAAAGTACAGTCTGGTTTAATAATAACATTTTCAGAACCTGCAATTGGAGTGGATTCTCTAAGACCCGCCATTGTTACAATGACCTAGAAAAGAAACCAAACACTTTTAATTAACATCTATATATCTATTTATTTCACTCCATATATATATATATATACCCACACACAGAATATATCTATTTATTTCACTCCATATATATATATATATACCCACACACAGAATCTGCTTATGTGGTATTAGAATTTATTTCAAGGAATAGTTTAATAATTTTCAACCATTAAATTATTTTTTGGTTTCAAAATTGGTGTAAAAATTCTAAGACTATATTAAAATGATATATTTCAATAATAATAAAAAGTTTAATATGTATGTGTGATAATAATCAATTTTTTTAATTGTTTTATATTATGTTTTTATTGTTCTCCAGTACAAAAGAGCTACACATTCCTCCAAAGCTTGTTAAAAATCTTGAAGTATTCACTCAGTGTAATATCTTTTGCTATTCATGCACTTCTTGAGAAATCCTCATTTCATAAGGGAACTAAGTATTTGAAATATCTAAACTTTAACACAGAGCAATAATTCAAGATATTAGTTCTAACAAGCTTTGAAGGAGAGCTTCACAAATCTGAAAGATTTGATTGGTTACAGATATTTATCAATCACACAATACAATTTATTATACACACATATGGAAAGAATTGAGATATTTTCATATAAAACTAAATAATGCTTAGCAGTGATGTTTGTTAGGTTGTTATCAGTTACTATTAATAGCCATAAATTAAACAATTTGTTCTAGTACTCAACAATAACTTTAGTTCTGAGTTAAATAAAAAGCAAAAAGAAATCCCAATATAATTTAGCATATATAATCAAATGGAATAAATATAATAATCAAAAGATTCTAGAATAAACTCTACAATATTCAATACACTGATATCTGGCTATAGCTTTTATTGATTTTTTGTATAGGTATGTTGAATATTGTAGAGATTATTCCACAGTATTTTAATTAGTGTGTATATATATATATATATATATATATATATATATATATATATATATATTGTAACTAAAACAAATCTGATAGCAGCTCAGATTAATTACATTACAAAACTGCAACAAAAAAAATTGTTTAATAAAAAAACTCTTATAAATGGAATAATAAATATATAAATTGGTGTATGTGTGCATACACTACATGTACTATACATGTCATTTAAGTAAAGTGGTTTAAAAAATTAAAAGAAAAATTATTTTATATATTTTAATTTTACTTAGAAAGATTTTACAATGGAAAGATATTTTGAAAAACAATAAAATGATAAGTTGTACATGTAAAGAAAAAAAAGAAAGAAAAAAAGAAAGAAAGAAAAAATAGTCTTCAAGCATGCAACAATTTTTAAAATGTATAGCTTATAAAAATTTAAAATATTTTGTGTTCTTTCTCATCTGCTCCTTGAATGGAATTTTAAATTTAAAAAAATTGCCAATTCTTAAAGTAAATTTAATGGCAAATCTAAATTTACTATTTAACATTATAGGTTAATAAATATAAAATTATTGGTCAATTTTAAAAGTCAATAATGATTTCTTTCTTTCTATCACTAACATAAATAAATAACTTTTTGTTGTTCACTTAGTTATAAAATAGCAAATGTAATTTTAAAATAACTATATAATTGTTTGTTTTTACAACATTTTGCAAAAGAAGAAAAGAAAATGTTTATCAAAAAATATGTTGTAAAGAAATAACTGTCAATTTTTTTGCTTTTGATAAATTTGTTGTTTAGAATATATCCTGAGTCCAGCAATACATTTTAAGCCAATAAACATCACATGATCATCATTTATTAAGCTTGCTTATAACTGTTATTAAAACAGGCAAAATTCTCCATATGTATTGCCACTCAGTACAAGCCAGAGTAATCAATGGATACCAGAAGGCTTGTGCATAAAATTCCCATCTAGTGCCTACTCATCCAAGGTTCCTCACTGATGAAGGCCACAAGCCAGAAACTATGAGTAGGCACTAGATGGGGATTTTATGCACAAGCCTTCTGGCATCCATTGGTTACTCTGGTTTGCACTGAGTGCCAATACATATGGAGAGTTTTGCCTGTTTTAATCCAGCAATGCATGTGGACAACAGCAAGAGGGATATAAATAAATCAAAAGCAAACAACTAGCACAGTCTATTCTGGTCTATTTCAAGTTTTAACTCAATAAGAAGTGTTGCTGTGATCCCACACTGAAAAATGAACTGACTGGTTAAAACAGTTTTTACCATAATTTGAATTACCATAGGTTGTTTATGTCACAAATATTTGTCAATACCAAATTGTAGTGCAGAAAA